>JAFIRS010000658.1:0-492500 GCA_018342105.1 Gonioctena quinquepunctata
GCCACCATTCCGACCAATCACAGGCCACTCATCCCCCCCACCGATGACCGGAGAGGTGCGCTCGTAGTGACATAGCCCTTCTACTTTCACAAAAACGGTACCACTAATGTGTTGGAATCTCTAAATTCCCATGAACATTAGGTACCAACAAAAAATAGACAGTGCCGTGCATAGAGAAACTAAAACTAAAGAGAGTTGTCAAACCTTGCAGTAAAAGTTGGCACCGCGTTTAGACAGTGGCGACATATCTCGCAACTGGCCGAACTAAGTACAGTTGGTAAAACCGATTGAGATAAGGCGGGTATTTCAAATGTGTTACTTTTATATGATTTATATGGTATATATTTTATAAGTGATCGATTTGCCATTCTTGTATTCTATATGAATGGTTGTATCATATGAAATACAGGAATGGCAAATCGATCACTAATAAAATATATACAGTAATCGATTCGTAGAATCTGTTAGTTCGTTCGTGGTTAAAATAAAGTTTCAAAGTAAATCTTCATTTCATGATATCAAGAACAAAATTAAAGATCTTATAAAACAAGAATAATAAGTTGAACACTATAAAAATACATTTTATTGTATCTAGGACAAGGTACAACTACAGACAAAACAATAATAAAACTCCGAAGATCGCCAATGTTTCAAACAGTCTCTTTATTTTTAATTTGTCTATGGTGCCGTGTCACTGAGAGTAACAAAATCTCCTTATATATGTGAACACTGCTCCAACTGTAAAGCAGACCATACACTCCTGCCCAAAACCCTTCCACGATAATATCAGAAACGATCGGAACCGTGTTGGAGGAGATAAGACAAGCAAAACAGGAACTGTAACAGGTCATTGAAGCAGTAGAAGTTTGACTCACACTCAAAGTAGAAGAAGTTACCAAGAGACTGTACAGATTGGAAACAGAAAATTGCTTTATACTAGAGAAGTTCGAGGAAATAGAGAGAAAAGGAAGAGGAAACAATATAATAATATTTGGACTAAAACACCCAGGGCAGAGCATTGAACTTGATTTCATTACGAGAGAACTCGAGAGATTGATCGGAGTAGAGGTGCAAGCAGAAGACCTAAATAATTCCTACCTTCTCGGGAAAACTGAAAAAGCTCCGATTAAATTAGAATTTGTTTCATTTCTGAAAAAATCTCTGGTCTTAGAGAACGTGAAGAAACTAAAAGGAAGAAATATATATATATTACACATGACATGGCAAATAAACAACGACAAGATGATAAAACTCTAACAAAACACCTGCAATTCGCCAAGCAAGACAAAAACACCAACTGTTTCATAAAAAAAAATAAGTTGCACGTCAATAACAAGATTTACACGGTAGAAGAATTAGAGAACTCGGAAACCCAAGAAATATCAAACAGCGCCCCAGGAACGCCAATCCAGTTCTCTCAATATCACCCAAAAAATCCCGAAAAATCACTTGCCGAAGTAACCAAACAACAGAGACACCCATCCATCCCATAACCTACCGCCTCAATCTCTTCTCTTGAAGAAACAACAAAACAATAAAGAACCAGAAGGAAGACCCAAAATAGAAACTCGTTCTAATAAGCCATTGAAAAACTCTTCAAGAACCCACGACTAACGTCTCACTCATCGTCGAATGGAATCAATGGAAAATACCACTCACAAAAAATGGAAAAATATGTAAGCGACTTCGAAAGACAAAATATAAAAACAGAAGTTTTATCAAATTTCGAACAATGTAATGAAATTATAAAGGTAAATTGTAGAAATGTTAATTTTAAAATTGTTCACAACAACATAAGAAGCACACAAAAAAACTTCGACGTTTTTTTGGGCTACCTTAATCAGCTAACCTACGACCCAGAAGTAATTTTATTCACAGAAACCAGACAGATAGGTGATGTAAATCTGTTTAATATTAGTGGATATGATAGGATATATAATGAGGGATCATACAATCAGAATAATGGAACAATGATGTTTATCAAGACAGAACTAGAATATAATCATGAAATAATTGAACTGAATCACAAAAAACAAAATTATCTACACTAAAATAAACTTTCATAACAAAAAAATCATTATACCAGCCATGTACAAAAACCCTCCATATTGTACCATATAATTCACGACTGCACTAAAAAATTTCCTCATGAGCTGTGGAAACTGTGACTATTTTGTATTCCTTGGAGATATCAACATTGATATATTAGATGAAACTTTTGATATTCCCACTATTGAATACTTAAATATCTTGAGTGAACTAAAATGTGTCTCCTTGATAAACGATTACACAAGAGTATCCCAAAACTCTAAGTCCTGTCTAGATCACATGTTCATTAAAACCAAAATTACTGAATTATTATTACCAATGATAATAGAAACCAATCTCACTGACCACTCCAGCACTTTTTTGGAAATAATTATAGAAAAAAATTAATGTGTGGTTTTATGAAACCACGGTATAAGTGAAACTTTTTTTCGCATTGTAGACATTTAACTAAAAAATTTTGGAAAAATATTCGATTTAGGGTATTGAAATCGCATCATCAATCTTAATTTGGTAAATATCTAGTTACATCACACATGCACTCTGAATATGGGAAAAAAAATGCGGCGGTCTCATACCGTTTCCGAGTTACAGCACTTTAAAAAAAAACTAACCTAATTTTCAAGCACCGTTTTCTCGCACAAAAATTACTCAAAATGCCACGTTCTTTTCACCAGCATAAACAATACACCCCAAATCACTTATTTTCGGCACAACTTTGCACAAAATATGGTCGTTTTTATCGAAAAAATCCTCCTTCTTACACAGTTGCAAATGAACAATTTTCTTTCCTTTGACAGAAGACATTTAGAATGACTTATGTCAAAGGAACGACGATTGTGGACCCTAAGCAGCCGACTGCCAACGACCTACTACCGACAGCCAAGACCGACAGCCAACGACCGACGGCCTATTGTAGATGCACCTTTACCTATCAAAGTTATTTCTGTATCCAATGCACACTTTTGATTTCTAAAGTTTTTACCAAACAATGAGGATTCTGTGATGAGAATGGGAATAAATCTGAAAAATTGAGTGAGCACTATTCGTTTCCGAAACTGGGTAGACCTACGTGGGATGTTTGCGTAATCGAAAAATGTAGTTCCTATATATTATTTGAAACAACTGAAACCAGTGAACAATTATATGAATAAGATTGAAAAAATATTGCGAAATAAACAAAAACACAATTCGACAAGTATTTTAAAAAAAAAACTCTCAAAAATAAAACATGCGCAAAAAAATTACTTTATAGAATTATTGTTCATAAAACAAAATATTTATGCCTTTGGCCAATGTTTGCATGTTGCAAATTACTGAAAACAACTGAAATCAGTTAAGAATAACATAAATAAGATGGAAAAAAACACAAATCCACAAAGGCATATGGATTTTGTTTTATTTTTTATAAAACAAAATCCATATGCCTTTGGCCACTGTTGGCAAATCTATTAATAACTAATTGTTCATTGCTCGCAATGTCCGGATGGGAGTTAATAATGGCTAAGCCAGATAGCCTATCTTCTAAAATAGTAGATCTCAGCAAACTTTTTATTCGCCTCAACAAAGCAAAACTTCTTTCCGATGAGGCAACACTGATCAGAAGTGTAATAAGAATTACTGAAAATGATGTTATCACAGGAAACATTACGTTATCGCAGTGAGCAAGGGCTCCTGAAGCCTCGTCAGGAATAGGAAGTTTTTCTTCGGAGGTTTTTACCCACTTTGCCTTCCAAAACCTCGGTTCGCTTTCGAATTCTGTGAACAAAACCTCCAGGTTCGGATAAGAAAGTTTGTTGAATCTTTCCACCAAGGCCCGTGCTATTGAACCCAGAGATGTCATATCAATTTCCCTTATTATCGTGGGTATTATAATGTTCAAATTGAACAAACTGGTTGTTTCAGCACTGAATCGACTCTGGTTGTTGAACCAATATTAACTATTCAGAACTCTAGGGGGAGGGGTATGCCCCCCATGGCATCCCTCAGATCCGCCAGTGCCTCAGAACTCTGGAAACCATGGCTGGTCTAAAGAATACGTTTACACACGGTATTGAATCTTATATGTGCCCTATTTCATCATTCATACTTGAGACCCAATGATCCGTAGCTTGTTTACCAGATAGCAATACATGTTTTTGCATTTTTAAAGAAATAAGGAAACAGTGGTAATACTTGTGAATCACAAGATATGCATTTTGTTTCATCCGGAATGGACATCTTTCCAAATACTTTCGAAAAATTGCTCAAATTGTTAACTGCCAGATATAAGGACATCAATGTACAGTTTTGCTATCGAAACACCTCTGAGAACACTCAATTTCCACTCCAGCATTAAAAATAATCCAGGAAATATCATTCCCATCAATTACACAGACTCGCGCACAGAGTTGTCATCTAGGCTTTAATGGTGAAAGCGTTCCATATCTGGGTACTTTTTCCAACGATTTGAAAAAGCTCAAAGCTCATTTTCGCTGCGTTCAACTCCCGTGAAATAATACCTGACCGCACGATATTTTTTCAGCGAGTTTCAGATGGAAGATTACCACCGTAATTAATCAGATTTTTCCCTTGCCGCTACACTGTAATTATGGCTGGAAAATAGGAGATGATATTCATCTTAATTAAAGCTAGTTCATGGTCGAAGGTTGAAAAAGGGTGAACTTCATGAAAGTGGAGTAGAGGAAAACTTGATAAGGGGGTGTTTACATCAGGGAATTGTATTTATTCTCTGTATTTGACGGTGTGATTTTCATAAAACGAGATAAATCCTACTCTCGGTATTTCAGAATAGAAAAAAAAAATTAACGTTAAAATATTAAAATCTCAGTTCTTATATACAGGGTGCGATATAAAGATAAGATAAGATAAGATAAATTTTTTTTTATAAAAAATTCTTTTGAAGGCGAGCTTCTATTCTAATGCATAGATTTTTTTTGTATGAAATAGAATAGAAAACAAGGGACTTTGGAGAATTTCTTAAGCTGGAGGTATCAGACAGAAAAGCGGGTTTCGAATGCAATCTTACGGGCGGCCAAACCTACGAGACAGGTAGGCAGTTCGTAATGTTCCGTGTGAGCGATGTCTTAGTATATTTTCGGCATTATAGGAAAGCTTCTTTTATAACGGGTTTCAATTCCCTACTCCAATCCCTGTCCTGCGCGACTCTTAGTGGAGTGAGTCCTGACAACAACGACCCAACTGACAGTTTCGATTTTTTCAGTTGGCTGCAAAACCAATCGCGATAATTCCTGATATTAATATTGAAATTTCATAGTTTTTGAAATTTTCTTTGTTTGCATGGAATTCAATGTGAATATCAACCTCATCCTCCTTGTGCAAGAACTGTCAAGCATTTCTTCCGAAACATTAGTTTCATTGGATAGATAAATATCCTTCCTTTCCATTTTGACAATGATGATGTGATTCGTGATTGATTCCGAGAAACAAACTGCATTGGAAATTAAAATTTCAATTTTTGCAACATAGTGTGAATTATTTGGCCAGTATTACAAGCAAGTTCACAAGAAGCTTCAGAATCTGCTGCCAGATTAGTATAATAGTTGACTTACTCTTGAAACAGCTGAAGAAATTTGGTTTCTGCCCCACTATCCGATGGGTGAAATACACTCCAGGACAAAATTAACGCAACAACATATTGAATCATACAAATCGCTATAATGAACGAATTTCAATTATTTTTGATAGAAAATGGTTAAAATATGTCGGTATGAGATTTGAATCCAAACAATTCTTGAGACCCAATAACAAAATCGTTTGAAATTATGACATAATGAAAGGAACAAATGAATGGTTTAACAGGGACCAGTAGCGTGTGTTGCCTTCTCTTCTTTGGATTACAGCATTTATGCGCCTATGCATGCTTCTAGTTAAATTTTGGATAAAATCCTGAGGAATTTGTTCCCATTCTGTGATAACTGCACCTTCAAGATCCGCCAGGTTTTTAGGTGCAGATATATGACGTTTCACATTTCTCTTGAGGTGATCCCACACATATTCTGTCGTGTGGAAAGCGATATTTCTGAGCCAAACCGCGGTGCGTTCACATGTCGCCACCCAGACTCGCATTACCCGCGAGCCTTAGAGCTGCAGTAAACCACATCTACCTACCTTGTGTATATTTCATCTCAGAAGACATATGCATATGGGAAATGAACACGGTATAAATTCGTTTTCTACGAATTGAATGAAATCGTATTCAAAGAACATCAACGAACAAGTGGTCACTACAAGTGCCTTCAAGGCATAAGACCCATAAAACCATCGAACCCTTGTCGACCGTACCTGAGATTTCGCCGCAAGGTCGTAAATCAAACTATTGTAAGCAGGTTAACAGATTGGGATGTGGGGAAAAATACTGTTTTATTTTTTCGATATTTTCAGTTGCAAAGACACTTTCTCTTGAGGCCACAAACCAAGGGTGACGTAACGGGGTTGCGTCGACAGCCGAAAACGGAAACGGCTCTTCCCTCGCAGACTTCTCCCAGACTTCTTGCTGAGTCTTGTGTTCGACAACAATTTCGCCTTAGTCTGCGATATGCTGGTTTCAGCGTGTTTATTTTTCCAATTTTATTCTTCGAATACGCTCTGCTCTTTGGCGATTCCTGCGAATACTGCCACTCCAGTGTTATCATACGAGTGCTTTCTGGGAATAGTAGTTTATCCTTCAACAGTTATTTGGATTTCTAGCGGTGATTTCGAAGCATTCCGATTTTTTTTTGTCTTAAGGAATTTTTATCGACGCTTCGCATCATACACCGTCCTGAGGACTACATAAGAGGATTGATAGCCGAGTGCAGCGGATTGAGAGCTTCGTGGATGCCAACTCCAAGAGCTCTTGACTCCAGTTTTCTTTCGATTAACTTTTCGTTTCAACCAAACTTCAATCAACTTTTTCGTTTCAGCTACTGATAGTGTTTTCCAGCGTCCAGCTCACTCAGACGTTCAACGTTAAATTATCTACTGATTAACCCTTCACTTGCAGGATCCTGCACACGTGTGCCTTGGTGCGTAGTCTGAGCCTGATAACTGTGGCCGTCTCCGAGGTTGGAGAGGGGCCCTCGCATCCCGGTACTCCACTGACATGCGATCCTTCATGACCCGCGAATTATGAAAGATACACTGAAGCGAGACGTCAACCAGATTGTACCACGAAATTACACACGTGTGTGAACCTCAGTGCACGGGTCTTTCTGCGACTAAAAACGCATCAGTTACACTGCGGTGATAGGTGTAAACACGGGTTGATAATAAATTGTGTCAATAAAACTAAAGGTTTAGTTCATGGGTATCGACTAGGTTTAGGGATCGTAGGTACCTCTGTATGACCGTAGCCTAGGCTCAATATTGTGTTTGCAGTTGTGCGCGTTATATAGTTCTGCCTTAGGGAAATTCTATTAATATAGGCCACGGTACGCGCTTAATTTTCTGAGAGTAACTCCACTTTTGACATCCCTTCATGTCCTATAATTAACGCTCTAGGACTCGCCCCAAAACACGAATTCAACAAACTTCATGTGTACTTCACCCCGTTAGAAGTATCACGCGAGTTTCATCCAACCAAGCTTTCGATTGTTCTCCATATGAGTATCGTTCGGCTTTTCAGCCCATCATTATTGCGCCAGTCAGTGGTTCATTTTCTGTTGGAAATTATTTTTCTTTTTGCTCTAGCTTGGAGAGCTCTGTAATCAATAGAGACAATTCTGCCGCAGAAAGTCAGACCCTCACACAATACGGGCACCAGACTATTGGTCCGAAGAGCTGACAGTCGTTTGTTGAATCGCAACGCGTCGAAAACTATGCTACGGAATCTACCGACCAACTGGATTCGCAAAAAGCGGTTCATTTAAATTCACTTGCATCTCCTGGGCTAAACCGTATGAGACATAGCATGCATTGTTTGAATGTGAACAAAAGCCACGTTGCTGACGTTCCTGATTAAGACAATGATGACTCACCGAATAATTTTTCTGCTGACCAGGATACACTGCGAGATCTGAGTCCTAGGAAAACTTCCACTTATTTTTTTACGATAGGCCTTTGAGAGCCTCAAGTAATATTTTGAACTTCGGGGATAGACCCGCCAGAGTTACTCATACCCCGATGAATAACGGCACACCACGCCGAGTTGTGGAAATATTTCAAAGTTTAAAACGTAATACGTTATGTTCAGGGGCCTCCAGCCTACTCAATTTTTTCAACAAATTTTCTGTGAATTCGGGAATGAACGGAATGAGAACCGCCTCCGCATTCCTGACAATAATTCTATTATATCAGAGCTCAACCGCTGTCGTGCTAGTAACGAGCCTGCGATCGAATGGGGTCCACCTGCCCGCGGAGCCGTTCATCAAACGAGCCGCACGAATTGTGAAATCGGTAGTACCTCAGGAGGGAAAGGAAGAGTGGAAATTATTTTTAAAATTTGAGAATTATTACCGATGAGGAAACCTCATAGTTCGATCGGATTCAGATCCGGGTTTTTTGGTGGTCATTGCATAACTGGTATAGATAGATAGATATATAATTTTATTTGTTCCAGGTACAGGTACAGTACACAATTAACTCCTAGGAATGTAGAACATGTCAGTCATTAAAATACAATGTTGTCATTATACTTCATCAGATCGTTCGACTAAATACAGCACATGTAATGAGTAAAATATAAGTACATCATGAAAGTTTACATTCCATCTTGTCTATAAGAAATTATTGTATGTTATAATATGGCTTTTCTAACAAGTAATTTTTCAGGCATTTTTTTGAAGTTACAGTTGGAAGCTTGCTGAAGTCATCTGGAAACTTATTGTAAATATATGGGTATATTTACATTTATCATTTTTTAGATCGTGTTTTGTTCTAGTATTGTATTCATGATCTTTTTCAGAGTTACCAATTTGATTAAGATAACCGAGTACCTCCCTAACCACGTGATGTCGAGCACTGTCTTGCATAAACAAGAAATTGGGTCCTACAAAATGGCCGAGAGGTATCACGTGTTCTACTACAATATTCTCAAGATAGTAATCAGCATTCACGGATCTCGTACGGAAAGGAACTAATTTTGTGCGAGCGACAATGTAAATGCCACCTCAGAACATAACAGAGCCACCGGCGAATGGAATCCTTGCAGAGATATTGCAAGTAGCATTGTCTTCGCCATATTTGCTCACGACCATCTAGATGTTCCAGGCCAACCCTAGTTTCATCTGTGAAAAAACTTGTTTCCAATCATCCACAGACTAATTTTGATGATTTCGAGCAAAATGTAACCTAGCAACTCTGTGCACTCTAGTAAGCAACGACGCAGTGACTGGTCTCCTAGTGTCTCATGCTGCTTCATTTAACCGTCTTCTAACTGTTGTAGAAGGAATTGCGACATCGCGGGTAGCTTCGAATTTGTTTCTCATCATAGACCTACTGGCAGTCCTGTTTCTTAAAGCATATTGTTTCCGCCCTCACCCTGGCCTTCTAGAATGAATTTCTACTTCAGTCAAACGTTTTACCATACGAATTATTGTAGAGCGATGTTTGCTCAACAAATTTGCAACACTGATGCTCGCACTACCTCGTGTGCAATTAAATTCCTTGTTGGATACTTTTTTCCAATTTTTTGGAATCACAAATTGAACAGTCTACCTTAAAAATGTATTACTTTGAAAAAAGTAACAAATCATACACCTAATTTCAAATTGCTGTCATTAACAACGATGTGATGGTCACAATCAATCAAGTATTTTAATGTATCCGTATGTAATACCCTTAACTGAAGAATACGGCAACACAAAGGGAGCCACTGTTTTATTTTCGTCCGCTATTAAATTTGAAGACCGGAAGCGGCATAAGATTGACAAAGAATGAAAAATCTCGTAAAATATCAAAGACATTATCATGCATATGTTACAATGCCATTCACGATCTAACCATTAAAATAGACCGCACATAATTACGACAGGACATTTATTTTATTTTTATTGAGCCCAAAGCCGCGATAGATAATCAACGCTTCTCCATTACCGAGATATATATATTATATATATATATATATATATTATATATATATATATATATATATATATTATATATATAATATATATATATATATATATATATATATATATTGTTATGATAGGTTGTTTATATGATTTTAAATTTTTATATTTGTTCTGTGAATTATATCATAGATTATATTTCTGAAACCCTATGATAACAAATGCAAAATACCGGCTATGTTATGTTACCTTTTTCCTTTTCACACCCTTTTACCTTATCCCAGCTCAGTCAGGTAAGCCTATGAACATGAATCACCCCTTTCTCAGTAGCAGGTTCCTGTAATCGGTGTTGCCGACTATGACACAATCGATTCGATAAGAAAAGCTGTTCAGTGGGGAAAAGTGAAGTTATAAATTGAGAAAAATAAACACCAATTTCAGAAAATGATGAACTTTGTTGGTTTTATTCAAATCACAAGTTATAAATACCCTACTCTGCGATAGCTACCTTATACTAGCAAAACAATGATATAATATGGTGCAATTAGAATGTTTGTGACAGTGAAAATTTATTAAAAAAAAGTTTGAACTTATTATCAGTCCTTCTGCATGAAGTTTTATGGGAGTTCAATCCAAAACCCTATGATATATAATATATATATATATATATATATATATATATATATATATATATATATATATATATATATATATGATATATAACCAGTGGTTCAGACACGTGAAGTTATTGGTTTATTGTGGAAGTAGCACTTTGATGAGTTCGGATATTAGTATACCTTGTTGCTGCCTTTCGATTGGAGTTTCCAGTCCGGTTGACGTATTTCTGCGATCTCAATGACAGCTCATCTGTATTCCTTCAAAATTTATCCTCCAGACCAGGTACATGGAATTTTTATTTTTTATTTATTTCTTCAGTTCTGCTTTTCAAGACTTTTACTCGTTCGGGAATTTTTTATAACGTGTTTTCTTGTATTATCTATAATGCTTTTCTCACAACTTTCAACGTGGCTTCTCTCTTTGAACTTTTTTCAATCTCCTTAGAACTTGTTATCTTCATCCATAGCAACCCTCACAAATTTTTATTTTTCACAGATTTCCGAGTTTGTATCACTTCCTACCGAATTATTTGCTGTTCTTATCAATATTTATGATTTTATGAATTATATTTAATTCTCACTCTTACATACTATTTACTAATTCTTATCAAATTATAATTTTTCAATTTTTGCCATTACATTTTATTGTATATCATCACTTTTCCCACACAAACTCTTTCGAATCCCATTGATGGGTTTTCTGTTGATGTGAATTGTCATACAGGATGATCAAAACTTCTATACGTTGATCTTACTTTAGTTCAATGTTTGCTATACATTTCAATTTTGATATGGTTTAATCGTGGATTTTTATTGGATATATTTTGATACCAGAACTATTTCAGGAATGCCCTTTTTATAGATATGTATCGACTACAGCATAGTATGAGGTTCTATAGTAGTAGTGAAAAAAGGTAAAGAAAATTGTGAAATAACATAGCATTAACGATAATAATAAAAATAACTAATAATAATAATGATAATTATGAGTTTAATTATTCAACAACATTTCATAACATAACAATATATATATACATAATATATATACATATATATATATATACATAATATATATATATATATACATTATATATATATATATATATATATATATATATATATATATATATATATATATAAGAATCTCAATAATCCGAGGAACAATCAGAATTAATTCAGCGTTCAGCAAGTACAGAGAGACGTTCTGTTATAGTCTTCATAGTTATGAAGCGAATTAAAGTAAAGTCTAATTTCATCTAGATGAGATGCATTCCCATCTTCTGATGCGAAGTAGATGTAGACTTCGTTTTTTATATTTGAAGTAACCAATTCATCGAAAGTATGCGGAAAAATAGTGGAGTGTAACTCTCAGAAATCATCTCAGTAATTACTAAATGAATGGAATTAATATTTGCCCAAGAAGCTAAATAATTATATTGGGACTAGTGAACGCGTAATGAAACTCGGTAATAATAAAGAATAATTAAGTAACATTTAAAAACGTGGTGTGTTCTCCAATTGAGGGTGAAAAAATAAAACTGTTTATTTGGCAAGGTATATTATGTATAGTGTAATGAGGAACTACTCCCTTATTGATTTCATAGTAGAGTCAACTATTGATTCGACAAAAGTAGAAATATTAGCAACTGCCAAAATAACTGAAGAACAGTTATTTTATTTGGCATTCCATATTTGTTTCTCATTCAAGTATATTTTATACTGAAATTCATTATTTTGACTTCCTATATCTTTCCTCCTTAAATTATACCAGGTGTATCAAATGTTGTTTTATAATTTAGAAAATACACACATATATATCTATATACATATATATATATATATATATATATATATATATATATATATATATATATATATATATATATATATATATATATATATATATATATATATATATATATATATAAATATATATATATATATATATATATATATATATATATATATATATTATATATATATATATATAAAATAATATATATATATATATATATATATATTATTACAAGTCCTAAGTGTATTATTGTTTCTGAACTATCCGAGATTGGTAACTGTACTGTCAAATTAAGTCCCACGCTTCATTACATATTGAGTGAGATAGTTTCCCAAGCCGCTCTGGGAGGTTGTCCAGTTATTGGTCAATAGACTAATAACGCTCAGTATGGTTGAGGCCCACCTATTAAAAAAAATTAACGCAAGCCGCAACAACGAAACATAATATTCATAACCTATTCTAATACTCGATAAACTTCAAAAGTGGCATAAGATGAAGATAAATAACTTTAATAATCTTGGACTGATAAGTTTTTCCACGACATGAATAAACTTTATATATCTCAGCAAAAACTCAGGTAACTTCGGAAAAATGCTCCCCCACAATTTCAGATCAAAATTTCAGAACATATCTGGAACTATCCTCAAATTTCAATAACTCACCTGATCAAATGTTTTTTTTATGTCAGCGAAACACTTGTTTTACTCTTCAAAGCAGCAAATTGAATAGATTGCCTCATTACTTTCATCAATCAATAATTTTGACTTTGTTCAACAGAAGTTACCCGTAAAAGTTTCCTGAGTTTGTATAATGTTTTTGGCGTATGCTTCTATGGACGGAAAACTTCGTTTGAACAGCAACTTGAATTAAGGACTTCCGAAGTTGTTTAGATAAACGCAATCAGTGAGCTTTGAAATTAATTTCGAGATTTTCCACTTTTTATTTGTTTCCATGTAATTTTATTTACTTTAGTATCATGACAGAAGTTTTTCATCACGTACATTTCGAACTACGTCTGCAAAGGTTACGAAAACTTCCAATCGACAAATAAACCAAAATTACGCTCCAGAGGAGTTTTGTGTAATTATTAAGGTAATATTTTGTATGATTTGATGATATTCTGAGATTATTCCATGAATTTTGTAGGCCTCATGATGGCTTTCACATTTGAAGTCAAAGTCCAGGTTTTCATATTCGTTGAAAATTGTGTACTCTGTACCAAGTATGTTATTATATTCTTACCAACCAAAAAATGTATAGAAATTTCGTCAACAATAGAATATAATACAATATTTATTCATCCTGAAATGGGATATGTCAAGAAATGCAATAAATTATGAATCTAATAGATAGAAAGATATTTATTTCCCAGCTAGGTACATAGATATTCTAAATTAGTACATTCTTACTTCCAATTCTTTACATTACTACCTATTGCCGATGGCCTAGGGAAGGTGCTGACCAATATCAATGACGATTTTCAAACTAAAATGAGATGACTCGTATGAGGAAGTGAATACAATCACTGAAAAGAAAAACACTAAAAAGAACGTTTTCAAGGTTATGAGAATAAGCGACAAGAGATGGTGATTATCATTCAATGGAAGTTGACTGAAAAATATTCTTCAAGGTCGTAGCAAACGTCATGATGCAGTAATTTTTTCCTTTTCTTTTTGAATTTATTCGTCGATAATAGATTCATAGTGCTCGGAAGGTGGTTATGGATTTGTATTCCCATATACAGAAGTCCACGGCGCGTTTGGTTGAATTTATAGTTTAGTAGGATGAATAATTGATTTCTCGTTCGGTGGATCAAGATAAACATATTACTAAGGGTGAATATTTTGTGATCTTCGAAATGGTGCCTACATAAATCCCTGAAGTTGAGTCCAAGGAGCGTTCGAATGGCTCGTTTTTGTATAATGAATGTTGTTTGCACTGAAACTGCTGTACCCCAGAATTCGATAACATACTGTAATATACTGATTACTTATTTATATTAGTAAAAGAATAGATTTAATATAAATGTATATTTTTGTGATTTTTGACAGTTACATGACATTGTATATCGTCCTCATAACAACATGCCTTTTTTATCTCTTAACTAAAACTAACTAATTAGATGCATGAACAAAATATTAATAATAGGTGATACTATATCTCCCTCCTAATGAGAGGAAAAAAAATCTAAATGCATGAAAATAATATTAATAATGAGTGTACTATACATCTCCCTCCTAATGAGAATAAGAGGAAAAACAAAAAATCAATCATACCTCCATCTATCAGGTGGTTTCACGTTCCTTTTAGGTCGACTTATAACTTCTTCACCCGAATTTTCAACAACTTGAGAATTATCTTCATCAACTGATAGAGTTACATTCCCTATATTGCCCCTCTCATTATTTTCCAAAATGTGTGAATGAATTATATTATTATTTTTTATTTGATTCACATGTCTTTTCCATTCAATGTTCTGCAATTCCGGAATTACTACAATATAAATTGAATGACTAATTTTTTAAAGAATAACACCCTTAATCCAACAAACATCATTGATTTTTCGGTAATCCTTTACTGAAATAGTTTCCCCTATTTCAAAATTTTCTGATCTTTTACCTCTATGATGAAACCTCTGTTTTCTCTGTTTTTTCCGTACATGACTTTCTATGTTAGTATTTACTTCAACATTCTGACTCCCATCTGGAAATAATGCACTAAATCTCGTCCGCAAACTTCTTCCGAACATAACATTAGCTGGACTTGAATTCGTGGTACAGTGAGGTGTATTACGGTAATCAAAAAGAAAATAACTGAGTGCTTGATTTATAGTCAAACCTTTATTTATCCCTAACGCATTTTTCAATGCATTTTCAACCGTTTTCACGGAATTTTCGGCCGCTCCATTGGAAGAAGGATTATAGGGAGATGAAGTAGTATGAATGATATTATTTCTCATCATAAACTCTTCAAACTCTTTCGAGCAAAAAGAAGTTCCATTATCGGTGACTATCTGCTTAGGCAACCCAAATCGTGCTAAACAACTTCTTAGAATTTCAATAGTCAAGTTAGAGGTTATTGATGTCATTGGGAAAACTTCTAACCATTCGGTATGAGCATCTTAAACAATTAGAAAATATCTTCCCAAAAATGGACCCATAAAGTCTTAGGTGAAGTCTATACCAAGGTTCTTTCGGCCAAGGCCACATATTGAGAACGGCTTTAGGTGGTGACTGTTTGTTTACAAGACAATTTTCACATGTTTTACAAAGATTCTCTATTTCTTTGTCTAAACCAGGCCACCAAAAATAAGATCTCGCCAAAGTTTTCATTTTTACTACCCCCATATGGGAAATATGTAAACTATGTAAAATATTATTTCTTAAAATTTCTGGTATAATGATTCTGTTATTCCATAATGAACAATCAGACTTTATACTGAGTTCATTTTTAATTCCTCAAAAATCTGAAGCATATTCATCAGAATCATTGTCCCAACCTGATCTTATACAAAGAGAAATTTTCGATGGAAGCTTATCTTTTAAGGTAGCTTCTCTCACATCTTTGAAATTCATCGGAAAATGTTCATTATCGGAGAAATATACCATAAAATTCAAATCCATATTTTCGACTGAACGTTCATCTACTGATAAAGGTAGCCTAGACAAAGCTGTTCAAATTTCACTACTTTAATATCATATTGATAATTTGACAATATAAGCGCCCATATTCTCAATCTATTTGCAGAATATTGAGGAATATTTTTATTGGGATGCCACATATATGTGATAAAGGTTTGTTGTCAATTACTTATGTAAATTTCCCACCGAACGAATATGAATTGAATTTACACAAGCCAAATATTACTGCTAAACCTTCCTTTTCTATTTGACAATATTTCTCTTCCGCAATAGATAAAGTTCGCGAAGCATACGCAATCGGTTTCTCTGTACCATTAGGCATGATACGAGTTAACATTGCCCCCAAACCACAATAACTCGCATCTGTTGTTGAATGTGAAGGTAAATCTGGATTATAGTGTACAAGTAATTTTGTTGAACTCAACAATTCCTTGATTTTTTCGAATGAAATTTGACATTCCTTCGTCCATTCCCACTTGGAAGATTTTTTCAAAAGTTTGAATAATGGATTTAATATTCCCGAAAGATTGGGAATGAATTTTCCATAATAATTCACTAAACCCAAAAAAGATTTTAGAGAAGTCAAATCTGATGGTTCTGATGCATTTTTGATGGCCTCAACTTTCGAGTCTGATGTGTGGAGTCCGTCTTCGTCAATATCATACCCCAAATAAGTTATTTTATCTTTGAAAAATTTACATTTCTCTGAAGATAACCTGAGACTCGCATCTTTTGAACGAGCCAACACTTCTTCTAATGTTTTGATGTGAGAAGTTCTATCTTTACCTGTTATGAGAATGACGTCTAAAAAACAAACAACTCCATCTATACCTTGAAACAAAGATTCTATGATTTTTTGAAATTTCGAAGGAATGCTTGAAATACCAAACGGAGCTCGACTATATCTGAATAATCCTTTATGTGTGGATATAGTTACAATGTTTTTTGATTGATCACCTAAACATATTTGTTGGTAAGCATTTGATAAATCCAATTTTGTGAAATGAACACCACCCTTGGTAAAGGAAATGGATTGATTTCAACAAAAGGATTCACTATTACCTTAAAATCTCCACAAATTCTCACAGATCCATCTTTTTTAATATTGGCACGATTGGAGTTCCCCATTCAGAATACTCCACCGGTTCAATGACTCCCAATGTCACTAAAAGATTCAATTCCTCCTCAACTTTGTCTTTAATGGCAAAAAGTAACGGCATTGCTCTGAAAAATTTAGAAACTATGTTTTCAGTTTGATAGACATAACGCCTCTGGTAAAAGTTCCCAGCCCTGAAGAAAAAATATCTTTGTATTTATCCTTCAAATACATTAAATCTTTTTAAATATCCATGAAATTTAAGTTTGTTATTCTCAAATTGAATATCCGGTAGAAATCCCTACCCAATAATGGAGGTCCACCATTTTTTATGATAAAGATATTCAATTTTGAAACTTTACCTCCATATGCAACATCACATTCTATATATCCAATGGGATGAATTTTTCTACCATTATGAAGATTGAATACCTTATCAGTAATCATAATTTGTTTCGATCTCAAATAAGTATCATAAAAGGTTTTTGACATGACACTGTAATTAGCCCCTATGTCCAAATAGAAATTGAATGTGTCATTGTCAATTTTGACATCTATGAGAACTGGCGTGACATCGCTTTCTATATTGAAAATATCGTTATTTTCATCGAAATCTAAAAAGTTATTAGATATATTATTTTTTTGCCGATAATTCTTTCTGTTTGGACACATGGGTGCTAAATGACCTTTTTCATTGCAAATATGGCAACAACATTCTCTGAAAGAACACTTATCTTCTGAATGATTTTCACGGCCGCATACAGTACATTTCAACAATGCGTTTCTTCTAGTTCCTGCATTGGGAAACGATCTTGATGTGACAAACTTCTCAGGTAACGATCTTGATGTAACAGACTTCTCCACTGTTTCATTTCTTCCTTTTGATGTGAAGTTGATTTCTATTCCACGCTCCTCTTTTTAAATATAAGTTGACGTTTCAGCTGACGCAATTTCTACTGCATCCGCAAATTTAACGCATTCCTTTTCTTCATAAAGTCTCGTTTTAACAGGACCAACTTCATATCCAATGATAAACTGATTAACCAAAGCATTTTCAATTTCCTTGGCACCCCCAAACTTGCAAACGGCTATAAGTCTTGCTGCCCATTCCTTTGGAGATTCCGAATGTACCATTTTGGCTTCGAAGAATTTTTCTCTATTCGAGAATACGGACGTTATTGGTTTGAAATGTTCATCCATCAGAGGAATAACGTCTTTATACTCCTTTGTTTCCGGTTCATCTGGTATACACATATTGAATAAAAGTTTATAAGCTGTCTCATTCAATAAACTCAGGAGGATTGCACGTTTCCTATCTCCTTTATCGATATTATTAGCCAAGAAATAATTTTCCAATCGTTTTTTATGAATAGACCAATCGGAAATATTGGGTACAAACTCTTGTATGTGACCAGCCAAGGGTGCAGATTTTTCCGCCATTTCTGATATAGTATGATATCTGGGTTCTATATCCCATCCCCTTCGCCACTGTAATATATTGATTACTTATTTATATTAGTAAAAGAATAGATTCAAAATGAATGTATATTTTTGTGATTTTTGCCAGTTACATGACATTGTATATCGTCCTCATAACAACATGCCTTTTTTATCTCTTAACTAAAACTAACTAACTATATGCATGAACAAAATATTAATAATAGGTGATACTATACTACAGATAACATATTGAAAGAGGCTGTGGAAGTACGCATAATATACTGTCTTGGCCACTACCACGTTTGTAATCTTTTTGATGGTGCTAAGCAAATATTGCTTTGCATAGTTTGGAATTCAGTTGGTTGATATGTTCTGTCCACGTTAATTTATTGTCAGTATTGTATCTGATGTATTGATATGTTTTCCTTCCACTATGAGACCTATATCCCGAGTGCCGCGATGATGGTTGTTTTTTACCGATATTTGAAGAAAGTTTGTTTCCTGAAAACTAGTCATATAATTTATTCATTGTGTTTGATGCAGCGAGCCCCAAGTGTTGTTCGTTATCACGGGTACAAAGATGAAGAATGGAACAGAAGGGAAATTGCAAACTGTATCGTTCACATAGATCAAGAATAGCGTGGGACCAAGGATGGACCGTTGTGGTACACCGGCATATACAGTTATCGGTTCAGAGTGATAGTAAATGTTGAATTCTGTCTATCTTTGATTTTAACCTGCATTTCTCGATGAAGGAGGTACGTTCGAAACCACTTCATTGCAGGAACGCGCCAAGCCATGCGGCCGCCTGTGGGCAAAATATAATTTTACACCCCTAACCCCTTTTTTAGTAAACATTTATACATGGGTGGGTACACATGAATAAAATTGAAATACGTGCTAATACATATATTTAATTTTGATACTGATACACCAGATGAGGGGGTACACACAAAATTGAAATAATCGCTATTACTTATCTAATTTTGAAATGAAATATGTGTTAATTTATATACCGTATAATGTATAATCTATAATTTTGAATCATCATTATGATTTGATGTTTGCAAATGAAGAAAATGAGTATTTCCGAAAGCTCAAATAAAAAAAAGTTCACTGATTTTAATCAGTATGATACCTAACTACTCATCCCCATAACATTTAGAAGATCTTGACAAGTCTTAGACATAAGGATTAACGAAGAATGTAAAAAAAAACAAAGCAATAACAAAACTGACGGAACAATAAACATGTTACATAACAGAAAAAAAGAACAAAATAACTTATTGGAAGTACTCGTTTCCTGCCTTTTTTTCGGCAAAATATTTGATCAACTCGTCTGAAGGAATACAATCCATGAGGTCACTTTCTATGGACATAATTGCCAAATTACTGAGTCTCTCTTGTGCCATAGTTGATCGTAATTTTTTTTTTAATGATTTCAATTTCGAAGAAGACCTTTCTCCCGATGCTACAGATACTGGTATCGTTACAAAAATTCGTATTGTCACTGCAGTATTTGGAGATGTTGAAATTAAATTGTTCTCTAAAATGTGTTGAAGAATTAATTGAGGATCTAACTCATTTTGCTCTGGTGAGTGGCATTTTAAATAAATAATTTCATCAAATAAGTCATTTGCATCAATATCTGATTCCTTACATGCTTCATCTTTCAAATGAAATGATGCATTTTCACAAGTTTTTTTTAATTCTTCTTCATTCAAGCTGAACATTTGATAAATGAATCCAAAAATGTTATTAAATTGCTCCAACCCCTTGAATCTTTCATTAAGAGATGATAAGGTCGTATCTAGTATAGAGAAGAATACTTCTACTTTGTAATTCATTTTCGGGTCTGTTATTGGTTCGTCAGTACTTTCATAATCAAACAGTCAATTGTAATCCGCCATACCGTTGGCTTACTGACTTTTATAGAGAAAAGCAAATTTAATTACTTCAATTAATAAATACAATTTTTATTATTTTGGAAACCAAGAGAATTATGTGCAAACGTAGTTTACATTTTTCTTTTATTGAACATTATTATTTTCCGCCGTTTTTTTATTGAAACATGAACAAATACTCAAAATTGTTCAGTTCAATAAATTGAAGTTCGAATAATATGTAAAAAATCGATGGACCCCAGAACACATGCCATCAGTTCAAATGTTTCTTTATAATTATATATGTATATATATATATATATATATAGAAGAAGGGTAGTCTCGTGACTGGACTAGTTGAAAATAACTATGAATTTGAAATAAACTTTGTAGAAAGGATATTCCTTGAGGTTGCAGTCAAAATAATGGCCTATGAGAAAAGAAAAACTCTTTCTTATTTAGTCAAGCTTTCGAAAATGTTTATTTTCATTATCAAGACAAGCTGTGGAGAAAAAAGAAAACACAATTGTGAAATACGATTTTAAACAAATCTATAGAACTTACTAAGGTGAGGTTAAGTGAAGACAGCGAACTAATCACCATTTCGTGATTGAGGAACTTTTCAAAATCATATCACTATGAACCACTACTAGTAATATATATAAAAATTAAACAATGGCACTCGCACATATTGTTTTAGATACTTAATTTAAACACTTTAAAATTTGACAAGCACAATAATTACCACATGGTTGAAGCATGACTGAAAAAGGAAAATGGTGGATGACAAGTAATACATGACATGAAGTGTCAAGTGTCAAATGTCATCTGTCCAAAAATGAACAGTCAAGGGAGAACCATGTGTTTTGTCCACAAGACAAAAGGAATAGTACCAATCTATATGACAAAAATTGTTAAATGAGAGAAAAAATCAAAAAATACTAAGCAGTTTTTAAAATTCAATTGGAATCAAGTTTCAACAAGTAATTGTAAATGACACTAAGGTTGGAAATATCAGATCGTTTATTCATGCTGTTTGGTTCATTTTTTATGAAAACCATTTCTAGGAAATTCCTTTTGTGGAAGTTATTCTCTACTGCTAAAATGGAAGGGTTGTTGAAATTACTAAAATGATTAGAATTTATATTATGTTCAGCTAATGCACAACTGTTTTTTTATTTTGCAATCACTCTTGCAATATCCTTTCTACAAAGTTTATTTCAAATTCATAGTTATTTATATATATATATATATATATATATTCTTCAATTTCTCGGAATGAAGGTCTGATTCAGTCATTTCATATAATTTCTCTCAACTACGTTTCGACATGGTATTTGTCATCATCAGGTTAAAACACTAAAATAAAAAATATGGAGTTTGAGACATATTTAACTTAACACAAGATTGAAATGTATGCACTAAAATAATTCTTTAAAAATATATTGTTCGAAATATAATACGTTATTTAACACAATATAAAAATAACATTTATATATATATATATATATATATATATATATATATATATATATATATATATATATATAAAACAAAAAGTCCCCAACAAATAGTTACTGATTTCATGAATTTTGAGAATAAAAGAGGAGAAAAATTATTTTCAAAAATAAAAACTAAAAAACTAGAAACCCTAATAACAAGAAATAACATAAACGTACATCGAACAGACAACACTAACTGGATAACAAACCTATCACAAACACATATTCCAAAAGAAATTGAAACTGTCCTTGCCTATGGTGAAAATTTCTCAATCCCCCTAACAAACGAAGATAACATTCCAACAACAGACTATATAGCCAACATTGAAACAAGCATCAAAACCATTCAAACAAGTAACAGTGATGAAATCAGAAATAAAGTAATCAACGCCATAAACCAGCATTTTTCTTTTTTCTTTCAAGAACTGTTTGTGAAGATAAAAAATGTGGTTCAATTTCTAATTCTTTGGCCAGCTCCCTGGCATCTACAAGAAGTTCGCTAAATCCCTTATAATCTCTTAAGTCTGAAAAAAAAGTTTTTATTTTGTTTGGACAGTCTAAACAAGCTTTCAGATTTATACTTTGATTCTGCATTAATTTACTTGGAGACTTGATTTTAAATAAAATATTTTACCAGATTACTACACAGCATACAAAATTGTAGTTTTGGATTTTTGTTGCGAGCGATCAAGCTAAGTTATTTATAAGGTGAAAAGTTCATATAGCAAGACCTTCATTTTGATACACAGGGTATTGAAAATTCAGTTTTATTTTGGTTTTAAGTAAATAATTTATAAAATAATGTCGCTAGTTGGACGAAAATTGTATTTGGTGATTTTTTAATATGATAAATTCAAATTTGATCTTAGTTCGGCTCATAATTGTAGGGGGCGCCGCCTACGGGTCTTGGTCTCTTTTGGGGAGACACAACTTTGTCGTGCATATCACATTTTCTAGGAGAAACATTAATGCCTCTATCATTTTTACGTGAAAAAGGTATGCTTTTCAAATGTCGCTACAAGCTTTCCTTTTCGAGATATTTTGATTTAAATTAATCGATGCATGTGTTTGTCAAAAAGTTAAACAATTTTGAGAACTTTTTTTTTTATTCAACATGAAAACATTTCAAACGTTAATTTTCAAGCAACAATAAACAACGGAACACTAGATATAAATCTATATCAAAATGTCGAAATGTTCGAAATGTCCACCTCCTGCCTGTATGCACGCATCCAATCTTCTTCTTATTGATTCGCGCACTCTTTGGAAAATTCCTGGGGTATTTTGAATCGTTCTACAAGAGTTAATTATTCGATTACTTAATCCTTCTTCATTTTGGATGGGTGTCTGGTGGATTAAGGATTTTAGATGTCCCCACAGAAAAAAAATCCAAACTGTTAAGGTCAGGTGACCTAGGAGGTCATGGTTGAGGCCCTCCCCGACCTATCCAACGGTTGCCGAAAGTTTGATCTAAAAATTCTCGCGCTTGGATGCTAAAATGTGCCGTGGCACCGTCATGCATAAACCACATTTCATTTCGTAGTCTAAGCGGCACATCTTCCAGTAAAATAGGCAAATTTTCTTCAAGAAAATGACGATATCTCTTTCCGTTTAATCTTCCCGGAATTAAGAATAAAGGATTTTGAATAAGGCATTGGAGAAACCAACGACAGAAGTTGATACGTAACGGAAAGTCATGAGGGAGAAGTGCCTGAACTCTTTGAATATGGTAGGGATATAACAAATTATCAATTGAAATTTTCCATACCAGAACATGAGAAATGTTTGACGTCAGCGCTATTTTTCTGGAGCTTGTTTCCGGGTGTTCTCCTACCAGATTTAAAACTGCTTGCTCGGTTTCTGGGGTTCTTACCATCCGATGTGCACCCGACAGATGACTAGCTTTCTCAAAACTTCCTTTGTCCCTTAACCGAGCGTGAATTCTTGAAAACGTTTTTAAAGTAGTTGTGCGGTTCGGATAACGCTCCTGATACAAACGTCTAGCCTCATATGCATTTCCGTTAGCAAGTCTGTACGTAAAATGTCAGCATACTCTGCATTGGTATAGTTTACCATTTCTTAACAAATACTCACAATGATAATAAATATAACTATTTAACTATGCGTCGAGATATCATTCCTGACACGAAAAATATTGGAATAAACTTATTAGCATGCTTGGTACTTTTATTTTCGAAGAGTTCGCGAATGAATGAGAAGAAGATTAGATGCATCGATTAATTTAAATCAAAATATCTCGAAAGCGGCTGCTTGTAGCGACTTTTGAAAGGCATAACTTTTTCACGTAAAAATGATAGAGGAATCGATTTTTGTTCTAGAAAATGTGATACATACATGCATGACAAAGTTGTCACTCTCCAAAAGAGACAAAGACCTGTAGGCGGCGCC
The DNA here is from genome assembly GCA_018342105.1 of Gonioctena quinquepunctata. NCBI lineage: Eukaryota > Metazoa > Arthropoda > Insecta > Coleoptera > Chrysomelidae > Gonioctena > Gonioctena quinquepunctata. Next base: position 24,439 of record JAFIRS010000658.1, read on the forward strand.
CCCTTCAGTTAAGGGCAAAACTAAGATTAAATTTGAATTTCTGTTCTTAAAAAATCCCCAAACATCAATTTCCGTCCAAATATCGACATTATTTTAAAAATTATTCACGAAAAACCAAAATAAAAATATAATTTCAACACCATGTATATCAAAAATAAAGCCCTGCGGACCCATGCTCATATGAACTTCTCACCTTATAAATAACTGAGGAATCGACCTGTAAAATATCGGACACTTATAACATAACACCCTGTATACACACAAGAAACGACAATGTTTCCTAGATCTCTTGTTCGTCTATTGAATCCTGCCTCTTGATAAGGGTTGAATCTCTTCATTTTCCTATCAATAGAAGCCATTATTATTATTATATATATAAACATTTGAACTGATGGTATTTTTGGGTTCTGAGGACCATGTTCGGTGGAGATATATCAAAATTTATTGAAATTCGTATTGTGATGACGGGACCAATAGGTAGTATTTCTATTGAAATCCACCCAACATATAATTAATTCATTTCGTAATAAGAATTTAAGTATAACTACGACGTTAACGGGGGTGGGACAATGTCACCTTCATAACCCGTTATGAATCACATTACGTATTTGGTTCAGCTATCACCAAATGAATTCAAAACATATCTCCACATTGGTTTGAAGGAAGAACCTTGCTGGGAAAATCGTAATTTAATTACTAATTACCATTTGTACAGAAACCTCAGTGTTACGGATATTCTTCTCATTTCAATTTTTTGAAGTTCCATTTCATTATCAAAGCCAATTTGCCGCTGGCAACAGCCACCCAATTAATTTTTGTGGTGATGAACGTAATTTAATTTTTCAAGTGACTCACCACCAGTATGAAAATACTGAAATGTTCAAAAGCTGAAATCTCCTGCCGTTTTCATGCAATTAAGCATGAATACATTTTTCAATCCGGAGTGTTTTGTAAATATATACTTTACTGTAAAGGGAGTCCTGCTTGGCAGATGGAGTGGCTTCGTTACAAAGTTGGACGTTGAAAAATTTTAATTTCAAGAACTTATTTTCTTACCGCTGGATACATCCACTACACTCAACCTCTTCAGGGGCCCGCAGAGGGGATATTAGAACATATTTTCCACCATAATAATGATATTGTTACGAATTTTGGTCTCTATTGAAATGCTCGACAAATTATTGTACTTTTATTTATACTTCACAATAACAAAACAAAAATTCACCCTGTCAATTGAATAAATCATCCAACTTTTTTCAACTAATCAATATGATAGTATTACCAATAGCAATAACAAATTTTAGACCTAGCCTTAGAAAACTTTATGTGTACTGTTGAGTCAGCTCCCGAAATATTGATTCAAGAAGACCATCATCATCCCTCTCTCCCGATTATATATGAACTAATTGGTAAGAGTCGTAATAATAAAAATAAAACTAACTTGGTCTTTTATAACTACAAAAAAGCAAATCTCCCAGAACTCAAAAAAAAATTGCTGAAACTGATTGTTGCTGACTGCAACGGAACTTGTCTTTTTTAGGGTGGTTCAGTATACGAAATTGGAAAAATCAATGATCAAAATGGGTGACGTTTTCTCTCTTTCTTATTAGCGACAGATGTTAATAATCTTTCCTAGATGCCGCCCATATGTGATGCTCCTGGTGGATTCCATTTCCGAGTGATTCCCATCAGCGATAATTTTCGAAAAAAATTGGTTGAATTCCAGTAAACCATCTCTTAATTCTCAATCCGCTCTTCTTGAATTGGACCCGTTATCGCTGAAAATTTTAGTTGGACATCCTCTCCTGGCACATATTCTCTGGATTGCCATGATGGCAGATTCTGTGGTTAATGAACTGGCAATTTCTAAATGTAATGCACGAACTGTTAGGCAGGTGAATATCACTCCATAACGTTTCTCTCTTCTCCTATATATTTTGACATGGTACGGTCCGAAATAGTCCATGTCACAGAAGCTAAATGATCTGAAATAAGGCAAGATTTTCCATTTTTACAACTCTGACAATCATGCCACACTCTCTTCACTAAGTTTCTGAGTCCAATGATCCAAAAAGTTGCCGTAACTCATTTACAGTGGAATTCCTATGGAAATCAGGGATATCTTATGCTTATCCTGTTTTTCCCTTCTCCGTCCAAATATGCATATATTTTCCGTCTACTACTTTTCAAATCTTCATTTCTTCGGATGTTTCCGAGTTCTTTCAGATTTGAACGTCTTTCCACCACATTTTTTCAGCTTTCTTGATTTCATTCGTAGAAACTTCATTAGAAACATCCCTTTTTCCACATCGACTGATGAATTTCATAATTCCTCACGAGTAAACTTCATGAAGAAAATTTAGTGACATCAGGTGATGGTAGGTTGTTATCAGTTGATATAAGACCAATGAATTCTTTCTTCATCTATCTGGTATCTGTCTCATAGACTCCATCACCTTTTGGCAAAGTTTCTGGGGGCCGACTCAAAAAACCTGGACCTTGAAACCAGTTGGTTTCGTATTTGGATATGTTTTCTCTTGTAGCTCTGTCCGCCGAATTCAGTTGTGAAGGAAGCCATCTCCAGTCATGACTACTTGAATTTTCCAGAAATGTTATTGGGGATCTCGGAGTCAATTGTTTATTATATGCTAATGATTTGAAATTATATAAAAGAATAAACTGCTTGAATGATTGTGCCACTCTACCAAATGCCTCAGATAGAGTAAACACTTGGTGCAAAAAAAACGGCTTCTGTGGAATGCAAATCAGGGCTCCATTGTTACTTTTATTCGAAAACAGAATAGCATCACTTATAAATACTCAATTGGCAATGATCTGCTCTCTCGATCCAATTCTGTACGGGACCTTGGTATCACCTTCGATCATGAATTGAGTTTATCAACCCAAATAAATAAAATCACGAATGAATGCTTCAGGGCTCTGGGTTTCATTATTAGAAATACTCGTGACTTCACGAATACACTGCTCCTGTTGTACAATTATTTGGTCCAATCTAAAACAGAGTAGGCATCTGTCATCTGGTATCCATATTATAATATTCATATAAATAGCCTTAAACATATTCATAGACGCTTTAAGAAATATCTCTCCTTCAAGGAAGATGGTACCTACCCTGCTATTGGATTATCTAATACTTCTTCATTGGAAATATTTAACCGTACCTCTCTTGCAAATACGAGGGATATATCAATTCAAGGCAACAATCTTTTTTACCTCGAATCGCCCAGAATAAATATACGAAAGAATTCACCCTTATTCAGAATATGTAACAATTACAATGACGTCAATGATAGGTGTGACGTCTCTTCTTGCAACATTGATTCATAGAAAAAAAAAATGATTTTGATATCTATTTAATACTTTTATCATGTCTCATATCTCCACTCTTTTCGTTTATACTGATCTTGAACATGGTATGTTATTTTCTCACCCTGTAAATGTATTTCTGTTGGGTGGTGTACAATAAAGAAAAACAGCTATATTCCACCACTAAGATATCGCGCACGACTCTGAACCAAACCACTTTTGTTTTCTTCGCGAATAATAACACTGTACTGTACTATTTTCGACGGTTAGGCTCTTATACAGTGCAACTTTCTATAATTTCCCCCCACCCCTGTTATCTTGTGATCGGTTTATCGTAGAACAATGGGACAAAAACCATTTTGAATGATATCACCGATACTACTTTTTGAAATGAAAAACATTGTGATTGCTGAATAGATGGCGCGGAGGGGCACATCAACTTGAAAATTTCAAATAGAATGGGGGTCAAGTGGCACATCATTGAAAAGATAACTCAAGTCTCTTTTCAACCATCTAACTCTTTTGAATTTCGTCAATTCATTTTTTCACGATATGCATTTGAAATGTTAAGTATAACAAAATTTAAGATGCATATTGTGAAAAAAAAATTGAGATAATTAAACAAAAAATTCAATGGTTCAAAAGAGAATTGAATTACCTTTTCAACGATGTGCCACTTGACCCCCTATGCTATTTGAAATTTTTAAGTTGATGCATTCCCCGCGCCATCTATCAAGCAATAACGATTCCAAAGAGTTGTATCGGTAATATCATTCAAAATAGTTTTGGTCCCGTTGTTCTATGTCAAACCGTTCAAAGATTAACAGGTAGGAGGGGACTATAGAAAGCCGCACTCGCAATTGTGATTCCGTAGAACAACCATAGTTGAAAGAACAATCTCTTCAACGATGTGCAACTCGACCTCTATGCCTTTCGAAATTTTCAAGTTGATGTGCCTCCCGCGCCATCTATCTAGCAATCACAATGTCTTTCATTTCAAAAAATAGTATCGGTGATATCATTTGAAACGGTTTCTGTTCCATTGTTCTATGTCGAACCGTTCAAAAGTTAACAGGGAGAGGGACTATAAAAACCAGCATTGAATTAGATAATTTGTGTTTCAAATTCTCGCCCAGGCTAGCTCTGCCTCGTGATTCCATTTTTTCAACAAAAAAAATAGCGGGCCTAAGAAGTTCCAAAGAAATTCACTTTGCCGAGTATGGAAACCAATAATTCAAATTTGAAATCGAGGTTTCCGAAAGGAGAGTTCGTTTGCAGAGTGATTGAAACTACTTGAACTTTATCTAACATAAATTCTCGTGGTTTGAATCCACTTGAGAAAAATTCTTAAATTATTTCAAAGTCCAAATCTTGCATTAATGAATCGTTAGAGATTGGTACCAATTCCTAAGTTGACTGCAAAAGTTAAAGTCCCAAAGTTTCTCCTTTGAAAAAGGAAAGAAATGTCTTATTTAATAAAAAATTTTGATAAACAATTTTTTGTGTTTGTTAACTAAATATAGCTAACGTTAACCGGTCGCGGAAGACTACAATCCACAACTCGACGTTCAGCGCATGGCTGGGAAGTGGAAGGTGCCCTATCGATCCCTATCTATCGCCACAATAATTAATTCGCAAATTTATTGCAAAATCCTAACGCCCCTAACCCCGTCAGAAGACCGACACGTCGTCACGGCAGAGTGGGACGATTTACAGCCGCTGAGTATCAGTGCAATGTCTATCACCTCGTGGATCAAGACGTAGATAATTCAGGTAGGCGTACCATCATGTCCATAGACACTGATCGTTGAAGGCGAGCCCGAGTCGAGCGCACTTCCTCTCTAGCCTCAGAGAAGGATGATGTCCAATGGCTTGGTAAGTGAACCGATAGTGCAGGGAAATTCCTGAAAAGCATGAAAGTTGGGACGATGCGATGCGAAGATTCGAGTATTGGGCTCAGAGCGCTGATAAGTGCTACCCAATCTTGTATTGATGAAGTTTTGGATTCTTTCTGGAGCAGTTTGTTGCTCCAGTAACGCTACGACTAGAGAAGTAACCAAATTTGTAGAAGTTGGAACGAAGTTCCCAATTTAAGTTTCGTATTATCGCAATTCCAATATTCCAAATCCAAATATACTAATAATATTCCAATATTTCTGCTAGGCTAGTTCCAATATGAGTTTATGAATATTAATCCCAGCCGACCACCACTGTGGACGTACAAATGCTTCCGCTGAAGGATTCACTGAAGATTTCCACGAAGTCAAATTGCTGCGAATGCTGAATTCTGAACGGATGTTCGAATACTTCTTGTTCTACTGAACGATTGCTTACGGGAAAATCAGAATGCTTGCTTGCACAATGAGCTAACTTGCAGAATGATGAATGCTGGCGTTTGCACACCATGCCCCCCTTAAGGTTGAGCGCCCATGGATAGTAAATCCCCTTAATGTTATGTGTGAACGAGATTTACTATCCACTTCCATCCTCCCCCGCTCCTCTTTGGAGCGGTCCTCAACTCGCAAATGGCACGTTTGCGAAATTGAAATCGTACCTCCTGTGGTATGAAGTCAGCCTCTGAGTGCTTTAAACCCCTTGTTATCTGATTGTTGTATGTTTACCTGACTTGTGCTGTGTGTGCATGGTGGTGATGTACCTGATGGGTGTGTAAGTGTATGGTGTGATGTGGGTGTGTTGATCTTACGTGTTTTGTGTTGAGTTGTTACTCACCTGACGCGCCGGAGTGCTACTCTCGGTGGTGGACGGTCGTTTTGGTAGACTGGTCGCAGATACTTTTCCCTTTCTCTAAACCTGGGATCGTCCAGGTTTAGGTTCGCGTGGATATCTTGAATCACCGGGTTCGTGTGGGTGTCCGTCTTCAGGAACGTCGCGGTGGCGTGGTTTCGAAGATGGTCGTCAATGAAGTTCGGATTGACATTCAGGTCCCTGTAGATGAATCTATTCGGGACGTATCTGAGAGCAAATGCTGGCGTTTGAGAAAAACGCACGGTTCAAATCCGCTCAGTGGACGCGCTCACAGGACTCGCCCACCGGGCGCTTGGCTTCTATTGGCTCAAGGCTCATACGACTACCTGACTCGGGTCGATTCAGCGTGCCAAACGATCGGTATTTCTCTTCTGAGAAAGATCTCGATACAGAAGGATTCTAAATACATGATTTATATTTCAGGTACTTATGAGAATTTGAGGGTATTTATTATTAATAAATTTATTATTATTTCTCGATTATTAATGAATTGCGGTGATAACTGACAATTGTATAGGTCAATAACGACAAAAACATTATTAGCTGTCGTTCATCGGCCTTTCTCGAAGTTTTCTTGGATTTTTGACGTGATGTGAATATGTGGTGGCGTATTGTATTCAGTGGTGGCGTAGGGTATTCGATATCGTAACAATATCAATCTCAACCCCTCAATTCAGAGTAAGATATATTATGGAAGAATTTACAGTTTTTTGTAATGAAATATTTTCGACTTGTAATCTCGATCGCAGATTCTCAGTAATATCTATATGAAAAATAAACGTAAAAAAGTAAACGAATCGTTTTATATATAATTATTTCTCTCAACGAGAAAAATTTTCATTTCACACGGTTACCTAGCCAAAATTTCGTGTCAAACTCGATAATAAATCTTATTATATTTCATTACAAAAAAACGATTGTCAATGGTATATATTTCCTAATTTAACTGGAAAATTAATTGATACTGAATTCAAAATAATGCACTCAACTCAAGTTAGAAATGTTCTTACCTTTTGGCTCCGACAACTTTATTTCAAATTGAACGTAATGTTCTGTTAACCTTTTGAAAAAAGATACATTTTTGTAAAAATTCTGAAAAATGGGTGTGTATTGTGCCGATATGAAGAAGGAAGCATATTGTATATTTTATGCCGTTGAAATGAACGACACGTTTTAACTTCGGATTCAATAGACGAAAACGAGAGTACCCCTCAATTGTTTTTCTCTATTTGAGACTCAACTAAACTTCTACAAAGATCTGCCACCGTTTCCGTTCCATTCCATCATTTACATCAATTGTATAGGGCTGACGGAAGCAAATATCAATTTCACACTAATTCGAAAAGCAAATTATTTGTGAAATGTTGCATCCGTGGGAAACAAGCTCGATGTAAATTGTACAAACATTATTTCAATTGTTTGTACTGTTTCATGAACTGTCAATTGAACAAACAATCACAACTTTGGCACGTGTAATAGACACACAATCAGATAGCGTTCTCAGTTTATTTTCATGGATAAGTTTCGTCAATTCTACATGGGAAGAGATATTAGTTGCTGCAAAATGTATTTTCAGTCAATTCGACAATTCATTGATTTCATTCCAGTGTTATCCAATATAATTTGCAGTGTTCCGTACCGCAACTGAAAACAGTGTCTGTCCATGACAACGTGTGATGAAAACTGATGTGATGAAGAAATCACTAATATATGAGAAGTGTATCACATAGAGGAAACATATTCTGGATCGAAGGGATTGTATTTCTGTCAAACAAATTTGTTGTTTCGATATTTACCCATTTACTTACATACTGGGTATCGATTAGGTGGCTATAATAGCAATTGGGGATCTGAATGAAAATTAATGTTTGTCCATTATTACTTCTTTTTGTGGTCCGTTCTTTATTCTATGGTTCTATAATTATTCTCAGCTGTTCAATTATTTGTATTAAAGGGACTAATTTTGAACAAGCGTGTATCGAAAACAGCAATGATAATCTTGTTTATTTTCAATATGTTAGGAAATTGCCCCTGTATAGAGCTCAATTTATAATGAAAGTTAAAATAGGTGCAAGTGGTACAATTGCCCTAAGGATAAGGAATCCTTATACTTCATCAAAACCAGCGGATAATTTAGTTTTGATTTTGTTGTTTACAAGTGAGATCAATTCTACTTCTACTCACAGGTGTATTCTTAAAGTAGATATTGAAGATATTAGCTACATTTTGTGGATCGGTGCATTTATTATCGTTACAGAGCAACTCAATATTGTTTATTTTAGATGTTTGGCCTGTTAGGTCTCTGACTACACCCCAGACCTCTCTATTAGAATTATTTACACCTAGAATACGGTTTTGGTAATAACCTTCTTTTGTATTTTGGATTGAAGTGAAATGCTAACGTTTAGCAACCTTATATTGCTCATTTAATTCGTGATGATGCTGTTTTAAATTGGAAAAATCCTTCGAACCAGACTTGACTATCTGATTTCTCTTCAAGATTTCTTATTTTTATCGACTCCTACTTTCTTAGCTGGAAAGTTAACCTCAATTCCATGATTGACTCCCACTGCTCTTCATCCAAATCATCGCAAAAAGACATAATATTTTCTTTATGAAAGAGTCTTCTAAAAGAAGTTTTTACTGTTTTGTGATCTGAAATATCGTTATTCACAATAAGACACTCTACCTTCGTGAGTACACATGATCCAAAACATATGCGCCCATAGTGGGGATAGAAATATTATCAGACATACTTGAAACAGCAAGTAACACTGAATAATCACGAAAGTCCATATTCAAGTCTACATTGAAATCTCCGTTCAAAATTATCTCACGATCAGACTGATACAGTGCTTCTCAAAAGTTCCTCTCACCCTCTTATTTCTGGAACGATTATATATAAACAAGTGAAATTTGGAAACTGAATATTAAAGGTTGTAAACTTCCCTACTAGTGATGATAGATGACGAAATCGTCACAAGGCCAAGACCAATAATTTTAAATGGAACCTTACGGCAAGCGACACCTCTTTCAAAAAGTATCGAAAAAACCTATTCAATGATACCAATTTTGTTTGTGTTTATGGCAGTTTTAATGGCTCATTAGTAAACATTAAAATTTAAATTCCATTCAGTATGATATCAATTACAGATTTAAGAATCAGTATCTACTTGAAAAAATTGCTCCATTTACTTCCTGACAGTGAAATATCCTATTTTTAAACTCTTCTCGTACTTTTGCAAATGTGTCTGCGGAAACAGCCTCACATTCTGCAACAATACGTTGTTTTAAAACGTAAATATTGTTAGGTTCAGTGGCGTGAACCTTCGATTTAAGGTACCCCCCCCACAGAAAAAAATCCAAAGGTGTGAGGTCCGGTGATCGAGCTGGCCATTCCGTTGAACCTCGTCGTCCAATCCATCTACCACGATACTCCTCATCCAAATACGTCTTACTGCACCGTAATAGTGTGGAGGAGCACCATCCTGTTGGAATGTTATTTCCAAATTGCCGAATTCATCTGGATTATCCTCCAAAATTTCAAGGATTAACGGTTCTATTGCGTTTTGCAACAGCTCCAGATAAACCTCACCAGTTAAATTAGTATTGAAAAGGAGAGGCCCAACGTTGTGGTTTCCCAGGATACCTGCCCAAACATTCACCTTCTGGGGAAATTGGGTATGTGTTTCACGAAACAGGTGAGGATTTGCGTTACTCCAATACCTTACATTCTGTGTATTTACATTTCCATTTAGATAGAAAGTACTTTCGTCACTAGAACAAATTGTTTTGACATAGTCTGGCTGTTGGTTAATTTTAGTTTCCATATTTTCACAAAATTCTAGTCTTCGGACTGGGTCGTCGTCTGAGAGTTGATGAACCATTTTAATTTGTATGGATGAAATTTGTTTTTTTTCAACACCCTGTGTACTGTACTTCGACTGACTCCACTTGTAGATGCAACGTGAGTTGTTGAAGAAGTAGGATTAACTATTACTTCTGCCAGTATATCAATTTTTTCTCATCAGAAATTTGTGGTCTGCCAGATCGTTTCGCATGATTAATACTTTTCGTTGTTTCAAACTTACGAAGAAGCTCCCTTAAATAAGTCCTCGAAACGGGGCGATCGGGAAACCTCTCATTAAAAATGCGTTCTGCTGCATGAATATTTTGTCCAGTTTCACCAAGAATTAGGATCGCTGCTACTTTATCACCTAAAGCACCTACCATTTCGCATCTTGAAGCACTTAAACGTTCAGCTCACAGCAGTTTAACAAATTATTAAAATAGTTAAACGTTCGATCAACAATACACAAATTATTGAATGTACAAAAACTTGGACAATTACAAAAACGTCGAATTAGGGAGACTAACAAAAACGTCAGCTTATTTGACAACTATCCAGTGGCGGAGCTTGAATTTTGAATTTTAGTATCAACCGATTTAATTCATCACAGCTTTGCGTTTTTTGAAAGCGAGTTGCCAAAACTGCCATAAACACAAACAAAATTAGTATCATTGAATATGTTTTTTCGATACCTTCTAAAAGAGGTGTCGCTTGCCGTAGGGTTCCATTTGGAATTATTGGTCACAATGGCCTTGTGACGTCATCTTTGACGATTTCGTCATCTATCACCACTAGTGGGGAAGTTCACAACCTTTAATATTCAGTTTCCAAATTTCACTTGTTTATGTATAATCGTTCCAAAAATAAGAGGAGGGGAGGGGACTTCTGAGAAGCACTGTATACATATTCTGAAACTTGTACAAGGTTACTACAAAAAGATATAAAATCCAGATACGTCGTTCAGAATTATTCCACAAAGTTCATATTCTTTTTCTATACTTGATACTGGAAAATCAATAGGTATCGCTTGTAGGCGTTTTTATAAATATTTGTTCGTGTCGTGGTAGTGTAGAATGAGTCGGTATATCGAGATGCCTGACTGCTGAACCTACCACCACTTCATGTTTACATACAAGGCGAAGCCAAGTCGGTCTCCAGTAGACTGACCAGAGGGTAAGCGCCCATAAATAGACTGCACGGCAAAGTGTATAACGATCTATGCAAAGAGTTGGAAACCGACCCCACAATGGGAATGCAATCGGACGAGATACTTTCCAAGTATAACTACGAAAAAAACTTTAAAACAGTCATAGCAGACAGGCAGTCATGGAAGGGAGGACCTCCAATTGATGTACAAATTTCCAGCTACACAGACGAGTCAAAAACCAAAGAAGGTGTAGGAGCAGGAAAATATTCAGCCAAGCCAAAGACAGGAGTCTCACTGAGCTTGGGCAAACATGTGACGATATTCCAAGCAGAAGCAATACATCACTGCGCAGAGGAGTTACTGAGGCAATAGTTTGAGGGAAAGACCATTGCCATATACTCTGGCAGCCAAGCGGCTATTAAAGCAATCAGCTCTATGCAAGTTAACTCCAAACTCGTCTGGGACGGCCTGGAAACCCAACCAAAGGTGGGCAGTCAAAACAGACTATCTCTGGTTTGGGTGCCATGCTACACAGGCTACAAGGGCAACGAAAATGCAGATTCATCAGCCCGAGAAGGAGCACGACGTGTCCCAATTGGCCCAGAGCCTTTTTGTGGCACAGCAAAAGCGCTGCGAACAACACGAACCAATTCTTGGTTGAAAGAGCAATCTGAAGAATGGTGGAACAAGGCACCGGACATGAAAGAGGCCAAAGAGTTCAGCAAGGAACCATCGCCAAAATTCACAGAGTACCTGCTAAACCAGAATAGGAGATCAATCAGGATCATAGTTGGGCTCCGGACAGGGCCCTGTAGACTCAACAAACACATGAATAATATCGGGCTGACAGAAACAACCACATGAAGATTCTGCCAGGAGGAGAAAGAAACCTCCTCGCACATACTGTGCTACTGTGAAGGCCTTACATTCATTGATAGGGAAGGAAAAACCACAACCCCCCCAATATATGGAGGACTCAAGGTCTGGCCTATATAGTCTAGTCTAGTAACGGGTCTAGGCAGGAAACTCTAACATAACATGAGGGCATAGACAATAGGTCTGCAAAGGTCGCAGTGGAGTGGCTGCTAGCCCATAAGCCCCGTACAAATATGCTCTAATCTGGATCAACCCTTGATCCACAAAAGGCATTTCAATGAGACCCTGATGTTGGAAGTAGATCTAGAGTGAAGTGATGAATGAATATACCTAGATCCCTCATAACACATGAGGAGGAGTGAGGAATTCCAACCAGAAGAGATTGCTTGATCCATTCAAGGAGCTAATCTGCATCGATGATTGCCTTCGAATAGGTTATGAGAGAGATGAATAAGGAAGTACAAAAAAGGGGGTCGCTTCTTACGACTAACGAACGTTGTTTGAGTACAATTCTTTGCTCGGACACCTCACGGGTGGATTGGCTTGTTCTGTGATGTAGTGGTATAGCATTTATATTCATGTCTGTTTTCTAAACATCCCCGATTCATTCGTCATTTGTGTGTCAACACTAAAGTTAACTTGAATAGAAATTTTGAACATGATAAACCAATCCAATCGTGAGATGACCGGACAAAGAACAGTACCTCAACCACTTCCGTTAGTCGTGAAAGGTCCTTCACCCCCTTTTCTGTTCTTTCTTCTTCATCATTTCTTTCATAGCCTAGTCGTGGGCAGCCATTGGTTGGGATTATCTCCTTGAATGGATCAAGGGATGTCTGCATATGTGATTGTCACTCCTTCTTTATTTCGTCTGGTTGGAATTCCTCACTCCTCTTTATGTAATATAAGGGCTCTGAGAACATTAATCTACCACCACTTCACTTTATTCTAGTTCTACTTACAACGTCAGGCTCTTTTGGATTGCCTTGTATGAATCAAGGGTTTCATGAAAACTGTCTCACACTCCCTTCATTTCATTTTTTGAATCGTCTTTTCGAGTCTACTTTATATAGAAGTCTTTTCACCAGTTTATTATCATTCCCTTGAGATATATAATCAGTCAATGTCTGGGAGAAAAGCATTGAGGACAATACCTCTATTAAACTTCCAGTGAAACTGTTCAAAACCATACTGCCGTTTATTTATAGAAAACGGCAGTGAGGAAAAATATAACATAGGAATTGTGCCTAATTTGTTCTTTAGACAAAGTAAGTATTATATTTAATTCTTCTTCTCCGTCAATTCTTCTACTTTCCCGTCACCAACTCCAGCTTTGCATCAATCAACGTCCCATCTTTAAATTTTTCAAATCTCTTATGGTTCTCCCATTCCACCATACCCACAATAAACTGAAAATTCACTATCTAGCTCCTCTCGAAATCTCTTTCAAGCCACACTACTTCTATATTTTCAATATATAATTTCGAAAATTTCAAGAACGTCAATATCCGAAATCATGAATTGTAAATCTGCACAAAATCCGACGCTTGACAGAGAACGTTGCTCAGCTCGGCAGTCCAGAAAAGTGCAATTTTTTATATATTAGGGTATAGGAAATTTTGTTGTTCGAATCATTACTATAAATGTGATTCTTCGAACCAGGCACATTTGAGTGAAAATGTTCACAAGCTTTGTCTTTATCAACATAATTTTCCATTCTCATGACAGGTACTGAACAATTGTTGTTTATTTGTACATTACAATTATATTGAATACCTTCAACCATTAGTTAGTCGTTATCCAACAATACCTTTCGTTAACAATGAATAAAATGTATTTGATGCTGATGAACCAGGCTTCCATTGTGCTTGATTTTCCTCTTCAAACAAACGAAGAACCACAACAAAGCTCAGTGAGTCTCTGAAACAAATCGAAACACTGAAATATAATTCTGGTTTCAAGTACAATAATATCTGAGGAAACTGCGGATATTCGCTGGCGTGCATGTTGTTAAACCACAAAGTATGTACCCGGAAAGTCATGCCTCTTCTTCTGCTCATTATCCAGACTTCCTTATGTCCTTAGTCCATAAATTATTATAACCTTGGGTTTTCCATGTTTTATATCCAGACACATGGCAGAAGAGCGTCGAAATGGTTTTCAAAGTGAATATTCACGACGCTAAAGAATCTGGAGAACGGCCACTTTGTATACACTTCTCGTCGGAAATGGGCCATATCTCCACTTTTTATTGAATATTTCAATAACCGTCCCATCATGAGAGAAAAATGGAATATTCGTGTTGTAGTGATAACAGTAATAGATCATGGGATGCGAAAAATTCTCCAAGAATTACATAATAAATGAATCATATATCGTTACATATGGCAAACATAATTTGCTTGCTAGGAATTTGGCGAAACTTCCTTCATTAGCTCGAATCAAACCTTCTGCTTGATTCAACGTGTCCCTTCGAGGCATACATCTCGTTACCTTCCTCATTTGGAGGATATAGTCATATAACTCCTCACCTGAAAGAAGTTATTTGTTGTTGGTACAAGACCTTTGGGTTATTTAGACCATTTTGAGCTTAAAATGACTTCAAAATTCTCTCGGCTCGCTTTGAGTAATATTTCATTAAGCACATAATTTTTTCAACTTTATTTATTTTGCTGCAATGAATGAATTGCATATTCTTCATTTGATGAAATGTTGAGCATCAAAGTAAGAGTAATCTTATCGAGTAATTGTTCCCAATTGTGTAAATAAATTTTCTTTTTTGTTTGACCCAGCAAACGTCGATTCCTTTGTAATTTCACATATAAAGTAATCATTGGATCTGTTTGTAATCTTACCTATAGTGTAATTACTGGATTAATTTGTATTTGTTAGAATATACCAACGCCTGTATTTTGGTACTTGATTCCCTCAGAATAATGTCCCTTATCAATTTGCTCACTCTGTGAAGGAACTCTCGGTTCTTCGAACCAAATTGTAAAAAGATAATGCTTGTTGTTTGTTGTCCACAGCTTCGCCACAAAGGAGAATTATCGATCAAGGAACCCAGTACAATTCAGATAGGCTGCTTAGAACCACAAAGAGTGCAGAGTCACCCTAGCACTCGTTTCGAGACCCCACTTCTTCTCAGAGATCTGGAGTAAGATCCGAATTCCCAACGAACCTGATCAGAAGCAATTGTCGAACAACCAGCAAAATGCATGTACATCGTGAGTCATACAGCAAACACAACTGTCTTTTTTGTTCATTTAAACCATTGCACCACGTAAACTACCATTGAAAAACCCATTGTTCTTCATCATTCAATTTTATATATACAGGGTGTTTCAAATTCAGTATAAAGATTACAGGGGCGTATTTTCAAGGTCAAAATAAGACTTTTTTTCCATGAACATGTGTCCGCAAACGCTTCTTTAACGATCTAAACAGCGTTAAAGTTTCAAGATTCTCTTATTTTTAGGGTTTACATTATCTAGTATGCCAAGTGATTGTGAGAATCTACAGGGATATATTTTTCAGCCTTTTTTCGCCTCATAAACTTTATGTATTGCGCCGCTGGTAGAAGATTCTAACATATGCAGTAATTTCTTCGTTTTGTTTATGAATTTTTTGTTTCCTGTAATCTTTACACATCTGCGACCGTTATCGAAGAAAAAAGTTAGATAATTTTTTGTAATTCGCTACATTCAATTAAAAATTTTAACAAAATGGGGAACCTATTATTACAATGAAAACAAAAAACGCTACTCATTTGGTTTGTGATCTAAATTACGAGTTTCCTTAAACATTACCTAAAAAATAAGAAACCTAACGAACCTTGACTTCTTATAAAAGGTGCTATAAATGCCCCCCTCCTTCTGCGTTGCAACCTTCCACTTTTCTTCTCATAGACAGAATGGAAGGCACTGGTTCTGCACCATAAACTGGACCCTTTACATGTCTCCATAAAAAGAAGTCCAGCGGGTTGCAATCTGGGGACCGTGGGGACCAAACAATTGGACCTGCTCTGCCAATCCACCGATTGGGAAACACTGTATCTAAATAATCGCGAACGATGACTCGAAAATGAGGGGAGCCCCATTGTGCATAAACCACATTTGTTGACGAATTCATGAAGGCACGTCCCCCACTAATGCAGGCAATTCGTTCTGTAGGAAGTTTAAATATGTGGCACCATTTGATATTCGCGGTAAAATAAGAGTACCAATTAAAGTAACTCCTACTATTCCTGCTCATATGTTTACGCTGAAATGTTCCTGGTGTTGAGATTGCCTGATCATATGTGGATTTTCTAGTGCCCAGATATAAACGTTGTAGTAATTCACTACTCCGTCGCGTGTGAAGTAAGCTCCGTCGGTAGAAACGATACGAGATAAAAATGCAGGACCCCTAGTACAGTTGCGCGGTATCCATCGGAAGAACTGCAAGCGCCGTGGAAAATCTCGCGGAAGCAAACCTTTGACGCGCTGGATATGATATGGGTATAGCATGTTTTCGTGTGAAGCCCTCTAGACAGTTGAACGGGAAACATTCAAATCCCGTGCTATTTGTCGAGTACTCTGGGTTGCGTGCTTGTCGTGGCCTACCAGCATCGTACTCCGATGTCTGAAATCTGCCATATTCCCGAAGGTGCTGATGGGAATATATGAAAGTTCTATAGTTGGGAAGCCGGCGATTAAGAAATCTTAGCGCGTACAACCTCTGAACTTGAAGTCCATTGCCATTAGCCAGACCATAAACAGAATGGATGTCAGCAAGATGTTCAAATGAATATGTTTCATTTTCCATTTTAATGTTGGACAAATATACGATGAGGCATCCACCAACTTTCAAATAATGTCACATGCTTCAAAGCAAACCCAAACGTCAAAATGAAAATAGCAGTCAAAGCCCACTATCTCTTTTTCATTGTTTTGTTAAAAAATTAATTAACTCTAGAGAATTAAAAATAGCTTTTACTTTTTTTCTCGATAACAGTCGCAGATGCGTGAAAATCACAGAAGACAATTTTTTTTTATAAAAAAAAAATCATTTTATATGTTAGAATTCACCAGCGGCCCACTTCAAAAAAGTTTATGTGGCGAAAATGGGATTGACCTCTGAAAAAAATATCTCCCTGTAAATTCTTACAATCACTCGGCATACTGAATTATGTAAACCCCAAAACGTAACCTATGTTTCGAATTTGATCTTGATATTGCAAAAACTAAAAGAGCTATGGAGAAAAAAATTTAAAAAAAATCTTGGAACTTTAACGCTCTGTAGATCGGTAACGAAGTGTTTGCGGATACGTGTTTATGGAGGAAAAAGTCTTATTTTGACCTCAAAAATACGCCTTTGGAATCTTGATACTGAATTTTGAAACACCCTGTATGTACTATTGTTTTACTGCTGAGAAGCGCACATCGAAATCAACAAGAATCTATTTTGTTTTTGGTCATTTTTCTCAAAAATAACCTGGCACTTAATTCATCTTTATATCTTTTGAATTTTAGGTTTGTTGAAGAATCTATCTAAACTTCATTGACAGATAACGATATAATTATAGTAGTTTCTGAAAGATCCCTTTTCGAGTAGGGACTCCTCTACTTCTGTGAGGGGTTCAGTTGAGATATTATTTATGGTTTTATAATCTCTGCTGATGATTTATAGAGACCGTGTACTTTCTGCTATTCGATTCCATTTCTTCTGATGTCTACTCTGTTGTTCCTGACGGATTTTCGCGCATGTGTTGTCAATATTGGCAAATATGGGTTGATTGTCCTCCTGTAAGGTGTATTCTATGATTTCTTGAAATCTAGCCGTAGAATCATGTAGCAGCATCTCTTTCTTCCAACGGTGGTAGTTGATCTGCGACCTGATTAGTTGATCTGCGACCTGGCCCGCTCCATGATGCGTTGTGCACGTTCTCCGGGAAAAGGTGACTTTACCTGGGATGATGTTATTTTCTCTGACTCTTCGTAGAAACTGGTGATACTTCTTGGTCAGTATGGACTCCATCATCGACTGACTGACAGTGAAATATCAGAATCTCACGGTCCAATAGAATTGGTAACAGTGAGATGAAAAATAGCTGGCAGCTTAGTGGGAGGACAACGACCTCTCTGCTTGTGAGTTCGAAAGCAAACGAATAACCATTAAATTTCTCCTAGGAGTATTTCGTATTGAGGAGATAGAAGTTCTTATATTTATATTTTTACCTTTCATAATTGAATTCATTGGTAGCAGTACCTTCGGGCATACCTATGGACTATATTTTTCAAATAATTTTCAAATATTTTTCTCACATGTGGGTCTTAGATTTAACTCAATAAATATTTCAATTTATTGCAGAAATAATTTTTAGAATTTTGAACACTGCCCTCATGATTATATATAAATCCTTTATTTAGTTCATTTTACTAATTTACATTGTCAAGTCATTGCAATGATTACAATGAGAACGATATATAGCATGCTTTCAGATTAAAATAGACTAAGTTCAAAAAATAAAAATGTATATACAACACATATACACATACATATACACAAATACTACACCTATTTGCACACCATACATCTATACGCTCCTACAAATTCTAAAAAATATTTAATAAATACACAAAATACTTTAAACATACTAAAACATTTGTATATCTGTCGTTACTGAATATTAAATCGAAACAAACAAAATGAGGAAGTGGCTACTAGGTTTTTATTGATTAAGAAAATATGATCTTAACTTTGTCTTGAAGGATGTTAAAGATGTTAAACGTTTGATCTCTTCTGGCATATTATTATAGCTATCAAGTCCCTTGAAAAAAACAGAATTTTGGGTATGTGTTAATGTGACTTGTTGAATATGGAAGTCAGTTCTGAATCTTGTATTGTATCCGTGGATTTGGTCATTGTACATAACTTTTTCTTGTAAATATGTTGGGGAAATTTTGTTTCTTATTTTGAAAATAAGGATTAATGTTTGGTAGAGGAGAAATAAATCAATTGGTAACCATTCTAGTTGCTTTAACATATCTCTTATTGGTGTTAGTCTTTTGCAATTTAGAATTATGCGCATGGCCCTATTTTGGAGTTTCTGTAAACGAGCTAAATCATTTTGTTTCAGTAGATACAGAATTGTAGAACAATATGTAAAATGAGGAAGCACTAATGAATTGTACAGTAAAATTTTTGTCCACCTTGACAAATATGGGGCACAACGAGATAAATAATGTATTTTAAATGCTATCGTCTTTATAATGAAGTTGGCATGTTCTTTAAAATTGAGTTGAACATTTCATCTTCAAATATTCCATTAGCGATGTACTGTGACCAACCCAACTCACACGTTCTGGTGGATATCTGGAATAGTATCTGCTGATAAGTTGACCTCTTGAAGTTCCACAAAGCCATTCTTTGAAAATAAAAGGACATCAAAGGGTACAGAAGTATGACCAGTGAAACAAGAAATCGGTTACACATACCTGACATTACTTTCCTGAAAAATGACTTGGAGAATGACGTCACCCAACAGTTTAGAGAAATGAGATTCATAAGTGCATTGATTCATATTTTATTGTAATCAGTAGGAGCTAACTTAAGATTCTTTGACCTGTTGACTGACCATTCCATGTTCTGTATAGAGGAGATATTTTGCCATCTGATATCAGACCAGAGATCACTCGAACCTTTTCTTGAATCATATTTTCCAAGATCAAGATATACAGATTGTTTAGTTTTTCAAATCAAGGGGGAATAGATTATAGGGAAGTCGATACGGCTCTTCAGCCTCACCGTACCTCGACCTGTGTGATCTTGTATATTACCCTTCATCTATTCAAGACACAGGATTCTGAAACTCCTTTCAAAGCGTATCAGTTTGCTGGAAGGTAAGTTCCTAATAAAATAGCGCTTGGCAGTCGCAAAGCAGGTGTTCTGCAGTTTCAGCAAAGTTCTCGCAGTAATGGCACAGTTAACTGTCTGATCTATCCATTCTTTTGAGGTGATATTTCAGACAACAATGTCCAGTGAGCTGCCCTGTTACCAGTTTCAAGGCTGTCCGCTTCTTCATTGTCTTTGATTCCCTTGTGACTTCTCACCCACATCCGAATAACCTGATTGTTCGTAGCCAGTTGTCTTAGGGAGAGTTTGCAGTCTCAACTCAGTCTAGACTCACAAGTGTATGACTTCAGAGCTTTTAGTATAGGATATAGATTTTTGCCATCCTGAGCACTCTTCCAATGCATTCTTGGGCGCAAATTTCTAAAGCATTGGTTTCTGCCTGAAAAATTGTTGTTGCTTTGCCTAGGGATTTCGAGAGCCCGAAATTAGGACCCGTTACTCCCACTCCAGCCCTTTGATCCATTTTGGAACCATCAGTTTACTATACTGATGCATTCCTTTCTAGTTGAGGCCCGTTCGTTGTGAATATATCGTTGTTGTTTATAACCACTTGATAATTCACTTCAAAGTCGTGCTTAGCTGGCAGAATATCTGATAGCTTGTACCTGGATTCTAAGGGACTATTTTCCAGAATATTCAGATATCCAATCAGATTTTCAGCCTTCAATTTGATGCCTGGTGCAGTCTGAAGGCAGTTTTTGCAGCTTCTGTCATTACACACAAGTGCAGTGGCGGAAGTTCCAGCATTACCTCTAATGCTGCCGTGGGGCACGTGAATATTGCCCTTGTGATTCCCAGACAGGCTAACCGCTGCACTTTCTGCAGCTTGATTTGTACCGAATGCTATTGGGTTGTTGGCCTCCATACTAATGAGGCATAGGTGACCAAGGGTTTGATAATCGTTTGATATAATCACTATATCATTTTCGGCTTCAAACCCCATGTCTTGCCACAAACTCTATAATGGTATGTCCAGGATGCCGCAGTAGCCTTGGAAAGAATATTTTCAATATGACTGTTCCATGTTATCTCTGGTCGATTATGACGCCCAGGCATTTGACCTCATTGGAAAAAGTTAGCTGAGTTCCATTCAGGGTTGGCGTTTTCAGTTCATACTTATGCCTCTTGGAACCTGAGTTGAAAGCACCGTTTTACTAGGATTAACATTTAGTCCCTCATTTGCGCACCAGCTTCTGATTATATTCAGGTCTGCATGCGATTGGATATTATCCGTCATGTTTGGCCCTAATAGTGACGACCAGTCATCAGCGTAACATTGAGTCGTGATTCTAGATTCATGTACCTTCACTATCAGATTATCCACGGTCAGTGACCACAGCAAACGCGATAGAACCCCACCTTGGGGACAACCTTTTTGGCGCTGTCATTCTCACCGTTTCCTCTCCGAGAGAGATTCTGCTTTTCAGCATTGCTTGTATCCATCTGATCAGTGAGATGTTTGAATTCCTTTTCTCTTGCGATCTGATGATGGAATCATGTGAGGTATTAACGAAAGCACCCTTTCTATTCACGATTGCACATAGAGCCATTTCTTCGGCCAAGTATGTCTTTTCAAAGCTTTCAACTAAGCATTGTAGAGCATTAATCGTTGATTTACCTGCTTAATAGGCGAATTGTTTTTGTGGAGCTGCCTGTCCAAAAGGATTTCATTTCTTATATTATAGTCTATAATTTTCTCCATTGTTTTCAGGAGAAGAGAGATGAGACTGATGGGGCGATAACACTTTGGTTCGTCTGCTGGACGTCTCCCAGTATGTGACCAAAAATGAAACTGGCCTTGAATAGCCTTCTCAAGGAGGGCACTATTATTTCAAGGCCATTTTGTGATGAGGTGGGAAATATTCCAAGCTTTCCAGCCGATTAAAAAGGTTTGAAGCTCTTGATGGTCCATGAAAAGAAATAACGAAGTTGTATGAGTAAATACTCTCATTTCATTATAAATACGTGGACAACCCACATAATTATATTTCGTAAACAAGGGCATTAAAATGGGACTCAATAGAAGGCATTAGTTTCCCGGGACATCCTTTGTACTTGAACAGAGCCAACAGATTTCCGCAGTTCCCCAGATATAACTATCCTAGATTTCAGGATATATTTCATCGATTCGAGTTGTCTAAGAAACGCAATTCTCGGAGCTTTGTGATGGTTCTCCGTTTGTTTGAAGGGGGAAATTAACCATGAGAAGCAGGCTATTGAGAGTATCAGGGCGGACGGACGCCGGCATACTTCCGCTGGATTCGATTCTTGGTTTTTGTTTTGGAGTGGAACGAATCGAGAATGACTCCCACAACATTTCTTGAAGTGGAGCTCATCTAAACCGACCTACTCGAGTCAGTTCAACTGGAAAGGAAAGCTCGTAATTTGCATTCGGGAAGAATATTAGAAATGGATAATTATGAATTGTTGATGGTGAGTTTTTCAATAAGAATGTCAGAAGGAGTTTCGTCTTGAATTAATTCAAAGACGTACATACGAAGGCATAGAAAGGTCAACAACAAAATATTTTTTTAAACATTTGAAAGTGCCACTTTGAAGTGACAATTGTCACTTTGAAGTGACAATTGTTACTTTGAACTGATAAATGACACTTTGAAGTGACAATTGTCACTTCGAACTGACAATTTATTTATTTATCTATATACGGGTGAACCCCCATTTTGTTTACAATAATTTTATACAATTAAATCTTATTCTATACTACTATACTACTACAATTATACTACTTGTACTATTATTTTATGTTAATACAATTATTTTTTTATCAAGATATATGGAATATATAGGACAATGATGACAATAAACATAATTAACAATTTACAATATGAACTAATGAACAACATTCAAATGAGCAATGCACGAGAGACTTGATTCTTGAAAATATTTGGAGTATCACAGAAGAAATCAATTTTATCACAATAGTTATTCGCCAGTCTTAACATTTTCGATATAGGAGAGTTGTAACCATAGTTAGTCGAATGATATGGTGTAACGAATAATTTTATTTGTCTAGTGGACCTACGTGGAACGTTGAAAGATATGAGGGAGAGAATTTCTGGACAATCATTAATACCAGAAATTATTTTGTAAAGATAAACTAATGATGTGTTGCTCGGGCATTATCAAAGGTCTACAAACATTCGTGAATATTTTTGCAACAAGGCAATCTAAGACTTTAGGAATAGCTGACTGAATGCATACTCCCCTATAGTTTTGAACTTTTACTTTCGAGCCACTTTTGAAAATAGGACAAATGAAGCTTTCTTTCCAACGGTCAGGGAATGAGCCACTAGTCAGTGATTTATTGAATAAAATGAAAAGAGGAGTTGACAGAGAATAAACACACTGTTTTATGAAGAAAGAAGAAATACCATCAAGGCCACTCCAAAATTTTGATTTTAATTTACATATAGCTTCAAATATGCTCGATAATTCAAATGTACAAGTTGATAAATCTATTGTTTTTTTATACGAAAATTGAGTGGGATTCGGATCCGATTCTATGTATACTGTGGAAAAAAACTTGGCAAACAAGTCTACTGTACTAGACATATCAGTAGACATGACGTCTCCATAAGTCATTGTTTCAGGCATATTACTGCTGTTTTTCTTATCACTGACAAATTTCCAGAAACATTTAGGCTCACTAATTGAATTATTCTCAATATCTTTCAAGTAGATGTCATAGCAGACTTTTGTAAGAATTTTACATTGTGATCTCAATTGTGTGAAGTTCATATAATCTTTATTACGATGGTGAGTCTTGTAATTTTTATGAATTCGCTTTTTTTCTATGATCATCTGTTTCAGTTCTGGTGAGAACCATTTTGGGAAATTAGATGGCCTAAATAGTTTCAATGGAACAAATATGTCAATCATTTGTTGAATAATCTTATAAAATTCATGTGTTGCTGTATTGGCATCTAAATCCTTAAAAATATTATTCTAGTTGAATGTTGACAAAAAATAATTAATAGCCATATAATTAGCATTTTTGGAGTTGTAGTAGTAATGACTCATTGGGAGAGACTTATTGATATAACCATCTTTGACTAGAAAAGAAATTGCAGTGTGATGAATAGAGTCTCCAAAAAGAGGATCGACAGCGGGATAAATAATCACGTCATGAATTTGGGAAAATATCAAATCTGACAATGTGCCGCTACTGTTCACTATGAAATTCACTTGATAAAACTGCAAGAAACCAAAATTATTAGCAAGGATATTGCCATTTGAATTTGCAGAGCATATTGCTTTCAAACCCAGATGGTCATTATCCCATACGGTATCGGGCACATTGTAATCTCCACCTACCAAGAATTTGTGATTGACATATTTGGAACAAAGATCTTCTGCTGATGCACAGTGAGCTTGGTATATATCAGCATTAAAATTAGGAGGAATATAAATACAACCAATAATATAGTTATTACTTCCACTTCTGAGTTCAACATACAATTCTTCATAAAAGTTATCATTACATGATCTTACAAGCTTAGACTGAAAGTTCTTTGTAATAGCGATCATAACGCCTCCACCTCGGGTCTTATTTGAATTTCTTGATCTGTCAGTTCTATAGATGTTATAGTTCTTCATACCCAATTTCTGATCAGAAAAATATCACTATTTAGCCATGTTTCTGTAAGCAATATGACGTTATAATCACAACACAGAGTACTCATTTGTAGATTCTCGAGTTTTGTTCTTATTCCTCCAACATTTTGATAGTGAAATGATATTTCTTGAGTATTCAGTTTTTTTATTCAACAATTTTAGGTACACCTCTAATATATTTGATAGTTAGATCAGCTTCCCCCTTACTTTGTCTATCTGACAGCTCAGATCGCAGTGACTTCAAGTGATCTCTTTGTTTGACAGTTAAATCATTTGCAATTTTAATGCCATTACGGTCGATTCGCTTTCTACTTCTCAAAACTTGTTTGGCGGTTTCTGAGTCATTAAACACCACCTCGAGTGGACGAGGTTTACCTGGTGTGCTGATTTTCCCTAGTCTAATAATTTTTGATATGTGGTAATCTAGCTGACAGTTACCCAGTAAGTCGTTAACCTTTTTGGAATCATCCTTCACTTTGTCACCGATTGTAGTTGATGGTGATTCATGAATATTATAAAATATCACATTCTTTGAACGTGTAATCCTATCCTCCACTTCTGATAAGACCCCCTCATCATCTTCCACAACCACTCTTTTTCCTTTTGCTTCCTTAATTTCTTTGTACATCGCTGCTAATTGGGACTGCATCTCGTTCATGACTTTAAACATCTTGGGAATTGATTTCAGACTGCCTCGACATCCCTCGCATAGTAGGATCAAGGTTCTTGTTTTCAGAGGTATGCAGTGCAGTTCAGTGGCTGATAGGCCAGAACATTTTTCATGGAGATATCCACCACAGGAATCACATGTTAATTTATATATTTCGTTGTCGAAATTTATATTATTGTTGCATTTACAGCATGTGGACGACATAACTTAAATTGTCACTTCGAACTGACAATTGTCACTTTGAAGTGACAATTGTTACTTTGAACTGACAATTGTCACTTTGAACTGATAATTGTCACTTTGAAGTGACAATTGTCACTTTGAATTGACAACTGTCACTTACGAAAACATTTGGAATTGCCAATCTGAACTGACAATTGTCACTTCAAAGTGACAATTATTGTCACTTCGAAATGACAATTGTTACTTAAAAGTAACAATTGTCAGTTCAAAGTGACAATTGTTACTTCAAAGTGACAATTGTCACTTCAAAGTGACAATTTTCACTCCAAAGTAACAATTGTAAGTTCAAAGTGGCAATTCCAAATGTTTTTGTAAGTGACAATTGTCACTTCGAAGTGATAATTGTCAGTTCAAAGTGGCAATTCCAAATGTCTTTGAAAACATTTTGTTGTTGGCCCTTCTACGCCTTCACACGTACATACTGCAGGTTCGAGTATGGAAAAACCAATAGCGCGGCCAGTCGGAAAGGTGGATTTCAGAATTTAATTATTTATTCTGAAAAATCCATCAATCAAGCTAACAACAAATCATGAAAAACTAGGATATTTATCCACTGGAAAATATAAACAGCAATTTTTCTATAAGCCTCAAACCCTATGATACAAAATTGGAGTACAAATCTCTCTGAACGCTTTTAATATTTTGATGCAATCTGGATTTAAAAAAACTGAAATTTGATTTTTGTATAAGCCTTAAACGTTTCAATCAAAAGTTTGTGAGGGATCCAAATCGCCCTAAATTATTCCTAATATTTCTATGTAATCATCTATCGAATCAAAAGAAAGAAGAATCATAATATCACTTAGAAAAATAATATCTGATATATAACTATATAAAATCCAGAAATGTCAAAATACAATGTTCAGTCTGTCGGCGGTAGGAAAACTCAAATTGTATCTGATTGACACGATCGAATAAACTTCAAATAAAAGGAGCATACAGGGTGAACAAAAATTATTAAATCTCATGAATAGTCATTTACAGCGATTCTTGATCTGTGTGTACATCTTAGAGAGAAAATAAAAATAATGAATGCTGTAGAGCTCATGAAGCTATATCAAGAGACTTATAGGTTGCCGATATTGGTATAATAATAAAAGATTGAGAATTTTTTTCAACGTTTCTACAGTTGCCATTTTGAAACTATAAGACCGATTTGGCCCATCTTCAACCTTATCCGAAGCATTGACAGAAAATATTTTTGAGCCCAATTTCGTTCCAAATGGGGCTTCCACTTTGTTAACAAATTTCGTTATATACCATACTTTTATATATATATATATATATATATATATATATATATCATTGTTAAATTAAAGAAGATGCCTCCGACTGCGTGAGATTGTTTACCGTATTGAGTTTGATAGTTAACCTCTTAAAACATAATTTTCTGACAATATTTTCTGGTCATCTTGTTTCCATCTTTTTTAAAGTTCACTTTTTACGCAGTCGGGTTTTTTGTTTTTTTTTATTTACTTCTTTTATTATTTATGTATTTGAAGAAATACAACAATATAGGCAAGACGAGCCCAAAGGAGTATTCTATCTCATGATGAGGTGAACATAGCAAAAAAGGTGAATTATACTTAACTAAAGAAGCTATTTTTGAAGTATTGTACAATTCTAGATGGGACAAATATTTTTGATTCAATTTATTGCGAATTGTCAATGAGGTGGTGGAACTATCAATATCGAGCATTGTTGAAAGACTTGTAAAATATCTGCAGAGGAGAGTTGAGATAATAGAGTTCGTATGATCTGTCAACGGATCGACAAAGGCAATCTTCTCAAAACAGAATAGTTTCAATAGAAAACAGCTTATGCACAGTATTTTGGCATTTATCACCTTAGTCACATTGGTAACAATTCTCAACTGTAAAAAAATTCTGAGAAAGTTTTTTGTTGCATGATAACGATTTGAAATAACTGCATTTGATTCGCTATAAAATAGAGATGTGAAATATTCACTGTAATTCATCTATCATTAATCCCACATATAAATGCAATAATCAGCAGAGCAAGCCAAATTCTGGGTTTTTTAACATACGAAAAAATGGAGGAGGTTTTCTAGTCGACGGGTATTTTTTTATGTATGACCACGCATAACTTTTTACACAGTAGTCCGATTTTGATGATTCCTTTTTTTTAATGCACTGTTGGAAAAGAGTTGTTGAAACAACAAAGAATAAGAAACCCAGGAGGTCCACTAGTATTATTGGTGAAATTGACAAATTTCGATAGTGACGATGTTCACATTTACACATTTGTGGCTTTCACACAAATTTTTGCTATTTAACAAATTCGGTATAGTAAATGTCACAATTGGACTGTAGACGATTTTACAAAATCAATAGTGCATCAACAACATTCAGTTGCTATTTTTTCACCTTTTTTGTGTTAAGCTGACCCAAAAATGTTTTTACAGTAAAGTAATTCATTTACTTTTTTCAATGGATTAACATAATATTTTAGTGGAATTAACATTGTAATATTTTCGATTCCTTTACTAGTTTTCATCATTTATGAACTGACAAGAAGTAATTTGTAAACCTCATGCTGTTGGAATCTCATTCTCTTTATGTTGTTGTTGAGATACAATTTTGTAGATTCTTTTCTTTTAGTTTTTAATACTACACAGAAAAAAGTTTTTTTGTGTTTTATTTCTTCTCAAAGCATAAATAATATTTTTTTTCAAATGATATCAATTAGTATTTACTATTACTATGTTTTTGTGAAAATATCTAATATTTGTTGGTAATATAGTTTTTCAGGGGGGATGGTTCAATAAATCAAGAATATATAACATTAGAATATTTTAATGCTTCTATTATAAAAATATAAATACTCATTATCATAAATAACAGTTGAATGTCGATAAAATAAAATTAACATCATTATCTGATGAAATGTACAAATAAACATAAAGTAACACAATGACTGAATGCCAGCTTTATAATCCTTTGGTGGATTAATATAAAAAAAAGTTGAGAGGTGTCAAGGGACACGAAGTTCCTTTCGATTAATTAGTGAAGGAATTGTAATATTTTTTTTAAGGTATAATAATATTTTTTTTATTATTAACAAATATAATGTAATATAAACTTAATCAGTAGGCTCAATTTTAGTACATAAGCATTGATATTGTAATATTAAAATATAATTTGCTTTTAAATTTATTAAAGTTATGACGCGTACACTTGCTAAACACACAATAATAGAGAGATTATAACGCGTATGAATTGGTTAGCACAATAGTAAAGAGAGGTTATAATGCGTACTTGCTAAAAATACATAATCATTTATTATTGTCTGTATAAAATCTCTACTTACCTAACTCCATCAGCAATATTTTGAGTTTACCAATTTATACTTTTTTGTACCCGACTGCGGCGGAGCCCAAAATGACAGTTATGTGTTTGACTTGTATGTATGTACACAGGTCGAACACATAACCGTCCTTTTGGCTTTGCCGCAGTCGGGTAAAAAATATATAAATTGGCAAACTCAAAATCATTTTTCTTGCACTTACTGCTCTTTACCCTCACGCGGCAGATGAGTTGAATGCCGAGAAAATAAAATTAAAAACAGGTACCGAGTAATAAAATGTAATGAAACCGAAACAAAATGTTTGCCTAAATTCACAATGCAAGTCACTATTCCAAAATAATTTCATATTTCTGCACAATACAATGAAAGTTCTGTTTATATGGCAAACTCAAATCATATGCAACCAGATGCTTCAAATTTTTAAGACTTATAAAGTTGTAATTGAATCTTTCTGATTCTTCTACTATGTAAGATTGAGATTTCTCATCAAAGCATTTTGTAAACCAACACTCACACAAAAATATTGGGTTATTGGTGGCATGAGCACAAATTGCAAATATTTTACAAAATATAGGGCACATGTATTGACTCATTTCAGTAGTCACAAAACTGTTGAGCCTGAAAGTACTCCTGAGAGCTTTCACACTTTTGGTAAACATCGAGTTCAGTAGTTTGGTAAACAATAAAATTTGCAACTCTTCTTGATAAAGTGCATTATTGATATTTTTCAAAGAGCTTTTGCCATATATTGGTTTTAATGACGTGTTAATATTTCTCCAGAAATTCCAGATGTGAGTTCGGCGTCTTGTCGAGAGGGGTTTTGTAAACAGTTTTGAATTTTTTCCAACTATGAATCAAATGTTTGTAATAAGCATGTTCAGATTCAAATCTCATACCAACAAGCGGACCCATTTTCCTAATTATATCTAGATAATGTATCATCAAATCATGTTTGGGAATAAGATGGTGATTCATACGAGATAAAAATAATCCATGATGATTTTCAATCAATACTTGCAACTTTGATGCCAAGCCAGAACTACTCACAGGACCAGAATACAATACTTGTGATTCCTATTAGAATCAATGTAACTTCATACTTCTCAGACTGTTCAACTGAAAATATGTTGATTATATCATTTATCAATAATGGGATTTTTTTTAAAAGACACCAAGTCTGAGCTGCACGCTGTCCAATGAAATTTCCAGACTTATCCAAACACACAGGACTCGGCTGATTTGAACTATTTTCTATTCCAAAATCAAACAGTCAAACTTCACATTACGTGGACACCTGTTGAACCTGAACAAACAAAATCACACTACAAATACCACATTAACAATATGTCTCACAGAGGACAGAGGACTGACTGAGACGATGTGCTCTGGAAGCGAATTTTTGGTGCTAATTCGATACTCGCATAGGCACGAGAATGCCCGAAGGTGATCAATTCCCTTTTCACAACGAAATAGGATAAATTCCACAGATTTATTGGGCAATACCACCAACAGTTTTGGTAATCCAACAATTTGCATTTTGACTATATCAGTTGTTTAACAAACAAAATTTTCGATTCCGCAAACTGTTCATAGCTATGAATACCTTTTTGATATTGCTAATGAATGCACATCAATATTCTGAATTTGCAAGAGCATTTGCTATTTTGTTTTAGGTCACGAAAATATTTGCAAAATAAAGTTGTTACAGCAGCAACTTTCTATTTGAAGATTTCGACAACAATGAGGTAGACATACTGACAAAAAATGAGTGGAAATTGACAATGGATGAATTTAACTACTGACGGAGTAATTTGAGTAGTGAATTCCTGATTAATTGTTGTTGATTTTAGCAAAATGTTTTCAACATAACTAGATATTGTTGAAATTAACAACTATTTTCTAACTGTGTGGATAGGGAATACCTCAAAATTGGTACCATTTGGATTTGAAAAAAAATTACAACCCAAGGGTAGAAAAAGGGGATGATTTATTGAAAAACCAACTGAGTCAGTCATTTGCGAGTTTTGAGATAGAGCGCGCAGATT
This sequence comes from Gonioctena quinquepunctata, assembly GCA_018342105.1. Lineage (NCBI taxonomy): Eukaryota > Metazoa > Arthropoda > Insecta > Coleoptera > Chrysomelidae > Gonioctena > Gonioctena quinquepunctata. The sequence continues at coordinate 55,221 of JAFIRS010000658.1, forward strand.
GTAGCTCATCGAAGGATCTTTCGTTTCAGTATATCAAATAGGGGAAAAAGTAGTTGAGTCTGCTGTAACAAACGACCAAAAATAACCCATGTAGGGGAAAAACAAGCGAAGTCCGTGCGGTACGGTGCCATACTAATAGACCTAAGAAATTATAGCAGGGAAAACTAAACTCGTTAAAAATCACATTGCGTCATTCAAAGGACGAGCTAGTCACTTCAGTTTGGGCGATTCGAGAAAAACTCACTTACCTGAGGACTTGAACCTTGAAAAAAAATTGGAATGTTCAAGCAGCTTCACTCAGATTGTTCAATCTTACGAAAAGTTACCGAACTATAAATATTCAATGACAACTTCAACATCTCGTTCAGTTACCCACGAACTGATACGTGCAGTACTTGTGACCAGTACTTGTCAAAAATTAAATGCCTGGAACATGAACTGCCTTGTAAAAATGATGCAGACGAATGGAAACGCTTGAAAACTGAGATTCGTAATTCAACTACAGAAATTATGGTTCATGAGGCGAGAGCTCAGGAATTTCACAACCATAAGAAGTCCAAATTCGCCAGCCGTAAAGACAAAAGTCAGGCTTGTCAATCTTAATAACTTCTTATCGACTTTGACAAGTCTTTGACAAGTAGTGTAAAAATTGAAACTATTTTTGTCAAATGTGTACGTGTACTACTTTTTTATGAAATCTGGAACATCATACACCATACAAACCTTGTACGAGTTTTTTATGCACACAACTGTACATATGCATGGACTTTGGAAAAAACTTTCCGTTGCCTAACATTTCAACAAATGATGTTTATTATAAACGCCAACTTTCGATATATCTTTTTTCTACGACAACCTCGATAAATGTTCATTTCATAACCGTAACTTCAATCATGAACAAGCACATTTTGTACAGAATTTCATTTTTGCATCGGTTGCTAGGCAAGTTGCTAAGCAACAAATGCGAAATGGAATATTTCGTGTTAGGTCTAGGTTCACTCTAAAATCACGACGACTACGGCTTGTCAAATTATGACGTCCAGCGACAAATTGATGAAATGTCAGCAGATCGTTTCTGTCAAAGTTTTAGTAGGTAACGAGTAATTTCATAGTTGTTTTCTATAAAAACTATTAATTAAAATGGAAACTGATAGTGATATTGACTTAGATTTGACACGTCCGAACACAATAGAATCAGCGAAGGTAACAACACTGAATTTATTACCGGAAACGCCGAAGAGTATGTATCAACGCGCTTATAACCTTTTTTTGGAATGGAAGGTAGATCAAAAGACAAAATCGTTTTCCGAGAACGTTTTAATGGCTTATTTTGGCGACTTAGCCAAAATAATTCAAAGTTCCACTTTGTGGTCACACTTCTCAATGCTGAGAACGACTCTCAGTATCTATAATGATATAGATATTGCCAAATATTTGAAACTGAAAGCATTCCTCAAGCGGCAGTCTAACGGCTACAAACCCAAAAAGTCAAAGATCTTCACAGCGAATGACATCGATAATTTCATTGAACAGGCTCCAGATGAAATATATTTGGCAACAAAAGTAAGTTTTATATTTCCATTTGATGAAAAATATGTTTAAGTAAACTAATTTACATTGTAGGTTGCATTAGTTATGGGAGTAATGGGTGCATGTAGAAGACATGAATTACATCAAATGAAAATTACTCATTTCAATGATCTTGGTTCAGCTGTTTTAGTAACAATACCAGACAGTAATACCAAAATAGTACGAAATTTTACTGTAACTGGCAAATTCTACGAAATTTATAAAAAATACGCAAATCTTCGCCCTCAAAATGCTAATGGTCTATGGTTTTTCATTAATTATCAAAAAGGAAATTGTACCATTCGGAGAATAGGTCTGAATAAGTTTGGAGCTATGGGAAAAAACATTGCCAATTATTTAAAATTGCCAAATTACGAATTATATACTGGGCACTGAGGGATATATTGATGAATAGAAGAAAAGTAAGCTTGACATAGCAAATAAAATTGCAAATGCAATACAGAACATACCATCAGGCATACCAACGAATTTAGAAATGGAGAATCGCGAGAAGCCGTCTACTTCAACGTCGACAAATTATCAATTTCGAAAATAATTAAGTATTCAGCAATCAAGTTCTCCAAATATGATATTCAATAATTGCACATTCAACTTCAATTAGATACAAACATACATTTGTAGGCTTCTATTTCTGTGTACCTATTAGAAATAGCAATAAAGAAAATATTTACATATATCTTCAATTTATATTTTAATTCTGATAGAAAGCCCATTAGCGACGAATTCGGAGTAATGAAATATCATCAGTTTATTTCTTTCAAAGTTTTTGCAATGTATGCATGTATTAAACGTGAACGATATGTTGTCATAGAAAAAGTATAGTATGCAACTCGCAACAAAATGGCCATTTTGCACTCGTATGAATTGCAGCACTTGCCTTCGGCTCATGCTGCAAATTTCATACTCGTGCAAAATGGGCATCATTTTGTGCTCATTGCATAATATACTATTTCGGAAAGAAGGGCACTGATGATATCTATTCTTCACTCTTTATTCTGAAATATTTTGAGACTCGTGCGGAGTGCCAAACTGAACCTACACTCAGTGGCATTTCTAGGAATTTAGCCTTAGGGGGGTAATGACATAAAAAAGTTATATACCTACCTCTATTTACAGGTACAAAAAAAAAAAGTTTTTTATTTCATTCAAATTCAAAAAATACAAAATGTGATAAAATAAAAAAATATATACATATACTTATAATAGATACAAAAACAAAGATTTCTCTGGTCAAAATAAAATAGAAAACACAAAATGAAATCCAGTCTCCTGCATTTCTTATTTACAAACCTTTCAATAATATTTGAAACATCTATTTGCATATCTCTATGAACATGACGAAGAGCTAATCCAACCAACCGCTCCTGTCGTCGTATTTAAAATATGAAAACACTTTTTCATCAAGGGAAATATGTTAGCGTCACAAAATTTAAAAAGAAAAATAATTTAAAAACTCAAAAAATGATAGTATCAGCTGAACACTTGAAAGAATGTAATTTCGTTGGAAAATATGTTTTTCATTGAATTTTGATAATGTTAATTGAGTAATTTTTTTGGAACCGTCGATTTCATTAAAAACCGGATAATTGTTCACATAATGACTCCATAATTTTTTGTTCCAATTTTACATGTGTACTCAATAATATCACGCTATAAAACTGTTTAAAAGTTGATTATTTTGTTAATTATAACTGAAGTTGACAAAATATGAGAAATCGAGTAAATATTGTCAATTTTTTTTTATATTTCACATTATTATCAGTTTTATGTCTGACAAAGGCATTTCACAACGATAAAAAAAATTACGCAATTTGTTTATAAAATATTTTTAAACAATAAATATTTTTCAAAAATTGTTTCTTTCCATTAGGTTGCCACGAGTTTATTAAGATTTTTTTTATTGTTTTTAGTTTTTTTAATTTCATTATGTAAATAATATATTGGGATTTTTTTCTTTAAAATTAATAATTGGTTATTCTCTACCTAATGAGAGAAAAGAATAATTTTTTTTAAAATTAAACAAAGATTTATTGGCATTATATTTTATTTGAATGCAACAAAAATGACAAAATCTGTTGAAATAATTTATTTTGTTATTTTTTGTACCATTTAAAGAATATAATGCAAATCAAAAATTGTTTGATTGTTAAGTAAATGATTAATTACACAAAAATTATAACAAAAAAATTCCTAATATATTATTTGAATAATAAAATAAAATAATATTATAAACAATAAAAAAAATAAGAATTTGATGGCGTGATAGCATTGAGTACCCATGTCAAATATGCTTCAGGCAGCAAAAAAATAATGGAGTTATTCTGTGAACAATTCGGTTTTTAATAAAATCAGCGATTCCAAAAAAACTACTTAATTAACAATAGCCTCACATTATCAAAATTCAACGAAAAACAATTTTTCTGACGAAATGACATTCTTTATTACTTCATATTTGATAGTATAAAAAATATATTTGATATGCATTTCTCTCTCGAGAGGTGCTGTACTCCTGCATTAACGCCCACGCGGTGCCCCATTTTCAACGTTGAAATAAAATTATAAATAATTGCGATAGAGTTACGGGAGTAGGAACTTTTTTTTTCATGGGAAATTTCCTCCTCTTCAAGAACCTGTTTTTTATTTTCTCATTCATCAATAGTTTTTGAGCTATTGCCAAAAAACTAAGGCCTTTTTACATTTTTTTGTTTTAAAAAATTGCAAATCGCTCATATTTTTAGTAGACTTGGAACTCACTTTTCTACTAGACTAATGAGAACATGCCTAGCGACAATAGCGGCCAGGACGTTTTAGATTTAAGATGTGGAGAGTGGTGCCAATTCCATCGATTCAAACATTTCGCTGTTTCTTGGGGGGGGGGGGGGATAATTACCCCCATTACCTCTCCCTTAAATACGCGCTTGCCTACCCTGTTTTCCGATTTTTACATCAAAATGGAGACACTTGAAGAAATGTGTGAACTAGTGCAGACATCTAGATGCAAGCCGTCGCCATTCGTTGTCGTAGAAATTGATAAAAAAAATCAAACAATTTTCCGCCAGTGGTCCCAGCAATTAACTGCTCATTACCGAAAGAAATACCTCTTCCTCTCACGGTCAGTAAGGGAACTGGAGTTTACAAAGGAACATCCACGACTTGTAAGGTATCGATGTTCATTCAATGGAACGTGGGAAACATCTGTAGTAACGGAGAAGAAGCAGAATAGGAACGAATTCTTATTGCCTGATCCAAGTCACAAAGGTAACAAGATAGTTATAGTTTAACCATTTTCAATTGCAGAAGCTGTTTCTATAGGGAGCAAATCAAAAACTCGCTTCGCTAACACGAGCGTATATGTGAAGAATCAAAACGAGAAATAATGTTTCTTGACAGGTTTTTGGGTAACCTTCCACAGTCTGAAAATGAAAATGTAATCAGGAAAATCTATACAAGTGTAGAAAGGGCAAACTAATTAGTTCACCCCGATAAGTTATAGCGTTCACCAAATTATATTTCCTATATAAAAATGATTCAATAAGTCAATAACTTGCCGTTTTCTGAATTTGCCTATCAAATTTTTTTTTAAAGAAATTCAAAAGATACTTCTCTATATAGTGTTTGCTTGACGTTTCGGGGACTATATCTGCCCCCGTTCTCAAAATCTTCTAAATCTCCTTTAATTGTTTTAATAATTTGGATTTTTTCTCGCAGAGTCTTTTTCGCTTTTTCAACTGACTGATGTCAATTGAGATCTGCCAAAAAAGTTCGAGAGTGACGTATTGCTCATTTGATATATGGGGTGTTGTTCAGATCAGTTTATTAGCATTCTACCATATCTCACTTCCTCTCTGAGTAGAGGTAACCATGTAGGATCCATTTCAACAGAATTTTTTGAAAAGCAGTTGTTATTGGAAAGGAGAATACAGGCCGTTTCTTTCAATGTTCTCCTCTCTTGATGTGGTTTTTTCATCAAAATTTTTGTCCCATTCCATTAAATCGTATGATCGCCATTGGATGTGAGGATATGTTCTGCAATTTTGATCCGGTTATTTGTCGATTTCTGATATAACTCTGATGTTCACTTTGGCGCACTTCCAATGGTCTTGACGTTTCACCTATATAACTATCAACACATCACTAAAGACAAGAACAAAACTGGATGTCAGTGAATTACTCAAACTATGCACAGAAAAAACATATTTCCAATTCAAGAACGAATTTTATCAACAAAAGTTTGGTATGACGATGGGTTCTCCTTTGTCACCCATTTTAAGTAACATATTCATGGAATACTTTGAAGAATCCTCCGTTGGAACATTCCACAATGGTCCAAAAATATGGTGGAGATACGTGGATGATGAATCAGAACAAAACAACCAACTCTCCTTTTTAGATGTCATAATACAAAAATCATCATCACGAATGGAAACATCTGTACACAGAAAGAAGACGCATACCAATCGATATCTACACTACAACTCAAACCATCATGCCAGTGTGAAAAAAGGCATAGTTCTATAATCGATCCCAAACAGTTTGCAATTCCAACCAGAATCTACAGGAAGAAATAAACCTCATAAAATCTGTTCTCAAGGAAAATGCATATCCGGATCAGTTTGTGGAAAAAACAATCACTGACATTGAAAACAAAAATCCATCAAACAACCAATTAACACAACCAACAGGAGTACTCCCACCACCTACACATTTTACAACCAACATAATACCTTATGTCCCCGGATTATCTGAGAAGATCGAACAAATTGGACATAGGTATGATGTGAGAACATCATTTAGAACAACAAACACACTGAGATCTATACTAACACAAACAAAACCAAAAAACGCAGAAGAAAGTACCAAAAACTGTGTTCACAACATACCTTGTTCATATGTGGATAGTTATATAGGTGAAACGTCAAGACCATTGGAAGTGCGCCAAAGTGAACATCAGAGTTACATCAGAAATCGACAATTAACCTGATCAAAAATTGCAGAACATATCGTCACATCCAATGGCGATCATACGATTGAATGGAATAGGACAAAAATCTTGATGGAAGAACCACAACAAGAGAGGAGAAAATTGAAAGAAATGGCCTGTATTCTTCTTTCCAATAACAACTGCTTTTCAACAAATTCTGTTGAAATGGATCATACATGGTTACCTCTACTCAGAGAGGAAGTGAGATATGGTAGAATGCTGATAAACTGATCTGAACAACATATATTTATACATTTGAAGATTTTTACTTCCATCGAGAAATCGGCTGATGGCCCCCTACTTCAGCAAAACCTAGATAACTTGCAAACGTGGTGTTCAGTTAACAACCTACACCTTAATATTGAAAAATGTAAAGTCATGACCATCACCAGAAAACGCACTCCTGTTGAATATCCATATAGCGTTCATGGCATTAATCTAACTCGATGTAAAGTATCTGAAGATTTAGGTGTATTCTTCAATCCAAAGATGTCTTTTGTCATATCAACAAAAAAGCCTCTGAAGCCAACAGAATGACTGGTTTCATCATAAGAAATTGTCAGCAATTCACAAATATAAATGCAATTAAAATTCTGTATTATTCATATGTGAGATCAAAATTAGAATAATGCTCAATAATTTGGAGTCCCTACTATTTCCGCCATAAATATTCCCTAGAAAATTCTTAAAATTAACATTTTTCAAATGTCATGGAACATATCCTTCAAGAGGTTCAGATCACAATGCACTTCTTGTACAGTTTCAAATTGTCTCACTGGAAACAAGAAGACAGTGTGCCTCAGTTATATTTCTGTATGAATTACTGCACAACCAGGTTGACTGCAGCATGCTCTTATCTGAGTTGAACTTCAGGGTTCCAAGACTTGGGTCACGCAAAAATATCACATTTTATTGTGGCACGGCAAAAACAAATATAATATCACTATCACCTATTAAGATGATGTGTGAAAACTATCTGAAACTTTTGTGACATCAATACCTGTTCACTCAGATACATGAAAGAGATAACATTAAAAAAACTGATATAAATCGAACTTGAATAAAATGTTTACATTTTTGAATTCTTGCAATACTGCATCTTGTTCTTAACTGAATGTTCTATATAAATAATTATTAGTTATAAGTTAGTTAGTTATTAGTTATTAGGTAAAACAAATTTGAAATATTAAATATGTAAATTTAATTATGTCCTGTAATTGGGTGTAACCTGTTGGGCAATAAATGATTATTATTATTATTATATATCAAATGAGCAATACGTCACTCTCAAACTTTTTTGGCAGATCTCAATTGACATCCGTCAGTTAAAAAAGCAAAAAAGACTCTGCGAGAAAAAATCCAAATTATTAAAACAATTAAAGGAGATTTAGAAGATTTTGAGAACGGGGGCAGATATAGTCCCCGAAACGTCAAGCAAACACTATATAGAGAAGTATCTTTTGAATAAAAAAAAAATGTTGATAGGCAAATTCAGATAACGGCAAGTTATTGACTTATTGAATCATTTTTCTATAGGAAATATAATTTGGTGAACGCAATAACTTATCGGGGTGAACTAATTAGTTTGCCCTTTCTACACTTGTATAGATTTTCCTGATTATATTTTCATTTTCAGACTGTGGGAGGTTACCCAAAAACTTGTCAAGAAACGTTGTTCCTCCACAAAAAACCACATTCATTCAATACTTGAAAAATAATGTGTACTACTCGTAAACCGTCGGCGGAGGGAAGATTGGAAGGAGATCAAAAGAGCCGATAGTTAACATGGGTTTGAGTGACCGCAAGCCAATGATAATGCTTGTAGGTGTGTCTATACGCTGAGACTAATGAATCACCAGTTTCGGTCTGAGTAAATGAAAGCCAGTAGCGTCTCTGGTCTGGGATCCAAATAGGTTTAAAAATATTCTATAGCTGTGTTGTGTTTTGATGGATAACATGGCTTTTTTTCGACCATGGGAATATGGAATTATGATGATCCGATTCCCTATTAATACATTCTTCCTCGTTTATGGCATATTTTTTATTTTAACGTATTTTTAAAATGTTTAAATATCTAAATAAAATCAGTTATCTCCGCCTCTGCTGCTCAAAGGATTCCGCCGCAAGACTGGGAAACCTGTTTTTGATGCTTCTGCAATTGTAAATGGTTCAACTATACAGTAGCTACTGAATTGATTTCTATTGCGCTAAATACGCTACCTGTTTTTCATTATTTCTACATTTCTAGGGATGCTGCCGGAAAATATGCTGACTTCCAGTGCCTAAAAGAGTTTTGTGAGCCTATAGCGCAAAACTATTCAAAAAATATTCCTCATCGTGAAACTAAAAAATAAGTCCACTTACATTGTTCACATTAAACATTTCCTTACAGACATATACTTTGTATCAAATTGTGTGAAAATTATTCTTGAAATAACTCACCTCATAAAGAGCCTAGAAATTAAATTGGCCAAATCTGAGAGTGATGAATATTGTGGGAAAAAAAGAGTAAGTCAGGGTTTTATTATCATATTTTCAAAAAATTTGTCTGTTTGAGATTTTTTTTTATTTCGCATGAGCGCACAAACGTAAAACATTTCGACAAGTCAAAAAACATTAATACTTCATCAATCTACCAGCATGTGTCCTCACAAAAGTGAATATAACCTTGAAAATGCCTCCAGATCGAATGTAACGTGAAGCGACTTAGCCGTTTTTTCCCCTGTACCCTTCATTTGTAGTTTTGATGACACTACAACTAAACATAATGGAGGGCCGGAATTAATCTAATGATGGAGACGAAAGACAGTCGAGGGATCTCCTCAACGGTTCACAGCAGCTACTCGTGTTTGGGGTAATGTGTACATATATAATTACATGTCCTGACTCACACATTGACTAATTTACGATCAATGCCCAGATCAAACCGCTGGACCTGAGAGCTGAAATTTTTACATGATATTTCAGCCTTGAAGAGGTGAAAAGGTGGGTGAGAAGGGGGGTGAAAATGAAAGTACAGTTGGTTTTGAAATTAGAGTAATGTAAATTGATATTTTGGCTCTTCTCCACAAATAAAGATAAATGTGTTTCAGGGTTTTTGAAAATTCAACCCTAAATGTGTAAAATGGGGGTTGAAAGTCTGTAGAGTTAGTTTTGAAGTTAGGACCATGAACATTGGTATTTGGGGGTCGTTGTTACAAATTAAACTACGTGTTTTGGGGATTTGGGAATTCAACCCCTAAAGGGGTGAAATGGGGGTTGAATTGGGATTGGAAGTTTGTATAGGAATTCCGTTATTTTGAAGTAAGGGGCATTCAAATTGGTATTTGAGGTTTTTGTTACAAATAAAGAAATACCTGTTTCAGTATTTTCAGAAGTTCCGTCCTCAAAGGGGTGAGTGAATTTGTAATAGTCGTCATAAAAAACAAAGTTCAACGCGGACGAAGTCGCTGGTACCAGCTACTTATAGTATATAACAGTTTATAGGTGGAGTAAGGTGGGTAAGTAAATATTTCGAAAGTTATCCAAATTGAATTAGTAGATTTTAGTCACAAAATATAAAAACATTATTAAACAAAAAATTAAACTGACGAAAGAAGAAACTGAAAAGCAAAAAATAAAATGAACCTTTTTAGTCTTAACTCTTTCAAGTCCGCTGGGCGAAGATTTGACTACCCTAATTTCACGAACTGAGTGTATGTTGGGACAAGTTTTGTACCACCATCTTAAAACGTTTCCACATTCACAACTGTCGGTTTATAAAGCTTGTATTTGCTGTAACTGAATTTGTCATGGCGCAGCTGCGTACTCGCTCACCATTTTGCTGCCGTACAAACGTGACTGTTCAGGTGATAACTCGTGCGTAATTTTCGGCATTTTATATATCAAATTGAGTCAACAACCAAGCGTTTTTCTAACAAAGTGCAGTTTGGAATCATTTGTATACTATTAGGACAGAAGGTGAGTACATAACATCATGAAAATTTGAACAGAAGCTTAGTAATTTTTGTTGAATTATCCAGATACAAAATGTGTCCCACCATACCTCACCAGATGGATGAATATGAAGAATTGTCATTCAATTTAGTTGACATGTCTCAACAGTATGCAAATGCTGAAATTAATTATCGTGATGGTGATTGTACTCCTCTACCATCTGATAGTCATTCGGATAATGACAGTAATGTAGATATGGACGAAAATATTGACGATGATTTTTATCCCTGAAATACACGAAGAACATGTTTTTCACTCATCCCCTGAGAGTTCCGAAGGAGAATGGGAACCTGAGCATCTTATTTCTTTGGCAAGGCTGGCTCTCATTCTAAAAAAAAAGAGTATGGAGTAAGTGCGAATATGATATTCTTCCACCTGAAGAGTTTGTGACAGTTGTGGCATACCTCAATTCATCAAAGAACTTGATAAACACGAGCCTATTGATGTTTTCAGTTTTCTGTTAACTGATAGAATTTTCGATCATTCGGTATTCCAAACTAACTTGTATGCGCAACAAGAATATCTGAAAACAGGAAAAGCGTAAGTAGCAACTGACAAACGAGAGATGAAAGCAGTTATAGGAGTGAACATGCCCATGGGTATAAAACAGTACCCCAGTTATCGAAACCACTGGAGTACATCTTCTGATTTTCATGATCCATTCATTTCAAAAGTAGCGACTATGTACAGATTTGGATGACTTCTCAGTTACCTTCATCTGAATGATAACAGTGTTATGCCTCCAAGGGTTAATGGGAAATATGATAAACTGTTGGAGGTAGCACCAGTATTAGATATGTTGAAAAAAAATTCAGATGTGCTTGAATCTCTACAAAAATGTTGCGATCGATGAATCGATGATAAAATTCAGAGGAAGGTCAACACTCAAACAATATTTGCCAAAAAACAAACAATAAAAAAAAAGGTATGAAGTATGGGTGTTGGCCGACCAAACTAGATATTGCTGGGATTTCAACAATTACACTGGTCGAACTGGAACTGAAGTCGAAAAAAAAAATAGGTTTCTCAGTTGTTAGAAACGTGCTAAATTGACACGTAAAAACCACCGCTTATACTTCGAAAAAAAAAATGTTCTGTGAATTTGATGGAATACCTTCTCAAAGAGAAGATCTCTGCTTGCGGAAAAGTCAACACAAAAAGAATAAATCTACCAAATTTTGTAGCTGACAAGGCTTTGCAACGTAGGGAATATGACTGGTGGCAGAGCAGTAATGGTTTATCCGCTGTTAAATGGCGTGATAAAAGATGTGTCCACCTTCTTTCCATTTTCTGAACCCCCGTGAGACAACCCAAGTGAAGAGGGAAAATAGAGATGGTCCCAATCAGAAGTTACTTGTCCTGTTATGGTCACGGAATATAACAAAAATATGAATTTCGTAGACAAATTCGACCAAATGAAAGCCACTTACTGTATCAACCGATAAAGCCACAAGTGATGACATATAATTTTTTTTTTCTTATCCACACTTGTGTCGTCAACGCATATGTGTTTTATAACTTATTTCCAGAAAATGCCAAGATGTCAATGAAAGACTTTCGTCGAGATATTATTCAACATCTTGTAGCAGATATATTGATCACAAAGATGAATACTATTCTTCAGGAGTTGCCTGTTACCATAAAACAGGGAAACCATGTCAGCCCAAGTCGATCCGCTTGTCACAAAGTGCCCACCAGCCAATACGCACATCAACGCACGTGTGGGCTTTGCAGTAACACAAAAAACAAAGTGAGAACAAATTGGCAGTGTTCTGTGTGCACAATACCATTATGTTCATCAAGAACCAAGAGTTGCTTCCAAAACTATCACAAGAAATAGTACGGTGGTGTACAAAATAACCCATCTCAATGATAAACACATATTTTTTTGGAAAATAGTTTTCGAGTTCCTTCAAGCATAATAAAATATAATTGTAAAGAAAAGAATTTCGATTCTAAAAATCCAAAAAACACATGAAAGTCACGTTTAACGCCCGCCGGCGAGGATGAAAAACAAACTGTTCAACCTCGAAGTACGTTTTACGCCCGTCGGCGAAAAATCTGCAAACCTTGTGTCTGAAAATGAAAACGAAACTTCTCACCTTCTGAATACGTTTTACGACCGCCGGCGAAAATGCGAAAAGCCTGAAATACGTTTAACGTCCACCGACGAAAAAGCAAAAGCCCGAAATACGTTTAACGTCGGCCGACGAAGATCCAACCCTGTAGAATACGTTTAACGTCCGCCGACAAAAATGCAAAACGAACAGGAGTTTCCACCACGAAAATCTTGACCCTTCAGAACATACAACGAAAAAGAAAAACGGCTTTTCTATCTTCTAGGTGGCCTGGAACACAAACGTTCATTAATCGACATGTGAGAATTTCCATATTTAACTAAGTGCAGGTACGTAACCCCGTGTTACGACACCCAACTTGCACTTGATAACTTTACCTGATGAATCTATATGGGCGCCAAACAGTTAGTTACTTTTGAGCTTTCTCCCGAGAGAACAGATATTTCCAGTGAAATTCTTAGCTCCCAAAGTTGTGTTGCATGATCCTCCAAGCAAGTCCAGAAAAGATCATGCTTTGCGTGGATCCGAAAATTTCATCCAAAATTTTTCCCGCCCCTAAGGTTGGGCGGCATGTCCCGAAATATCATAAAAACGGGGGAGTGGGTCGTAATTAACAAACCCTAGGGAAGTCCACCAGCTTCGCCACTGTCTGACACTTGTTTTTCCGTCGTGCAGATCGGTAAACAAGAAAAGGGCAGCCGCCAGGGTCTCAATAATTGCCAAGTCCGGTCCGTTCCGCGGGATCGCGACTCGTAATTATCAAATCAAACGCAAAAATGAATATATGACCAACTTCCCATCTCAACCCGATAGAAAATTTTCCATATACACTGCTATGCTCACGCATGTATTCCATCAGGGATTTCGACCTCCTACATACGACTAGTGCTGACTGGGGTTCGTTTGCTCCGGCCTGAGACAAGTTAAAATACCTAAGTCCCAACGAATAAATTTACCAGAGTGAAATAAAAACCCATTATCCCACCCCGGTTACCAAGCCCAGCCCTGAAAGAATCTCGTGCTCCATCAGCAAATGAAATTCTGACGAGGCTCTTAACCACCACCCCCGCCAACTACGGACGGTCCTCAGTAACTTTTCGTATAAAAACTGTATTAATCTAAATTTTGAAACTTTGCTGGAAAGTAATGGCCGAAAAATTACAAGTAATTTAGAAAACCCTACGAACAAATTTTTATTGAACCGCGAGATATTTCCCCACCGTAGGACATCTGATAAGTTCTCTGGAAACGAGGAAAACTCGTTTCCAGCCGGTCCTAGGAGAGAGTGTTCTTTCTCAAAGCAATACCGTAGCCTCCGAGCGGATATTTACGAACAAAGTTCAAATCCAAAAATTTCCCTTCTGAAAATTTTGAAACTCCAAAAATCTATGGAAATTCCCCTAGAGAAAACAACACCTCACGGTTATCTATTCCCTAAACTGAAATCCAAAATATTTTCCTAGTCTTTATTTTACGAGTGGGCGAAGATTCGTTCAAAACCCAAAAACGACACACTACCGAATAACCACGTTCAAAGTCACGCTCCTCGGGAATTTTTGCAAAGTGTATTACTATTTACTTGAGAACTAATCTCCAAAGTTATTAAAAATTCTTGTACTGCTAAGGCTTTTTTTGCACCAAATTTCTCGGACCTGAAAAAGTTGATTACTAAGCTCCAAAACTAATGTTAGAATATAATTTAAATAAAATTTAAATAAATGATCAAAACAAATTACCATATAAATGAAACTTGAAATCTCCAGCGATAATCAATTACATTCCAAGCATGCGCTCTCCGCACGACCCTCGCGATGACGTTTGCCCTCACGTGTGAGTCCATTCGGGTCACTGATATTGACTTCAGAACAATCGGCAATTTTCGGCGGAGAGTTACGATAGTGCCTTCGCAGCCCTTGGTTCGGAAAGCACTACTCGTTGTTTGAAACCAATTTTGTGTTGAATAACTCTTTTTCAACGTTCACCTTTTTCGCACAATTAAAGATTTACATTACTCGATGCTTTTAATGAAAATTGAAAATGCAGGTTACAAGTGACAGAAATCTAATGATCAAAATACATGTCTCAGATAATTTATAACATAAACAAAGAATAAAACTATTATAGTTCTTCCGTGGATTTTCGGTTCACAAGATAATTATCGGTGTGAGTTTATTCTGCAAAAGATAAATCTCGGTAGGAGCTTGGTCTGCAGTTTCTCTAGTCGCCATGAAGTCTAGGCGGCAGGGCCGGACTCAGGAACTGGGTGGCAGGCCGGACTCAGGAACGTAACTCCTCCCTCCTTGAGATATGAAGACTGGGGTAGGTCTGGTTGGCCAGGCCTTATGTCCTCCATATGGATTGGTTGTTCGCATCGCTTTGAACGGTAATACTGCCATGGAGTATATGGGTAGCAATTTTTGAAGTAAAATGCTAATCCAAAGGAAATAATAGTGCATAAAAGAATGCCAATGAGGATTATAAAGAGCTAACTTGTGGCTCATAAGGAAGTTGGAACTAATGGTGAGATTGTGATGGTGCGAACGTAAGTGGAGGGGCGCGCCGCCGCCGCGCACCCCGTTGCCATCATTTTACGTAATTAATTTGCTTGTTTCATTGTTTGGCACCGACTCAAAATTAGTTACTTACATTAGTTCAGGAGCTCAGTTATTAAAACTAAAAAGGTTTTATTTTTGCATTTCAGTTAATTTTTTCGTCGGTTTAATTTAATGTTGAAAAGTTTTTATAATCTACGCAACTCAAAAGACTCATTTATAAATGCCTTGAAGATTCTATCTAATTCAATAGTGTGTTCCATATTCCAATATGCAGACACAGTGTGGTCTCATCATTATCAAATACATATTAATGCCATTGAAAGTGTTCAAAATAGATTACTGAGACATATCGCTAACAGATTGGATCTACCGTTCGGAAACCATATTTATGAGACTATTTTAACATTCCTGAATATTGTAATACTTCACAATCGTAGATTAAGAGCCAATCTAATTACCTCGTTCAACTTTATCAACAACGAATTCTATCGCCCTGAACTTTCGAGATTAGTATACTTCAGAGTACCGTCGAAAATAGCTTGCAATGCTGATCTATGTAGTATACCTTCATATAGCACACATTATGGCCTTAATGAATATTTGACTCGTTTAATGAGATTTGGTAATGATTATTGTAATCGTGGGTGGAATATTTTCAATGTGTCTAAACACAATTTTAAAGTTGCTTTCATAAGATCTATCTGGAAACAGTATAATTTTGATCTTAATTACTAATAATGTATGTACTTATTTATTTCTGTGGTTTTGTGTGATATAATTTCATTATTATTATTATTAGTTTCTAGTATTATCTCACTTTCAATTGTTTGACTACATCATTCAGGCAAAATAAAGCATCAAAAATCCATACAATAACTACCCACATTATACGGAGTAGAAGTCAAAAATCGAAAAATGATTCGCCACATCTCTGTCTCAGTGAATATACGAAAGGATTCTACATCCATCTTCTTCAACATGAACACAAGGAATGAAATTTAACTTTATTTCGAGAAAAAAGAAAAATAAACCAATGATAAATGTCAGCGTTGAGCAGTGATTTGAATAAGTATTTCATTAAATGGAATAATACGCCGGATTTCAATCTAGACTCGGAACGAAAAGACCTTTCAGATCTAAGAAAACGTTGCCGAATGTCTGTCCAATAGGTGAGAATCTCAACCCTATTTTTCTGTTATCAGTGAACTCAGGATGAAGTTAAATTTATAAAGCATTTAGGCCCGGTTGTTCAATCAAGGATGACCAAGTGATTGGGCTCAAACCAGGATTCAGTTGTTCAATACGGATTTATGAGATAAACCTAATATAACAATGGTTTAGTTAATCTCATGCATTCGGGGGTTTAAGGAGATAATTTGACATTTCAATAAACATTGACTATTCTGAAAATTATTATTGTGTTGACTATTTTTATTTTATACCCGACTGCAAAGATGTTCGAAGATAGACAGAAGATTTTTTTGAAGTTTTTGATATTATTACCCCAAGAAGAAAGAGACCCGCACTTAGACAACGTACCGTACTGGGTGACCTCAACCCAGCTGGGTGACATTGACTCATTTTGATGAATTAATAATTATAAAATTTAAATATTGCCTTTTTGAGCCCGTTTTCTTATCAGATTGTTTTTTCGTTATTCTTTCTATTGTATATGGGTATATATACCCATGGAATATGTATTATATACGTGCAACACTGTATTCCATTCAGGAGTCATTTGCAACCAAATTCAACTTGTATAAAATTTGTCTGCAACTAGCAATATGTTTTTTTATTACTCATTTATAATGATTACAAATTAAATAATTTTGTTTGCTTATTTTACCCGTTTGGTTACTTTGGCCTATGTACATACATCACGTCTAATATAAGCCATGGGTCAAAGCCAGCCCTGAATATGCGGGTGACTTTGCACGCCATGTTTTTTTTTATATATCCACATACAAAGTCTTAATGTCAAAGTGTGGACATAGCTAATTTGGAAGAGTGGTCAAATTTCAATATTTTGGTAAATAATAATACTAATTTATTTTCACAAATTCATCATAGACATTCTTTGAATTCAAGTAAGCCAAAGTCACCAGAAATTATGGTACTTAGAAACCAGTTGGAAGAATGGACAGAAATATACTTTCTGAATAGATTCCGCTTGCCGAAAGAAATCATCCGCAACTAACAAAATACAAAGAATCACCCCTCAAATGACTACAAAGGCAAAATCGTAACAAAAAATAAACTTCCGAATAAAAATCAAATCTTGTTTTTTCATACCAAAAACGTTTGTCATAAATGATTAAAATTGAATCATCACAAATGCAAAATGAAAAACTACATGATCTGTTCCCAGGAATCTCAAGCAAAATGTTGATTTATTGTTGGTTGATGAGTTATGTTTCAAAGATAATGTTTGTTTATATATCCCAATCACATGGGTTTTCTCTAGATTCTACTCCTCCCTCTGTAGTTTCAAGAAAAGTTGGTGTTTTCCTTTAATGTGTATTAATTTCAACTTGTGTTCTTCGAATGATCGTTTTTGTAGATCTACAAGATCTGCTTCGGACAGAGTCCAAGAAGAAATTTTGTCTTCTATTGTTAAAGTGCCATTCCTTTTTTTTTGACCTCCGCAGATGGTTTTGTATTCATTACTTATAGCCCACGCCTTCAATTTTTGCAAATTTGTAACTGCGTCCGTTTTTTACATTCTACAATATCTTGGTATTTTTTACCAGTGAAATGATAATGTTCATTGAAATTATGTGTAATTTTTTCCTTAAGAGACGCCTAACAATTTATAGAATACACTTGGTTTTTTTCGATCAATTTTTCTGCATACTTTCGTCAAAACTATGAATTCTTAGGTTAAGTTTGATTCAATGTTGATGTTTCTGAACGGTCCGAATGATGGTACAAGCGAAAAAATGTGTTGCCAACATATGAAAACAATTGATTAAGGAATCCAGTATTAGTTTTCCATTGAAGAATGAATAACGTTCTAATCCATAGGTAATTAATAATGCGAGTTTCGATAATCAACGGTCTAAACTCGCATTGAACAACCGAGCATCAGACTGAGAGCTGGCTATGCAATTTAAAAATGATAAGATACAAGGAAAGTTTCAACATAAAAACCTTCCTTACCTTCTGACAAGTGTGTAGCTCTGCAGGCAGAACTCAGTTCTTCCAGAGCGCAGCCTGGCGCTCACATAACTCCGAACAATCAATCATCAATCAATCAATCTATTTATTTGACATAAAATATACATATAAATTCAATCACAAGGACCAAAGACAGATGCATGTTCATGACAAGTCACAAATAAATATCAAAATAAAATAAAATAAAATACCTACCATTAGATTAAAATTCACGACAAAAAAATGATAAATTCATCTTCACAGTAACATACTTTTTGGACAATATAGCATAAAAAGGTGAAAGACGTGAATACACAAGAGACAACAAAGAGAGACAGTCATATATATAAGTATGCTATATTGAATACAAATCAAATCAATTGCATATATCGCGAATATAACACAAATTATACTAAGTACTCATCTATAGTGTGGCAGGCCTTCTGAACTAGCTGTTGTTTCAGTCTTGTTTTGGAAATATTTACATTGATGGAACTCTCAATATGCTCATCAAGAGAGTTGTATAATTTACAGCCAGTAAAAAAAAAACTTTTTTGGAACAGCGTAGTCCGGTGATTCTCAGGTTGTAGTTGGCCTTTGAAACGTGTATTATGGGTAAGCTTCTCAACAGTATTCAAAAACTTGTTTTTATTTTTGTAGTATGTACAAACTTCCAGTATATATAAGCTTACATCAGTTAGGATTTTCAATTTTTTTAAATAATCTCTGCAACTCGTTCTAGTATCGATACTTTGCAAGAATTCTAATCGCAAATGTCTGATCACTCAATCATTTATCAAGGCCTGGTGGCCGCATTGAATAAACGCCCGGTTCAAAGTGAAAGTTCCGGGGTTCGATCCCGAACTGGGTCACATATTTTTTTTTTATTTTTTATCACACTCAAGTGAACCACAAAACTTCTACAAGTCAACAAAATGAATTAACTCAGAACATTTACCCTCACAACCCCACAGAGCATGACTTGCTCCACAGCGGCCAAAGGCTGCTGAAAATTTCTCGAAACCTGGTTTTTCGGCGTACCTTTCCCAGAAAATTGCTCCAATTTGTTCAACGAAAATATTATCCGTAAATTTCAATCGTTCTATCATGATAAAATTACAGTTCTTTCTCATAAGCTGATAGCAGGAAGGGATATGAAGCTTTATTTGACTTGAAATAATTTATAATTACATAGGGTATCGCAAAACATCGCGAAGAGACCTTCCACTAGAGAGAGAGAAATATACTTTATTGTCAAAGAATGAACATGTTCTTAGTGACAAAGTTAAAAATACAAATTTTTCACAATAATTGTAGGTAAATAATATAAAATCAATTACAGTAACTACACATTAATGAAGTAGTATGTCAGATGCGCTTAAAAACGTATTTGTCATCATTACACAAGAGTATAAAACATTTTTAAATAAATATACACATAAGATACAAACAAATTTCAACATATAAAACACACATATATAGCTGTACAATTAAACGAAACTGTATACTCTACCAATTCTCTGAATAGTACTCTTCCAAATTATAGTAAGCTCCATCAAGTAATACATCTTTAACAGACTTCAGAAATCTTTTAAGAGAGTTTATACACTTTATGTGTAGGGTAGGTGATCATATATTTTTATGCCTCCATATATAATTGATTTCCTGGTCAAAGTCGATGAGGGTATAGGCAGAGGTAGATTCAGATCATTTTTCCTAGGTGTTCTGTGATGAATATGATGACTCGCTAAATTATCACGGTTTTCGAAAACTAAGCACACGGTTTCTAATATGAATAAAGAAGATAGAGTGAGTATTCTCTCAGAGACAAATAGCGGTTTGCACGAATGTTTGGGAGATACCCTACAGATGTATCTTAATGCTAGCTTTTGCTAAATGAATATGTTATTGAGCCTTTGTTGGCTGCACATGCCCCAGAAGGCAATTCCGTATCTG
This sequence comes from Gonioctena quinquepunctata, assembly GCA_018342105.1. Taxonomy (NCBI): domain Eukaryota; kingdom Metazoa; phylum Arthropoda; class Insecta; order Coleoptera; family Chrysomelidae; genus Gonioctena; species Gonioctena quinquepunctata. Next base: position 75,533 of record JAFIRS010000658.1, read on the forward strand.
AGGTGGGACTCCACGAGGGCGTAATAAACTGTTTTTGCTGTTTCAGAACCAATCTCGCTTGTGGCTATTTTTACGGCATAACATCCTGAGGCCAGTTTTTTACTAACAACTAACAAAATGTGTTCTTGAAATTTCAGCTCGTTGTCAATTATTAGGCCAAGAAATTTGGTGTTGTGTTCACGATCTAGTGTATCATGGCCAATAGTTATACTTTCAATGTCACACTGGAAGGAGTGTAATTTGGTCTTATTGATATTCAATGCTAGCAAATAACAGTCGCACCATTCCTTAACTTTTTCTTAATCGTTCTGGATATTTTTCTTCAATGCTGAAGAATCTTTTGCGTGCCACAGAATGGTGGTATCATCAGCAAAGAGAGTGAACTTGCCTTGAACATTAAGAAGCGCTAGATCATTTAGGTATAACAAAAAGAGTACTGGTCCCAAAACTGACTCCTGTGGCATGCCGTAGTTAATGTTTCCGCATAATGAAGAATTCTGTCTGATGAATACTTTTTGCGTCCGGTTCGTCAAATAAGACTGGAACCAGTCAAGCGCACATCCTCTAAATCCATAAAATTCAAGTTTTTGCAGCAGTATTCTGTGACTTACACAATAAAACACTTTCGTTAAATCACAGAACGCTGCTGCAACTATTTTTCCATCGTTAATTTGACCATACAGATGTTCCAAGAGTTTAAACATCGCATCATTTGTACTCTTATTACTTCGAAAACCGAACTGGTTGTGGTTTAGTAGGCTGTGATGTTCTAAGAAGGCCATGATGCGAGTCTCCACAAGTTTTTCGATTTATTTGGAAAGTGTCGATAGCAATGAAATAGGCCGATAATTAGAGGGTTGGTCGATTTTTCCCCCTTTATAAAGCGGAATTACCTTTGCTGATTTCAGACACGGAGAAAAATGCCCAGATCGCCATGAGTTATTGATAGCGGAAGCTAGTGCATCTAATGCAGAATCAGGCAAGTTCAAGAAAATATTCACTGATATACCATCCTCCCCAGTAGAATTTTTGTTTCTGATGCTCAGGAGGACTTCTTTCAGTTCCTGGGTATTGGTAGGAATGAAATAAAAGGAATCTTTGGGGGTTTCAGTTTTCAAATAACTCATGGGGTCTGTGAAGGAAGTCATATTTGATGTTATTTTGCTTGCAATATTACAGTAATCATTGAGCTGGTTGGGAAAAAGGTCCTCATAAAGGTCAACTTATATTTACGACTTGTTTGACGAATTTCATTCATTATATTCCAGCATTCCTTATGTTTATTTTTTGTGGCAATTAGTCTATCATTGTAATAATTTTGCTTCAAGATTTCAATGAGTTTTCTGTACAAACTTCTATAATTATGACAGTATTGATGGAAATGTATGTTATTAGTGAACTTCCTGATCATGTGCAGAGAACGAAGGTTTTCAGAGGAAGTCTTCAGGCCTTTTGTGATCCAAGGTTTTTTTCGTTTGGGTTTGATGATCTTAACAGGAAAGGCAGTGTTGAATTTATCAAGTAAAATTTTGTGAAATGCGTGAATTTTATCACTGACAGAAAAAATTGGCTCCCAGTCCGTATCAGAGCATAGTTGATGGAACTTACCATAACTGGCCTTGTTATAGATCCTACCACGTTTTGATTGGGGATTACTTGGATTTGGATATATGGAAAATTTACCCAATACAGCCTCGTGATCAGATAGATCAGCACTTATCACGGAACATGATACATTTTCGATATTCGAACAAATGTAGTCTATAGTTGAAGACGAGAATTGAGAAAACCTGGTGAGACCTTCAACATGCATGCAAATATTATAACAGTCAATCAGATTTTTCAGTCTTAGTGTGATAATGTTATTATCACTGAAATTGATATTGAAATATCCCGTTACAATAATGTTTGCGCGATTTGGCAGATCACATAAAATTATTTCAAGCTTATTCAAAAATTCTGTCACACAAGAGGAGGGGGAGCGATAAATACATAAAATATATAAATTGAGTTTTTTAGAAAATATCATCGACAATTCGAAACACTTTTCAGAAATATATATATATATATATATATATATATATATATATCAAATTTATCAATTCTTTGAAATGAGTTATATTCATGAAAGCTTGATTTTGAAACTATGAGAGTACCACCATGTATTGAATTAGATCTACAATAAATAGAGAAAGTTTTGTAACGAACCTAGGCCGGACCTGTCGCCTCGCGCGTTGCCGTCGACAGCGATGAGGTCATCCCCGGAGACGTTCGAGAACAGTCCAGTCGCTCTGCCGCGGAGAGCAACGGTCGATATTGGAAACGATTGGAACATGCTGGTCGCCAACTGCCGGAATTCGAAAGATCGGGAATTCTGTGACGGAGATAAATAGGTAGCCCTCAAGATGGCTCGGACAGTCTGAACGAGCCCATACGATCGAGCTATACAGTGGCGTAATATAAATTAAGTTGTAGATTTTAGTGTGAAATAAATTATTGAAACCAAGTTAAGTTTATTTACGTTACAATTGGTGTCGGAAGTGAGATTTTGAAAATAAACAAGTGATCGTGGAGTGGATAGTCAGAAAAATAAATTGATAGACCTTTTTGTACGCCCAAAATAGACAGTGGCCCGGTTTTCGCGAAGTGGACAATTGTGCGTGGGAATATAAACTGATACACTGTTCGCGTGAAACAGAAAATAGACAGTGGCCCGGTTTTCGCGAAGTGGACAATTGTGCGTGGGAATATAAACTGATACACTCTTCGCGTGAAACAGACAATAGACTGGTGGCCCGTGGAAAAGAATTCGCGAAGTGAATTTTTATTCGCGGACTTGAAGGTAGCGGAATTGAAACAGGAATTGGAGGAAAGGGAACTGGAAACAACGGGTAAAAAGCAAGTACTCCAGGAAAGACTTGCAGAAGGACTTATACAAGAAGGTGAGGACCCCGAAACATTTTTATTCGAAGTTCCCGGAGGTGATTTGAGTCCGATAATAGAAAAACTTGAAGAAAATTCAAGAAGTCTGGAAGAAAATGCTAGAAATCTGGAAGGGAAGCTTGAAGAAAATTCTAGAAATCTGGAAGAGAAGCTTCTAGAAAATTCAAGAAGTCTGGAAGAAAATGCTAGAAATCTGGAAGAGAAGCTTAAGAAAATTCTAGAAATCTGGAAGAGAAGCTTCTAGAAAATTCAAGAAGCCTGGAAGAAAAGTAGAAATTGGAAGAGAAGCTTGAAGAAAATTCTAGAAATCTGGAAGAGAAGCTTCTAGGAAATTCAAGAAGCCTGGAAGAGAAGTTCCTGGAAAACACAGAAGGCCTAAAAAAAGAATTGTGTGGTGTGGCTAATTTTCTAGAAGAAAGAATGGGAACCGTTGAGACAGAGATAGATAAAATTAGGGAGCAAATGAATACGGAGGTAGATAAAATCAAAGATGGGGTCGAGGCAGAAATGGACAAAATGAAGGAAACGATCAGAAAGCTGGAAAAACGAATTAATAGTGCGCCCTCCACAGAGATGGTTAACGAAAAAGAAATGCTGGACTTAAGTTTGAACTTGGATAAAGTTCAAGAGGGTATAAAAGATGTCAAGGTCATTTCAGAAATAGGGAAGCTTTCCAACCCCTTCGACGGAAAAACTCCATGGGCAAATAACCGCCGGCAGTTTGAAGCAGCGGAAAAAACGTATGGAATGAGGGGAAAGAGCTGAGCACTGACACTTGCATTACGTGGAGAAGCGACAAATATTCTACAAACTCTCACCGCCCAAGAACAGGAGGACTATGATCAGCTGATTAAACATCTAGAATTACGATATGGCCACGCCCATTTGGAACACGTATACCACTCCCAGCTGAAAAATCGCTGCCAAAAATCGGGTGAATCCTTACAAGAATTCGAAACTGACATTGCACGCTTGGTTCGTCTCGCATATCCAGCCACACCAGAAAATGTAATGGAGCGACTAGCGGTTCAAGCATTCCTGGATGGACTCCGTGACCAAGAAACCAGACAAGCGTTGACACTAGCCCGTCCAACACATCTCGTAGACGCACTGGCACGCGCTTTGGAATTCGAGGCAGCGAAACAATCTTGCAAAAGCCAGAGTAAAGTCCGAATGATTGAGGAAGACTCACAGGAGCCTGCTAATTTGGAAGCTGCCATAAGGAAAGTGATTAAGGAAGTTTTGCCTGAGAAAAGACAGATAAGATGCTGGAATTGTGGCAAAATTGGACATGTGCGTAGCAAATGTCCAACATTCGAAAACACGACTCCGATGCAGGAAAACTAAAGAAGGTCGACGAGAAGGGCAATCGTCGGCCTGTGTCCAGCAAGCCCGGTTAACAACGCATATGTCGCTATCCTGCAACGACAGAACAGAGGTGTTTTCGTAGACGGTCTCATCAATAACGAGCCTTGCACCATGCTGCTAGATACAGGTGCGACTAGGGACAATTCTCGGGCCTTCCTTTGCCAGAACACCGGAACGAATTGAACCGACAACTTGGAAGCTACGCACAGCAACAGGGAGCCAGCTACTGTATATGGCGACTACCGATTGAAATATTTTGGGCAGCACTAAAGTGAAACATCAGGCACTTGTAGCGGACATAGAAGACGATGCAATCATCGGAATGGACATCATGAATTCCAGAGGGTTTGAATTGGATTTCAAAGACGGCGTCCTACGTGTCAACGGAGAAGAGCTGGTACTTCATGGGAGAAGTGAAGAGTTGATCCGTGTGCTGTTGGCTGAGGATGTAAGCGTACCTGAGAGGGCTGAAACCATCCTGGAGGCTCGCCTGGACGGGAGTGCGAGCAGTGGAGACGTGGTGATGTTCGAGCCCAAACTTCATGATGAGAAAATTGGACGAGGGATTGCCCTAGGGAAAACCCTGTTACGTGCTGAAAAATTTGTACCGGTAAGGGTCATGAATGTCAATCACTTTCCAGTGACCTTAAAGAAAGGAACAATTTTAGGGCACTGCTCGTCAGTTTCATCTGTGATCCGGGGCGTACGAGGTACGATTAGCCAACCCAACAACTTGCCCACAGAACTAGAAAAATTAGTTGCCATCTCTTCCAAAGATATAAAACCAGCTCAACAGCCCAAACTAAGAGATTTAGTCAAAAAGTACCAAGACATCTTCGATACCGGACAAGGAAAAGGAGGTCGAACTAATGTGGTCCAGCACAAGATTGATACTGGGGGTCCGACATCCGCAATCTTCCAAGGAAAAAATGGGAAAAGAAGGAGTTATCGAACCATCTGACATCCCTGGTCCTCTCCAGTCGTACTGGTGAAGAAAAAGGATGGATCGACACGCTTTTGCGTAGACTATCGCCAACTTAATGATGTCACGAAGAAGGACAGTTACCCTCTCCCGAGAATAGATGACACCCTAGACACGTTGGCTGGTTCCACGATTTTCTCGACCCTTGATCTGAAGAGTGGATACTGGCAAGTAGAACTGGCTCAGGAAGATCGAGAAAAGACTGCTTTTACCATCGGCTCAGGATTGTGGCAGTTCACCGTTATGCCATTCGGGCTCTGTAATGCTCCCGCCACATTCGAAAGATTGATGGAGACAGTGCTGAAAGGACTCTCATGGAACACGTGTCTAGTGTATCTCGACGACATAATTGTGGTCGGCAGATCGTTCGAGGACCACGTGAAAAACTTGGAGGAAGTATTCCTGCGACTGAGGAACTCCGGATTGAAGCTGAGCCCTAAGAAGTGCCATCTGTTCCAAAAAGGAGTACGATACCTCGGCCACGTTGTCTCTGGGGAAGGAGTAGCAGTGGATGACCAGAAGATCAAAGCTGTTAAGGATTGGCCCATCCCAAAAGACATTCACCAACTTCGAAGTTTCCTTGGTTTGTGCACATTCTATCGCTGGGGTTCGCAAACATCGCTAAACCACTGACCAGGCTCACGGAAGGTCAAACAAAGTTCCAGTGGTCCGAAGAATGCCAAGACTCGTTCAGGAAGCTGAAGGGAGCTTTGATTAATGCACCTGTTCTGAGCTATCCCTTACCCAACGGGAAGTTCATTTTGGATACGGACGCCAGCAACGTGGGACTTGGAGCTGTCCTATCTCAGATCCAGGAGGGACAAGAGAAGGTCATTGGTTATTTCAGCAAGACGCTCAGCAACCCAGAGCGCAATTACTGTGTCACCAGGCGAGAGCTGTTAGCTGTTGTAAAGGGAGTGGAGCACGTCTACAAGTACGTGTATGGAAGAAGATTCCTGTTGAGAACTGACCATGCAGCTCTCAAATGGCTCTTACAGTTCAAAAATCCTGAGGGTCAAGTAGCACGTTGGATCGAGAGACTCCAAGAATTCGATTTCGAGATCGAACATCGAGCAGGAACTAGCCATAAGAATGAGGATGCCTTGTCGCGAAGACCATGTCCAGATGATTGCTCACATTGCCGACGAGCAGAAGAGAAAGAAGCAACACTTTGTAGAACCACGGGAATGGATGATAACTGGAATGACAGCAAGATCCAGAAAGACCAAGAGAATGACCCCGACCTTGGCTTAGTCGTCAGCTGGAAGAAGGGCAATCGAAGACCATCATGGCAGGAAGTCGCAGGTTACTCGCCGGCTGTTAAGTCCTATTGGGCACAATGGAACTCTCTTATTCTGGACAATGGGATCCTGAAACGTGTGTTGGAGGCCGAGATTGGTGGGGAAGACAGACGCCAAATAATTGTTCCCAGGAACAGAAGAGAGGAAGTGCTGCGAGAAATCCATGATGGAGTCGCTGGAGGACATCTGGGAGTGACGACGACCCTGCAGAAAGTGAGGCAACGGGTTTACTGGACCAATTGTCAAGCTGACGTCCAGGACTGGTGCAGAAAGTGCGCTGTATGCGCTGCTAGCAATGGACCTCGAATACGACCCAAGGCCCCGATGCGTCAGTACAACGTAGGCAGCCCGTTCGAGAGAATCGCCATTGACATCGCCGGCCCGTTTCCCGTATCCGACCACGGGAATAAATACATCCTTGTGGCAATGGACTACTTCAGTAAGTGGGCGGAAGCCTATGCCCTGCCCAACCAGGAAGCCATCACCGTCGCCGACGTCTTGGTGAAAGAGTGGATATGTCGATTCGGTATTCCAATGGAGCTGCACTCGGATCAAGGCAGAAATTTCGAATCCAACCTTTTCCAAGAAATATGTCTGCTGCTGAACATCCGCAAGACAAGAACCACGGCCCTACATCCGCAGTCCGATGGAATGGTGGAACGGATGAACAGGACGATCAACCGCCACTTGTCCAAGGTTGTCTCTGACCATCAAAGAGACTGGGACTAGTATCTTCATTTGTTCCTGATGGCCTATCGATCCACAGTACACGAGTCAACCGGTCAAACTCCTCCTAGTATTATAATGGGCCGAGAACTGCGACTACCTTGTGACCTGGAGTTTGGGATACCGCCAGGACAAGACACTGCGGGAGAGGACTACGTCAGCAAACTTCGGCAGAGAATGGACGACATCCACGAACGAGTCCGGTTGAACATCCAGAGTGCCAGCGATAAAATGAAGAAGACCTATGACATCAAGGCCGACGCTGGAGGATTTAAGGTTGATGACCTGGTTTGGCTGTACAACCCCAAACGTCGTCGTGGACTATCACCAAATTTGCGGAACTCGTGGAAGGCCCGTATAAAATCGTGAAAGGATAAACGACCTTGTGCACCGAATCCATAAGCCTCACCCGATGGAAACCAAGGGTCGTCCATTTCAACAGGTTGGCCCCTTACGCTGGAAACCATGACCAAGTTCGCACCCTCAAGCCACCGGAGGATGATATGACGTTCGAGAAGTTTATGTCCTTGTATTCAAACGGGCAGAAAGTTCTACATGGGGTTACTAGAGAGGAGTCACGAGACCTTTTCGAGGTGCCTGCTGACTACGCACTAGCGCACTGTGTGGCAGAAGATCTTCGAATGTCCAGGGGCATCGCCGTAGTGTTCTCCAAGAAATTTGGTCAACTCCAAACACTGCGGGAGCAGAATCCAGAAGTTGGTGAGGTGCTACAGTTGAAGAAAGGCCAGAGAAACATCTACTACCTAGTTACCAAGAGGCATTCCCAAGATAAACCGTCCTATGAAGATGTCTGGAAGAGTCTCACCAAACTAAGAGATACTATGGTGGGCCAGAATCGGGTGGATCTAGCAATTCCAAAATTGTCCTGTGATATTGATGGGTTGGACTGGAGAGTCATAAGAAGTATGCTGGAGGCGATATTCAGATCCAGCGGCGTCAAGATTTTGGTTTGCTGTAACCCTCTTCCACGACCGATCATGAAGACCGTGGAGTGTTACTTCCATCGAACTTCACGGTGCAGATATGGGGAGTCATGCAGATATCGTCACACTCCAAGGATGAAATTTCGGGACGAAATGTCTTTAAGAAGGGGGCAATGTAACGAACCTAGGCCGGACCTGTCGCCTCGCGCGTTGCCGTCGACAGCGATGAGGTCATCCCCGGAGACGTTCGAGAACAGTCCAGTCGCTCTGCCGCGGAGAGCAACGGTCGATATTGGAAACGATTGGAACATGCTGGTCGCCAACTGCCGGAATTCGAAAGATCGGGAATTCTGTGACGGAGATAAATAGGTAGCCCTCAAGATGGCTCGGACAGTCCGGACGAGCCCATACGATCGAGCTATACAGTGGCGTAATATAAATTAAGTTGTAGATTTAAGTGTGAAATGAATTATTAAAACCAAGTTAAGTTTATTTACGTTACAGTTTCATAATTAGGTATATAGAACAATTCGTTAGCTTTGAGCCAGTGTTCAGTGAGAAGAACAATGTCGGGAAAATTAACTTGATCCAAGAATAAAAACAATTCATCTGCTCTGTGTCTAAGAGACTGAATGTTCAATAGCAGTACTGATAGATCATAGTTGTCTAGGTTTGACTTGTTCGATTGTGGACTTGGGATAAAAAATCTTTCAACATGGTATTTTTTGTTGTATGCGAGTTTGTGATCTGTGGAGTAGATGAGTTGTCCTCAAATTTGGATTTTTTACTGATATTCGCGGAACTATTTTCCAAGATTTTTGTTACGATATTTCTTGCTGACAAATTTTTGCTTATCAAAGAGTCATTGATATTTGTATCCATGAAGAAAATATGTCTAAACTGGTTGAGGTAATTTTTCAACATGCCGTTAAATTCATAAATTTGATTTTCAGTCCATTCATCAAACTTTCTAAATGGTACCGAGAGAACCACAATATTGGTGGTTGAACAATCGAATTGAATTGAACAATTGAAATTTACGGATAATACTTTCGTTGAACAAATTAGAGATTTTCCAGAAAAAGATACGCCCAAAAACCAGGTTCAGATAAATTTTGAGCAGCCTTCGGCCGCCGTGGAACAAGTCATGCTCTGTGAAAATATTTCTGTCTTGAGGGGTTGTGAGGGTGAATGTTCTGAGATAATATACTTTGTTGACTCGTGGAAGTTTTGTGGTTGATTTGAGTGTAATAGTAAATTAGAAAAAATAAAAATTCGTTACCCAGCTCGGGATCGAACCCCGGTCCTTTCACTTTGAACGCAAGCGTTTATTCAACGCGGCCTTGATAAATGATTAAGTGTTCGGAGTGTGAGTGCCAGGCTGCGCTCTGGAAGAATCTTTGATCGCCAGGCCCCGCTTCCAGCCCCGGAACTGACTTCTGCCTGCAAAGCTACACACTTGTCAGAAGGTATGGAAGGTTTCTATGTGAAAACTTTCCTTGTACCTTTTATTTTACGTACTTAGACCAATTGTTCTCAATACAATCGATGTAAAATGGAAACCTCAACACGTAATTATAATACATACACATGTGCGATACAAATTGATAACGATACTAAAATGAACAACAAAAAAACCGATGGCGCGGAAAGATAGCTTTCAGAATTTAAATTTTTTTCTGAACCACAAACTCTACAATCAAAAATTGGAAAAAAGTTCAAATCTCTCTGAGCGCTTTTAATTGTTTTATGTAATCTGACAAATGAAAACAGATATTATATTTTGATATAAACCTTAAACTTTTCAATACAAAATTTGTTGGAGGATCAAAATCTCCATTCTTCCTAATGTTTCTATGAAATCTGATTCAAATCAATAGAACTTTTGTAGATAATTCAATAACCTACAAAACGGTTTTTTTGTGCGACCGAATCGGTGCATTTTCTAAATTCGGGAAAACCTCTAAAAAGAGACCATTTTTCAAAAATTTCTAATTTTAATAAATTCAAAGCTGGACTAACAATCTCGCGGAAAATGATAGATAGAAACATGTAGTTCAACTGTGCGCAAGATGGTTTCTGTCTGATTTGGAGTTTTTGCACAATCGCGTTATAAACAATTACAGGGCTTATCTTGCAAAATGCGCCTATTCGAGGGAAATCGTCGTATTGAAATTCTGTGAACGGCATCTGGAATTGAAGATCAATATCTACAATTTGTATATTTTGGATTTTCACCTGAGAGGTATGAAATGAGTTGAAAATGCCAGTGAAAGTTGCTCCCATCGCTTGAAAGTGCGCTCGAGGCAGAGTCGAGTAGTGGTAGTGGGAGAACGAGCCAGCGGAGAAGAGGATATCACCGCGCGGCGGGTTGCTTATACGTTGCCGCATATTATCATTTGAGTTATAAGCGTGTTTTTGCATACGTTTTCAGTTATTTAATGATTTTTTTTATTGATTAAAATAAGTAGCAACAACAACTGTCCGTTTTTTTCGTTTTATACATATTAGTACATTTTGTTCATTTATAAACATTCTTTTTATTCACAAATGTAATATGTTGACTTACAATTATTTCTACGAAAAAAAAATGAATGAGAATGTTAATATGACATTTTAAACCGTATTCGAAAAAGATTGATGCTCCTATTTTCAATCATTAAATTTTGCATCTACTCGATTAATTCAATTACATAGAAATACACAAAATTTAAATACGCGGTTTGAAGGATATTAATGCATATTTTTGTTTTTATCAACACTTGTAAACATTTTGTATTATGTTAAACTTTCATCGGTTAACTATGATACACATGAAGAAATCAAAAGATATGATTACTTTAATAATATTAAATGGTGCCTATAAAGACAAATACTCTGCAATGTTATGAGAGACTATAATCCTACATAACTCATATCAATTATGTTAGTTGTATTTTTGCTTTTATAATTATAATCAAAGAAAATTTTCATGCAGTAGCAGAAAATTTGTATTACAGTAAGTTACAATATTTTGTAAGTTTGGAAGAAGACGCGCCCAAGGCATAGAACATATTTGATTGGGAGGGTTCAATTCAATTTCCCCACTGCCGCTACTCTATTCTGCCTCGAGCGCACTTTCAAGCGTTTGTAGCAACTTTCAGTGACATTTTCAACACATTTCTCCCCTCTTAGGTGAAAATCCAAAATATACAAATTGTAGGTATTGATCTCAGATTCCGTTCACAGAATTTGAATATGACGATTTCCCTTGAATCGGCGCATTTTGCAAGATAAGCCCTTAAATTGTTTATAACGAGATTGTGCAAAAACTACACATCGAACAGAAACCATCCTGCGCACAGATGAACTATTATCATCTATCAGTTACCGCGAGATTGTTTGTTCAGCTTCAAATTCATACAAAGTATGAATTTTATAAAGATGGTCTCTTTTTAGAGTTTTTCCCGCATTTTCCCAGTGGAAAATGCACCAATCCGGTCGCACAAAAAACCATTTTGTAGTTCCATTGAGTGTGAAACGATTCCTCCAATACTTTTATGATAATTGTAGGAAAAACAGAAAAGTGGTCATTTTCCCAATATTTCTTGTTAAAAAATTCCACAAAGCGATTTTGATGTGGCTGACACTGGGGTTTTCAGCTACGAACTATCTTTCAAAAGGTAGTACAGGTTATTTGCGTCTTTCTTCAAGTGTGAAAATAGCCTCTAGTTTTTCTCTTTTTCCTTGGCCTATTAGTGTACTGTTATTTAGTGTCGTCACATGTTCGCATTTGTATATTTTTTGCAACGATAGCCGCCCCTAATATCTGGCCGCTCTAGGCCTGGACTTAATGGGAAATTCGACATTGGTCATAAAGATCTGTCAAAAACGACCTTGCTTGAGGCCGTCAATCCACGGCGACGTTAGGAAAAGGTAAAATTGATCTTGAAGGCCACTGATAGTACATAAGATCTTTTACGTTCATAATCCATCCCACAACAATTAACATTCTATTCTAGAAAAAAGCGGTATCTTCGAAACGCAGTGGAACCTGTGTCTTCGATAGCTCAGTTGGTTAGAGCATAGACTAGAGATCCAGAGGGCGCAGGTTCGATTCCTGCTCGAAGGTACATTTTATCTGAAATTTAAAAATGTGTCTGAAACGCCACGATTTTCCTTCAAATATATATGTGGGTAAGAAACCTTTTTGGCATCCATAAACAATTACGAACAAAGGAACATGTGAAATAAATCCCTCTTGTCAGGCTATTACCATGTATATTGGAAAACAAATAAAAAACAATTGACATAAGGCACGTCTTGTAAACAATTCTTGTATTTCTCAAGAATCCAAAATCCCAAGAAAATTCAATATATTTATATGTATATATATATATATATATATATATATATATATATATATATATATATATATATATATATATATATATATAATATATGTATATATATATATATATATACATACAACAGGATTCAAGAAACAACCCCAAATTTTTGGAGTGAAGAAAAATATATACCGGCTGTCAACGAATCTATTAGACAAGTCATAACTTCTAGAATATTAGGTGTATCAAAATGAGATTTGGTATCGGTAAATGGTATGTGAAGAGGAAAATTTTCACTTTCCTGTCACTTCCGGTTCCACCGGAAATGGCTCCGGTTTTGAATTTTTAAATGGAACACCCTGTATATCGTAACTTTTTTGGATTTCTGAGACAATTATGGATCAGAATGTGACATTTTAAAAAGTTTTCACGCCTACTTAATTTTTTTAGAATCACAATTAATGTTGCATCTAGGTGGCCATGATCGGACGTAAACTAATCTGAGGACCTCAGATGATGTCAGAAAATTACAATCGCAAAGTTTTAGTGACTAGTATGATAGATAGGAATAAGATGAGTTAGCAACATTACATTTTCGTGTCTAACTATTATTTTTTCAAATGGCGACCATTTTTGGACGAGCACTTTCAGAAAAAAGTATTTTTTGACGAATCTAACGATATTAATTTATTTGCGATTAGATTGAAAATAAGAATATGAATAAAATATAACTGAAGAAAATACTGGATAATAATTTATTAACTTTTGTCAAGTGTGCCATTCACTGTAGGTAATTTTCAAAGGGCATTCCTCCTTGTTCAAGACACATTTCAGCTCGTTCAATTGTTTCTCTCAACACGTTTCGTAACATTTGAGGCGTTATACTTCTAAATGCCCATAGAATTCTTCTTCTTAGATTTCAAGAGTGGCTGGGGCTGTTGCATAGTAAACCATTTCTTTGACATATCCCCAAATAAAGAAATCGAGGATAGTGAGATGCGCTGAATGGGCAGGCCACCGTACTGGACCATTCGTTGCAATAACTTGGTTATTAAAATGCTCTATTGAGTAATCAAGAACTCTTTGGTATTATGAGGGGGTGCTCCATCTTGTTAGAAGTAAATTCGCCGTAGAACTGCTGAAGATAGATTATTAAGATGGTCCTCGATTTCATTTTGAAGAAAACCTAAGTACCTAACCCTTGTTAAATGACCTTGAAACAATATTGGCCCAATTATTCTGTTTCCAACGATACTAGCCCAGACATTGACGCCAAATCTTTCTTGAAAATTGCCCTCTCTCATTGCATGTTGATTTTGTTGGGCCTAGTACCAAGTATTTGGCTTATTGAACATACCATTATTCGTAAATCCTGAATCGTCGGAAAATAGAATAAAGTTGATGAAATGTGGGTTAACTCTATGATTTTTAAGCAGCCAATCACAGAACACTACCCGTCTATCGCCATCGTCAGCATTCAAATGTTGATGTAACTGATATTGTATTTTTCTTGCTGATTCGTGACTCTTCTGCATTTCTTGACTAATTTCTCTGAAAGAACCCGTTTTATCAACCTCAAATATAGCGAGGACGTTAATCTCAGTCTCTTCATTTATGATAAACCTCTGTTCCGCCACTCGATTTCCTTCTTGCCTAAAACGATTCTTAACATACGGAAAATACTGGCTGGATGTTGCCGATTGGGATATCTCTGAGCATACAACTCAGCAGCATTCCTTGAATTTCATATCCACTTTTTCACTTAGAGTATTCATTATTTAGAAGAAAAATTGAACTGAAATTCAACGAAAATCAAGAAACTTTCACTGTCTGCTCATAGAGCTTATGTCACTGTCATTACCAAGTGAGTATTTTGTTTTGCAAAGAAGACTTGATGAAAATAACTGCAAAATATTATGTATTATGCCTATCCGTGGCACACTTGACAAAAGTAAATACATTATTATACAGTATTTTCCTTAGTAATATTTAATTTATGTTCTTATTTTCAATCCAATCGCAAATAAATTAGTATCGTTAAATTCGTCAAAAAATGCTTTTTTCGGAAAATGCTTGTCAAAAAATGGTCGCAATTTGAAAACTAATACACGAAAATGTAATTTTGCCAACTTGTCTTATCCCTATCTATCATACTAGTTACTAAAACTTTACGATTGTAATTTTCTGACATCACCTGAGGTCCTCAGATTAGTTTACGTCTGATCATGGCCACCTAGGTGCCATATTGAAAGTGACTCTAAAAAAATGGAGTAGGCGTAAACACTTTTCAAAATATCACATTCTGATCCAGAATTGTCTGAGAAATTCCAAAATGTTACAATATACAGGGTGTTACATTTGAAAATTCAAAACCGGAGCCATTTCCAGTGAAATAGGAAGTGACCTGAAAGTGAAAAATATGCGAAAACTCTCCTCTCCACATATCATTTACCTATATCAAATCTCATTTTGATACACCTAATATTTTAGAAGTTATGACTTGTCTAATTTATCTAGAAGTCTAATTTGTCTAGAAGTTATGACTTGTCTAATAGGTTCGTTGACACTTAACCTCTTGACACCCTGTATATACATTCACAGACGTTATTTGTCCTTCGTATTTATATCCGGCAAGTGGTCGCAGGTCAGCGCCTGAGCGTATTATAGAAATCTAGAGGTCGCAGGTTCGATTCCTGCTCGAAGATAGTTTTTTCTGGAATTTAAAAATGTATCTGAAACGTCACGATTTATATATAAATATATTATCTCAGCTGAGTTCGAAGGTTGGCCAAATCGGTTCAGTAGTTTCATAATGGACGCTATTGAAAAATTGAAAAAATTCCCAATCCTCCATTTTCATACCATTATCGAAAAATTAGATCTTTTGATATAACATCATGAGCTCCACAACTTGTATTGTATTTTATTTCAATTTTATACTATTATTATGATGAAATTCAATGATTCAAGAACACTAGGACGACGTTTATTTGTAATGAAAAAAAAATGATGATTCATCTAAAGTTGTATGTTCCATGGTCAAATTTTGCGCACCCGTAACGAAACACATTTATTTTCAGAGGTTCGCCAAATACATTCGTTGTGATGTCATTATCAAATGAAACAAGATAATTAGGGATGAGAAATGTTGGTGCCAACATCAATTAAATTACTAATTGGCCCGCTTTATACGGAAATATCACTGAGGAATTATTCTCCCCTACAATATATCTCAGCAGGAACAAGAAGTGTAGATCTGAGTATTACTTACCATTTTGCTCTTGAGTGGGAAGAACAACCCTACAATGATGTCTGGAGATGGAATAAATGACTGTTTTGAGAGGCGGAAAGAATATTTCATTTGCTTGTTCGTGATAAATTTCTGACAACAGTCATATATGATAAAAATTCTTGTTATAATAATGAAGAATCTTGATCCCTCTGATTCACCAGCGCGGATTTAGAGAAGTGTCTAATTTTTCTTTTATAAAACTCGAATGAAAGGAAAAGGTGATGGAAAACCTCAACTCAAATGTAAGTTCCCTTAGTTCGAATGGGGAACACGTTTTTGTTTTCAGCTTTCACTCCATTAAAAGATCTCCGAAGAATAGTTCACTGAAAATCCTTTTCAGTGTTAATGCGAGTTCAAGAAAATTAAATTACCGTGTCCGAGAAACTGGTTGAAGGAAACTTTCAATAATGTTTTCCATTATCGACTGATCCCTCAATTGCACCAATACACTCGAACAGAATATACAGGGTATCTGGTGTCAAATTTTATCTGCCAAGCTTTCCCGGAATCTAAAAAGGACTTGATGATTTTTTCCACGGAAATCATTTGTGTAGAAATACAGAGGTTGATTTCTACCTCATTTGGTACATACAGTGCGGTCCATAGGTATCGAATAAATTCATTTTTGGCGTTATTATGTATTTTTTTTTCAAACCTGAAACAGGTCGATTTTTTTTGTCAATTTGGCAATTTATAGTATGAAAATATCACCCCCTTCTTACACCCTCCTCTGATTTATGAGCACCCCCTCGTGTGGCACCTTGTTCGAAAGGGATTTCCATTCTCTGTTAAGCAATATAAAAATTTCCAAATTTGGTACAATCATAACTGATAAAATTCATTTTGCAAATGTAAAATGTTGATACTTTAGGAAGTATTCTTCAATTTATTTTACAATTAAATTACCTATCATTCACTTCTTGACTATAAGCAAGTCGATCTTGGAATTCTCGTACAACATTTTGTAGGACCTCAGGGGTTATGTTGTTACACGAGATAAACCTCACCATTAACTGTGCCTTCAAAAAAAATAAGGACCAATGATACCAGCCCAAACGTTCACTTCTATAGGATATTGTGTGTGAGCCTTACACATCCAATGAGGATTTTCTCTGCTCCGAAATCTTCAGTTTTGTCTATTAACCGTTCCACTTAAATGAAAAGTAGCTTCATCAGAAAAAACAATTTTGTTTATCAACTGCAAATCTGCTTCCATTCTGTCCATCATTATTTCACAGAATTGTTGCCTTCTATCATACTCATTTGACTCCTGAACCAACTGAACCTAATAAGGATGGTATTTTTCTTTATGTAAAGCTCTCAATATCGATGATTCACTTACATCATTGTCGGCGGCAATTTGTCTACTCATCATATGCGGATTTTCCTCAATCGCTAACAGTAGATCTAACTTTTTTTCTCGTCCAATTCAACATTCCGACCTGGTTTTAGAATAGTTTTTAAATGTGCAGTTTCACGAAATTTTATTTCTATTTATTATTGACTGTGAGACATGTTGACCAGTGTATTTATTATTGAACAGTTCACAAACTTCCTTTTGAGTTCTTGTTTTATTACCGCCTCCAATAACAATTAAAATGGCTATTCTTTGAGTTTCGGATAGATGAACCATAATTAAATTAAATGCACACACAAATATTTTTCAATACATTGACGTGTGTCAGCAACTTATAAATATCAAAAAATAAACCTTCTTAGTCTCAATAACTAAGCTCCTGAACTAATGTAAGTAACTAATTTTGAGTCGCCGTCAAACAAACAAGCAAATGTATTAGGTAAGGCTTAAAATGATGGCATCGAGTTGGGCGGTGACATTCTGATAATTTTTTTGAAGTAATTCTATGATCTTCGTTGATTGTTTGTTTGGCGCCGACTCAAAATTAGTTATTTACATTAGTTTAGGAGCTTAGTTATTGAGACTAAGAAGGTTTATTTTATTTTTTACTGTTAAGTTCCGTGTTTCGTCGGTTTAATTTTCAGTTAAAAAGTTTTTATTTTTCAATTTTTTGAGGCTGAAATCTACTAATTACTATTTACTTGTTTTTTGATTACTTCCAAAATACTTACTTACCCACCTTACTTCAACTATTACCAGTTAAATAATATGATTATCTACTTTCACTATTTGTTGTAATATAAAATATTTCTGTTGTTCTGGTTGGTTTATTCCATCACTTTGTATATCATTCCATCCTCTCATAGAATATATCTATTGTGATAATGACACTAGCGATCTGTCATTGTCAACTACATATGTGTGCCAATGTTCACAAGGGAAAAATCAATTATCCCCTATTTTTCTACCCGTTAGGGTGGATAATTCCATTCAAAATCCAATTTTGATCAACTATGAGGTATACCCTATCTGATAAAAGAAGAATCATCCGAATCGAAGATCCCCGTATAAAGTTATAGCTGATAGAATCGGTTAACGGACCAGAATTCAGAGGATGAGTGATCAATAACCTTCATTTTGCTACCCTTAGGGGTGGATTTCATCTTTCGAATTCAAATGGTACCAACTTCGAAGTACACACTATCCACTGAATAAAGAATTATCGGAATCGGACGTCTCAGTAAAGAGTTATGCGTGATCATACATGAAAAAAAAATAAAAATAAATATACGCGTCGACTAGAGAACCTCCTCCGTTTAGCAAAACAGATAAGAAAATACCTGATTATTTCTTATGGGGTTATTTATAATCAAAAGTATATTCCGAAAGACCAGACAATATTGCAGATTTGAAAGTTAGGACAACGGAAGAAATTAACAACATATCCCCTGAGGTCCTACAAAATGTTGTACGAGAATTACTAGATCGAGTTGCTTATTGTCATTGTAATGGTGGTCATTCTGAACATTTAATTCAATTGTGAAATAAATTGAAAAATACTTCCTAAACATTATGTGACATTATTTCTTTCATTCTACGTAAAGTATAACAAATTTACATTTTCAAAATAAATTTTCTCTGTTATGATTGCACCAAATTTGAAAAACCTAATACTGCTGAACAGAGAATAAAAACCCCATTCGAACAAGGTGCCCCACGACTCCCCTTATCATTAAATTTTTTTGAGGGTATGCTCATAATTCAGAAGGGGTGCAAGAAAGTCAAATTGACAATAGAAATCGACCTGTTACAGGATTTTCTCAAACAAATACATCATAACGCTAAAAATGAATTTATTCCATCCCTATGGACCACACTGTATATTTTCCTCATATCGAGTGTTGGAAGTTTAACTTTTCGTAGCAAACTTTGTTATTGATCCTGCTTTGATAACCCAAAATGTATACGTTTGTTGAATATCATTGTAAGAACTCCTAGAGAACTAAAAACTCATGAAAATGAAAAGTAGAGCATGATGTATAACTAAGTGCAATTTACTCCCTTGAATGTTTCATTTCCATAATGGGGAGATTCATTCCACTCATTTGAGATATGAATTAACATTTTGTTACTCTATAGTTCCCAACATATTCTAATGAAATTCAGAATAGTAGTTCATTGGGCCGTATTAATTGAAGTGGAGGATGTCCTTTAGAGTGTAAGGTAGTAGTATAAGGTGATGTTCAAAAGTAAAAGGTAAGTGAATAAGCATTTCCATCTTATTTATGATACTTTGTTATACTTACAAGGATATTCTCCATGAAAAGTGAATGGTTTCGCAAAAATAGCTGATAAAATTCGAACCAATGCAGAAATATTGTTAGGTTCAATCCTCCATGGTAATCACAGTTCCTTGTACAACAAAAACTCAAGTAGACTCCACAAATAAATACGATACTACATCCAGCGGTCTCTTACCGTTTCCGAGTTAGAGCCATTTTTATTTCCTGATCAGGTGATTTTGAAGCACCGTTTTCTAGCACAAAAATCACTCATAATGCCTCCTTATTTTTATTAGCATAAACTACCAGCGATCCAATGAATAAGGACAGAACAAGAGAGAGAGAGAAAAGGAGAAAACAAAAGATAATATATTGTAAAATTAAAAAACCAACCACTATTTTTTCAATCTTTATTGAAATTTAAGGTGGAGGTGAGTACATATTATAATGGTCCCTTATATCTATTTTTTTATACAGATTTCAGTATGGAAGAATTCAAATTGAAGAATAAAATAATTGTCCCCAGCATGATGAATATTTCAATAGGGTAAGAACTCTGGAAGCTCCTTGAGCTGTACAAATTACATGAAAAAAGAGTAAGTACCTTCGAGGTGAAATATATGGAAAATGTATGGTAATTAGCTGGAAGAGAAATATCTAATCAATATAGAATCACAATTGTTTCCAATAAATAGTTTCGAAGTATCAGAGAGGACATACAAAAACAGGCAGAAGAAAAATGAAAAGCTTTGAATTTGAAAGCGAACTGGACGATAATTTTGAAAGAAAGAAAAATATCCGACCAGCAGTACTCCTATCAAGTAATGCAATTTTTAGGGAAACACCACAAGAACCTTCAAGTTCTACTGTGGTCCCCTCCATCTCAATTTCCGAAAATGAGAAACAAATACTCATTGATGAGCCCTCAAGTTCCTCATTGTTACGAAATCCCCCATAGGTAGATGCTGTCGGAAAACCTACAAGATCGCAAGTGAAACGTAAGGGTGTTCCTGGCTGCACATACCAGAAATGTGATGACATTTTGGTAGTGCTTAAAAATGATATGAGGTCTTTTTATGACATAAGAGACAAAAGGGAGAAGGAAAAGCTAGATATTGCAAAAAGGCTGGAAGAAAAACAAAAGCACAATGATTTACTCACTCAAGGAGTATATTCAAATTTTGAAATCAAGCCAAAATAAAGATGTTCAGAATGAATAATTATTGCTTGTTAAGCTAGTCATACAGTATTATCTTTAGATATGATTTTATTCCAGGGTTCCTTTTTTAATGAAATTTATTGTTCGTTTTGTTTCCATATTTTTCTACTTGTTATGCTAGTCAGAGTATTTACATGAGATTTATTTCATGATTCATTTTTCATTGTGTGATTGAGTTTTTTTCAATTTGTATACATATTTTTATTTCCTGGTCATATCGTATTTTATATCCTTGGATACATTTTTTCATAATTACTTTTTTGTTGTTTTATTGAATTCAGCGGTAACAATTCTTAATGTTCCATTTATTTGAAAGCTTGAGATTTGTTTCCACAACTTTTTGTTGTACAGGATACTGTCTTCATTTCTTGACATGTTTTTTTCGGTTACCCTCCACAGTCTGAAAATGAAAATATAATCAGGAAAATCTATACAAGTGTAGAAAGGGCAAACTAATTAGTTCACCCCTATAAGTTACTGCGTTAACCAAATTATATTTCCTATAGAAAAATGATTCAATTTGTCAGTAACTTGTCGTCCCCTGAATATGCCTATAAAAAATAGTTAAAATTAAAAAGATACTTCTCTATATAATTTTTGACGTTATGGGGACTATATCTGCCCCCGTTCTAAAATCTTCTGAATCTCTGGATTTTTCTTGCAGAGTCTTTTTCGCTTTTTCAAATGATGGGTGTCAATTTCTTGGCAGATCTCAATTGACATCCATCATTTGAAAAAGCGAAAGAGACTGCAAGAAAAATCCAAATTATTCAAACAATTAAAGGAAATTTTGATTTAGGGCAGATATAGTCCCCGAAACGTCAAAAACTATATAGATTAAAGTATCTTTTGAATGTTCACAATTTTTTTATAGACATATTCAGGGGACGACAAGTTACTGACAAATTGAATCATTTTTCTATAGGAAATATAATTTGGTGAACGCAGTAATTATCGGGGAAAATTGGTTTTTTATAGATTTTCCTGACTATATTTTCATTTTCAGACTGTGGAAGGTAACCCAGAAAAACATATCAAGAAACGTCGTTTCTCCACAAAAAATCACATTAATTCAATACTGTCTTCATAATCAGAATGAGGGAGAAGTTTATTGATATATCCGGTTTCACAATACCAATTTGCGCAAGTGTGTACACTTTTTGTACCTGACTGAATTATTGTGTTATTAGGAATAACTGTATTTCGTATTCATTTATTCTATCTCGAACATGAAACAAATTTATATAAATGTTATTTTAAGATTTTGTTAAGAAGGCCTTTTGGTTTTTAATATTAATTATATCCACTTCAGGTACTGAAGTCTACTTACTTCTACTCTACAAGTACATGAATTATAATAAAATAAAAAATCAAAATATAGCGTTTTATTGAAGTTTATATAAGAAAATAACATTTTAAATAGGAAATATGCAAAAAAAGAAAATTGGAAGATTAACAATCACATTCAATGTTATCAAAATTGAACAATGGTCAAATATCAAATAGGGCAGCTACATAATTTCTATAATTCAAACCAACTGCATTCCTCTCATTTTCATCATTATCATCGGTTCCATTTGCAATTTTCCTTCATTTAGGTTCTGGTGTAATTCGTTGTAAATCAGATCGTCCATGCATATATTATGTAACACGCAGCAGCAAAGTGGCAAATAAATTTAATTTTTCTGCTCTTCACATGGTACAGTTGAGGAATTTTTTCTTGATAAGCCCTATAGTATGTTCAATGAACACTCTGCACATCTCTAAATGATGTCGACTCATTGCTGGCAAACCATAAAAGACCAAAATATATTTCTCACTGCTTATTTGTTTAAACCCTCTATCTTTTTTGGAATAATTTTACGAAGCCTCAAACTGTCCTGTGAGTCTTTTCACAATATCTCTAGAAACCCTGAAAAGGAAAAAGAACTGTAATATATATAATATGAGCATTTTAGGAAACATTATTGGTGAATATATTCCATCCCAGCATTTGTAGCTAGATTTTCAACATGTTGTTCAGAGCACTAATATTTTCCAAGGTAATCTCCATACATGAATATTGACACTCACCTGAAATGTTCAATAAATTGTTATCTGAATATAATGTTTCCTCAACGTAACCTCCATTTTTGAGTTTGTCTAACAAAAGTTCGGGAATCATCACATTAGGTACAATATTTTCAGCAAGGAACTCTTCACCACTACTTTCAAATACATTTACGAACTCCATAATTCATAAAATGGATGAAAAAAACAAATTAGGTTTGAGGTTATCAACAAATGATCGTTCTTCTTCCTAAAGGAAAAAAGGCGGCTCAAGCTGGTTGTGGCGCACTTCAGCTCTGTTAAAAAGAAGTGATGAAGTGCAAACATTGCTCGAAAGAAGTTATAAACAAAGTGAAGTGCATCAAGTGCAAATAATACTTCCATCAAGCATGCCTAAAGCAATCTAGTGAACTAAAAAAACACACTGCAAACACGAACCTCATTCACAAATGTAACATTTTTCACGGATGAATCATGGTTGAAAGAAGGAAACAAACTATTGAGGTAAATACTCGCAGACAAGGACTCCATCATTACCGATAAGGACATCATTATTGCAGACAAGGAAAACATAATTGCATTATTAAATGAGAGAATACTAAATTTAAATCTAGATTCGGCCGAATCCAGGGTACATATCCATACCACGGACAAACAAAAAATATTATTTACTGCAAAAACACCAGAAGATGCCGTGGAACCAGACAAGGCCGCAAAAAAGGGTTATCATGAAAAACCTCTAGATTCAAAAGGCTGTGAAAATAAAAACGTGACTCACCTATCTAGCATAAATAAAGGCATTTCCCCAAAAAAAACACTATTCGATTCGGTCGTTTTCAAAGAAATCCTCGCAATACAGGGTGACCCAAACACAACCAACTTGAGACATATTTCAAAGGAAATCTTGGAAATGCCGACGTTACAAAAATGCAATAAATCATCAACTTGGAAAAGGGAAATGTTGAACAAACTGATCTAGCCTGTGCTGAATCAATTCAAAACCTTGAACAACAAGAACGACAAACCTTCCAACCCAGACAAAAACTAAGCCTCCCAGACAAAATTTTTCGAAAGTATGGATGTATTTGAGTAAAGTCCCAGAGTTGGTAACAGAAGTCAATCTACGAGATTTTCTCAAGAGGAAAACAGGGGACAGTAATGACATCTTTATCGTTAAGGATCTCAGAGTAAAACAAAACCTTGAAATCGTTCGTAATAGCAGCGGACTTCAAGTATAAAGAACTATTCTATGATACAAGTTTTTGGTACAGAGAAATTAGATATAGAAGATTCAACTTCAACAAACATTTTATGAAACATAACACCAAAAATGTTCTCCATACCGAAGACCCAAAAAGACCGGCTTCTTTTTTAGAATGAACAAACCCAGCAATCCAGAGTCTACCTGTGACCTACTGGGAAAGGGTAAGTCACTGAGTATTTTGCATATCAACATCCAATGTATCTCGAATAAACTAGAACAAGTTGAGCTTTTTCTCAATAAATATGACTTGGATGTCACTTGTTTCTTAGAACACTGGCAGAACGGAACGAACTTAGAGATTATTAACATTCCAAAATAACATTTAGCTGCCTTCTTTCGCAGAGAAATTGGTATACACGGTGGAGTAGCTTTCTTTTTAAAGAACTGCTCAACAAGCGTTCAACTTCCTTTGGACAATTTCAATGATGAATTTCACTCTGAGTTTTGTGGCATTGAACTATCTTATATAAAGATAATAATTTTAGCTACGTATAGATCTTGTAGAGAATAAATATTTCTGTGAGCTCGAAAGCCTGTTACCTTAATTCCACTCTCCAGGAGAAAATATTATCCTCACGGGGGATTTCAATATTAATTTCTTGAAAGAACAAAGAATAAATTTTGAATTCCAGAATCTGATTGAATCATTCGGCCTAGAAGCCACAATCACTGACTTCACTAGAATCACTTCTAGATCATCTACATGTATTGACAACATTATAACTAATGTGGATGACTATAAAGTAGGCATCCTAGACCCTTGTCATTCGGACCACTCAGGACAGTACATATTAATTCTCAACCACACCCAGCCTCCAGGCAACACTATACCATTCAGAAGGGTAGTAACAAAATCGGGAATCGAGAAAGGGAAAACTCAGACAGCACGGAATATTCCTAGAATATTCTCTCAATATCCGAAAAGAGAAGAGTATATTCCGAATATACATGGAATATTCCTAGAATATTCACATGCCTCTAGCATATTCCAGGAATATTCCCATATGCATATTCCTGGAATATTCTCGAGAGAATGTACCACGAATATTCTCGTGAGAATATTCCTGTATGAATATTCTCTCAATATCCGAAAAGAGAAGAGTATACTCCGAATAAACATGGAATATTCCTAGAATATTCACATGCCTCTAGCATATTCCAGGAGTATTCCCATATGCATATTCCTGGAATATTCTCGAGAGAATGTACCACGAATATTCTCGTGGGAATATTCCTGTATGAATATTCATAGAATATTCCTGTGTGAATATTCATGGAATAATCATGTATGAATATTCATAGAATAAACAAAATTGAATTTGCTGTATTGTATATTCATGGAATATTTTCCCTTATTTCAATGGAATGAATACCAATAACCATTTTCGAGTTCAAAATATGGAAAAAGTATGAGAAAAAGTGCGAATAGATGTATTTGATTTGCAAACAGAGTCTTTGCTCAGACAAGCTGACAAAAATACACTACTGTACTGAACAAATTATAATTGGTCGGAAAATATCGAGGTGCACTTTCACGACCAATCAAAACCATTCCGCGCGCGTCAGCGTCTGTCGTTCATGGGGTAGTCGTGGCTTAACCCGATGGCAGAGCTGTAGAGTTGAATGCAATTTAAATTGACATTTGACATCTTTTGTTTTTGTTACTGGTATGGGTTACTTTTGCATATTTGTATGTGAAACTACTGTGTTTGGAATTGTTTAACAAATATTCTCAATAATCACCACAGTGTGGTAGTACACTTTTATGTTACCATTCATTTCATTCCATGAAAATTTCATTTGTATATCACTGATCATTCCATTTTCGAAACGTTTTCTGCAAAATGCCTAAAAGGAAAATAAGCAGTGCTTGGTATAAGGAAGTACACCAGGAAACTGAAAATATTCCTAATGCAATTTTTACACAAACTCCGTCACACCATGCAAAAGGACAGTTGAGTAATCAAGTTGAAACTATAAGTGATAGAATGGATTCAAGTTTTTCTGATTCAGATAGCAGTGGTTCGATATTGCAATTCTTGTTTTTCAGAGATATTCCCGTAGTGACAGAGGAAACGGGTTGATAAAATATGTGTTATTATTATTATAACTATATAGAAATGGACCTGTTCAAATTCATGTTGTTTTATTTCATTGTAGGGAAGGGGTGCGCAGTCTGCGGAAATCAAATGTTTTTTTTTTTCTGAGTGGAATCTGCAATTCCAATCCACAAATACTCTGAGGAAAACAATCACGTATTGCACTACTACATAATTTTTGAAATGAAGTTTTGTTTCTTGGCGAATGTAAGCAAACACATTGCTTGAATTGTGGAAGTGCCATTCAAAATATTATATTTGAGGATACTCATATTGGGGAAACAGTTGTATTTTTATTTATTTTCTTGATTTCTGAAATTTCAGGAAATGATTATTCTGTTCTGAAAACCCTTCAGGATATTTAGGGAATAATACTATCATATTCCTGAATTACGTTGAATATTCTCGGAATATTCATAGAATATGTTCATGGAATATTCTAGGATTATCCTTTCTGGAATATTTTAGGTATATTCTGGATATACAAGGAATATTCCCAGAGGATATCCCAGGAGTATTCTTTCTGGAATATTCATGGAATATTCTGGGAATATTCTAGATATTCCGGGAATATTCCTCATGGAATATTCAAGGAATATCTAAAATTTTCCCCACCAGCACATGCTAGGAATATTTCGAAAAAGATATGTATATCCCTGGCACATTTAAGAATATTCCAATAACCCAAAAATATTATTCTATGAATATTCATGGAATATCCTGTGGTGTCTGGGAAATGATCTATCTAATATCGACTGGGGTTTTTCCGAACTAACAAATGATTCCAACCTATTGGCAACATATCTAATGAATACTTCAGCAAATCGAATTGTTGAATATTTCCCATTGAAAAAAATATCTCGCAAAAAGCAGAGACAATCTGTCAGGTGGTACAACCACGAACTAACCAACATGGGAGATAAACTATCAACTATCAAAACACTCTGCGATATAACTGAAAACACAACTGATATTAACACATATAATATACTCAAAAAGGACTATAACTAAATAGTTAAATCCGCAAAGCGGAGAGCCTATGAAGAATACA
Source organism: Gonioctena quinquepunctata (assembly GCA_018342105.1). Lineage (NCBI taxonomy): Eukaryota > Metazoa > Arthropoda > Insecta > Coleoptera > Chrysomelidae > Gonioctena > Gonioctena quinquepunctata. The sequence goes on from JAFIRS010000658.1 coordinate 102,738, forward strand.
GACTAGGATCTACAAATATTCCCAAAGCTAGCTGGGAACTTAAAAACTACGAGAGTAACAGAAATAAAAAAAGAAACCCTCCAAACCAAATTACTCTTGATCAATTCAATGACTGTTTTGTTAATGAAGCTGACAATCTAATCAAATCGTTACCTTCCTACCAAGATTATGAACTTCTCAACTACAAACGTTTTCCTGCTCCCTATGCCTCATTTTTTTTTTGAAAGACTCAAAATGTCAAGACACAGATGGGCTCACCAGTGAGCTACTTAAAGAGGTGTATGAAATCATTTTAAATCCATTAACGACACTAATAAATCTTATATTAACAAATGCCACTTTTCCCGACTCCCTCAAACTCACCAAGGTGATTCCTATCTTCAAAAAAGGCGATCCCACGGCCCCAAGTAACTATCGACCAATATCGATTATATCGATTTTCTCCATACTTATTGAAATTATTTTAAAACAACGACTCCTCACCTATTTTGAACGCAACATATTTTTGACGAATAATCAATATGGCTTCCGGAAAAATCGCCCAACCATCAACGCTGTCTCTAAAATTATTATTGAGATAGTCGAGGGCTTTTAAAAAGGCTTTCATACTTCTGTAACGATGTGTGATTTGACCAAAGCCTTCGACTGTGTCTCCCACAAAATACTTTCGGAGAAATTACGGTATCATGGTATCCGTGGAGTCGCCTTGGCACTCATAGAGTCATATCTCTCGAATAGGCACCAGAAAGTAGAAAATTATAACTCTTCATCTTTTTATCAATCGGTTCAACATGGTGTCCCTCAAGGCTCTGTCTTGGGCCCACTGTTGTTCATAATTTATATCAATGACTTAGATAACTACTTAATGCTGGAACCAGTTCAGTTCGCATTGTTTCATTCCCAAATGAGATATGGTCTTATCCTTTGGGGTAACTCAAGTGCAGCCACCATCATTCCTAAACTACAAAAAAAACCATGAGAATCATAGCTAAGGTAGGATATAGAGAGCACTGCCGGCCATGGTTCACCAAATTAGGTATCATGCCGCTGTCAACTCTATTTATATATAATGTACTTCAAGAAATACACAAACATATTGATTATACTACCACTCAGGGTGAATTCATCATTACAGTATAAAAAATCCAACTTTCATCAGAAACCCTGCCTACCGACTGAATATATCAAATAAAAACTCCATCAACTATAATATATATAACATTATACCTAATGAAATAAAAAATCTCAGTATCAACACCTTAAAAAAAACAATAAAAAAATATATTTTGACACAAAGCTATTATTCCATAGCAGAGTACTGGGGTGCTGATCATAACTCAGTGACTTGCTCTCCCCCATAATCTTAATCAAAACACTTTTTATTTATTTATACTTCAAGGGCCCACTGGCCTCATTAGATGTTATAGGTTTGTTGAATGTTACATGCTGTCTTAACGTCATATATTGCATTAATATCATTTTATTATATTTATATTTAATTTATCTTTATATATATATCTATATATATATATATATATATATATATATATATATATTTATATGTTTGTTGAATGTTCATGCTGTCTTAACGTGATATATTGTATTAATATTATTTTATTATATTTATATTTATTTTATCTTTATATAACATTGCCATTACTTTAGAATATTTTTACCGAGCTCTTGTCTTGAATGCTACAAATGTACTAATGTATATAAAGTAGTCAAATGAACTGTTCTATTCTCTTCTATGGCAAATGCAGCTTATGAGCATGCGTCAAAAAAAATCCCAGAACGGTTCTTGCTCTAGGAGAGGTACTGATTTCGGACAGTTCTAGGACCTTCCCAGGACGATTCTCAAAAAACCCGAACGCGTAACAAGTCAGTCCTAGAACAGTTGAACAAAACCCGAACGCGACCAATTCTACTGCGCAAACTCCTGACAGTTCTAGAACAGTAATTGTTCGAACCCGAATGAAACTACTAAATGACTCATTTTTGGCACACCTTTGCACAAAATACAGGGTGAGTCAGAAGTTCTTTGACAAACTTCAGGAGCTGATTTCTCACAATATTCTAATATGAATTGTCCAAATAAATGCATGTCCGGAAACGCTTCGTTTCCAAGATACAGGGTGTTGAAGTTTTATTTTTATTTTCGTTTTTTCTTAAATAACTTTCGAAATACTGACCTCAATTAAACGAAAATTGGTTTCGAGAGGTTTTTTTAGGGGTCAAATTCGAAACCGATGTGATTATTGTTCTCACTCGTAGGGGGCGCCACCTACACGTCTTTCTCTTTTTTGAAGATTTATAACTTTTTTTAGCGTACTTCTATCACATTTTTCAGTACAAAAATCAATTCCTCTATTATATCTACGTAAAAAAAAGCTACCCTTGTAACAAGTCGCTATAAGCAACCGTTTTCTAGATATTTGGAAATTTCAAGTCGATTATTTGATAATCGATATGTGTTGAAGTTATTACCATTATTTTGCATTTTTCACAAGCATGCTCAGGAAATGAATTCGACGTTTGAGTAGGTAGTGGGGGGCGCCCCTTATTCTATTTATTTTTACCCGTTTAAAATAGTTATTTTTGTATCAAGGGTGAAAAATCTGTATTTGTTTTAATAATATTTGCAAGAAATATCAACATTTTATTTCAAGCAAATTGAAAATGTAGAATAAAATAAAATGAAGGAAACTAAATTGTATTCAAATGAATTGTTCAAAGTGTCCACCTTCAGCGAATATACAGGCATTCAGTCTTCTAGTCATTTGATCTCGTACCCGCTCAAAAATTATTGGTGTGTTTCTTATTGTTTTCCAGGCGTCTACTTTTCTTAGATCTTCCTCGTTCGCTACTGGAATTTTATAAACTAGTTACTTCAAATGTCCCCAAAAATTAAAATCTAGCGGGTTTAGATCTAGGGACCTTGGTGCCCACGCCTGGTTAGGTTCTTCTACAATCCTACCGATCCATCGATTTGGATAGACAGTGTCAAGAAATTCCCTAGCTACAACGCTAAAATGGTCCGGAGCCCCATCATGCATAAACTACATGCGGATACGACTTTCTAATGGTACATTCTTAGATCTTCCTCGTTCGCTACTGGAATTTTATAAACTAGTTACTTCAAATGTCCCCAAAAATAAAAATCTAGCGGGTTTAGATCTAGGGACCTTGGTGCCCACGCCTGGTTAGGTTTATCTACACTCCTACCGATCCATCGATTTGAATAGACAGTGTTAAGAAATTCCCTGGCTACAACGCTAAAATGGGCCGAAGCCCCATCATTCATAAACCACATGCGGATACGACTTTCTAATGGTACATTCTGAAGTAGTCCCGGCAATTCATTTTATAAAAAGTCTCTGTAAGTTGCGCCATTCAGTCGGAACGGAAGAAAGGAAAGACCTATCAAGTAATTATCAATTATTGCCGCCCATACATTTACAGGAAATTTATACTGTTAATGTCTTTCACTAACTGCTTGTGGGTTCCCAGAGCCCAAACATGGTTGTTATGAAGGTTTATTAAAGCATTTCGGGAGAAGTTTGCCTCGTTCGTGAAGAGTACATATCTTAAAAATTGAGGATTTCCAGCCAATTTTCTCAAAAACCTCCGACTCATAGTGATGCGTTGGGGGAAGTCTCGTGGCAAAAGCGCTTGTACTCTTTGAATATGGTATGGATAAAATTGTTGATCGAGGATAACTCTCAAAACTGTGGACATAGTAGAATTGAGAGCTTCAGCAATCATTCTTGTACTTGTTTCTGGATTCTCTTCGAGAGCGTTCAAAACAGTTCCTTTCAATTCTGGGGTTAGGACTGCTCGAGGTCTTCCAATAATATCAGCTGCCCTCTCAAAGCTACCCGTTTCTGCCAAACGACGGTGGAGACTGGTATATGTTGGAGCTGAAGGCAGTACTCGATTAGGAAATCGCTCCTGGTAAATACGTCTTGCTTCACGCGCATTGCCATACCCAAGGCCATAAACGAAATGCATATCGGCTAAATGAGCATTATTGTTTAAATAATCCATTTTTTCAAAATTATTGTTTTAAAACTTACAGAAACTTCAACAAAACAACAAAACGTTTAACTGTCACATAATATGTAATTACCAAAACTACTTACTTAAACGTCAAATTCATTTACTGAGCATTCTTGTGAAAAATGCAAAATAATGGTAATAACTTCAACACGCATCGATTACCAAATAATCGACTTGAAATTTTCAAGTCCAAATATCTAGAAAAGGGTTGCTTATAGCGACTTGTAACAAGTCTAGCTTTTTTACGTAGATATGATAGGGGAATTATTATTTTCACTTAAAAATGTGCTAGAGGTACGCTCAAATAAGTTATGAATCTTCAAAAAAGAAAAAGACGTGTAGGTGGTGCCATCTACGAGTAAGAGCAATAATAACATCAGGTTCGAATTAATCACCTCAAAAAACCTCTCAATATCAATTTTCGTCCGATTGAAGTCAGTATTTCGAAAGTTATTGGAAAAAACGGAAATAAAAATAGAACTTTAACACCCTGTATCTTGGAAACGAAGCGTTTTCGGACATATATTTATTAGGATAATTCATATTAGAATATTGTGAGGAATCACCTCCCGAAGTTTGTCAAAGTACTTCGACTCACCCTGTATAGCCGGATCTATCTTCTACAGTTACAAATAAAAAAATTACTAGAATTTTTCTGGCACACTGGTGGAAAAGGATAATTTTATAGTTTGTGCAAACTCATGCCGAAAATGAATGTTTGTAGTTTTTACTGATAAAAAATGGAGGCATTGTGATGGAAAATCCCGTGACCAAGAACTAAAAAGGGCTCTAACTCGGAAATGGTATGAGTTCGGCGGATTCGTGTTCAGGAATGAAGACAAACAGCTTTTTTCAGGAAACAGGAGTACTGTTACTCAATATTAACAGCTTTTTCACTATTATTAAACAGAAAACACTAGAGAATTAAACGAAATAATTCACAAACCGAACATCAACAGTCGTCAGACGAATATTCTGTTGAGCGTTCTTCAACCTTCAAAATTACATTTCACTATGTGCAACGATGTTTGATGCATTTTATTGGAAAATACAACTCAGATATGAAAAACTTAAAAAAATTACGTCATTCTATTTATTTACAATTTCAGGTTGCTGACAGAACAGAGTTCCAGAAATAGCATCCAGTGTGAGGTAGTTAGGTTAATAACAGTGGCAAATCTAACTCAAGTAGTATATTGAAGTATAATTGGCTATTGAGGTCTTCAAAACACGCGAGATTTTTCGAGCCGAAGTGCTCTAACTAGAGCAAGTGTTCTAAAGACCAGTTATCCACGAATACTTTACCCTATTTTCATTATTGGTATACTTTGAAATCATAAATACTGGTATTATCACTATAAAAATGGAAATAAGAACTAATAATGTGAAATGGTTGAGTTCGTGATGTGACATCAGTTTCGTTGTCATGGAAATGAGAAAAACAAGATCCATTGAAGCTGAATTCAATTGTTGGTATCTTGATGATGGCGCCATAGGTGGCAATGCAGATTTGATTCTAGAACTTTTTCAAAAAAAAATTTTTAGTCTTCCAATGGAGTCGGCCTGCAATTGAATTTTTGTTTTTTAACGAACATACAGATAACATTTCAAATAAATTCAAAAATTATGCTCCTGGCATTGAAATTATGGACAGAAACAATTGGACCCTCCTTGGTTCTCCACTTTCGGATGAATCTTTGATAGAATGCCTAAACCAAAAAACAAAACCCCACATTTCGATGACATCACGCATCGATAAAATTACTAATCTTATTGGATATTTTCTCTTGAAGAATTGTTTGGCTATACCTAAATTGATGTGCAACATGACGCTGCATGAAGGAACTCATTCATTTTGATTCAACACTTCGTATGATTCTGGAGCGAATAACTAATAACAATCTCAACGATCTAACATGGCTTCAAGCAACGCCTACCGTGAATGGAGGCAGCCTAGGAATCCGTCAAACATCTTCACTCGCTTTCCCAGCTTTCCTTTCCTCATTCAACAGCATCCAACATTTGATTGTACAGATTTTACCTAATTACTTTGCTGATATTCCCGACTCTTATCACTTAGAATGCGAATCTATTTGGCTCTCGGAATCAGGAACCTCTACACCTTGTTATAAACTCTGACAGAAATCCTGGGATATTCCTCCTGTCGAATAATCATCTACAATACTCCTTGAGTCAGCTGCCAACTTTCAATTCGAAAAGACTCGTCTCCAGGCAGTATGCACGAAGGAATCTGGAGCTTGGCTCAACGCCCTTCCTGTTGCCTTCCTTGAAACATTCATGGATAATGAATCCTTCAGGATTCCTGTAAGTCTACGTTTGGGTTGTTTGATTTGTGTTAGCCATAAATGCAGGTGTGGAAATATAGTTCGGGACGTTTCTCACGACACTCCACTGTTAACGATCTAATTGAACGTGCTTTGTCAACTGCTGACATTCCTTCTGTTTTGGAACCCTTAGGATTAAGTCGTGACGATGGTAAACGTCCAGATGGGATGTCCCTCATCCCTTGTATTGGACTTCACCTATGCAGACACTGTTGCTCCTTCACATATTGATTTAACATCGAAGACTGCTGGTGGTGCTGCAGATTCTGCTGAAAAATTTAAGATAAAAAAATATTCCAGTTTTATTGAACAATATAATTTCTATTCAATAGTCATCGAAACTTACGGTTCGTTAGGTGGATGTGCATTGAAATTTTTCAAAATTATCGACCACAAACTCATCGATAAAACCAGTGATCCCAGAGCGAGGTTTTTTCTGTTCCAAAGTATTACCAATGCAATCTAGAGAGGACACGCTGCATCTGTCCTAGGTTCTATTCCTACTTCTGAAAGTTTGGATGAAATGTTTATCCATCCTCCAAGGTTGAGAATTATGAGCACTTCTTCAATTATTTCTACAGTCCCACTTATTACCTGCTCACCATCACCGCAAGTGAAAGAATTGAACTCTGACGATATAGAAGACACATCTCCTAGAAGAAAAACTTTGAAGACAAATTATTTGTCTTCCTCTTCCCAAAAAATACTACGTTCTGCTATATCTCGATCCAATTCGTTATCAAATCAATGGGTTGAAGAACATTGGCAACACCTGCTCCATGAATAGTGTAATACAATGTTTATCGAATACCAGACGGTTGCTCGAGTATCTGAGAAAAGACGAGCATTTGAGGGATATCAACACAAACATATCAAGTATGAAAGGTGCTCTAATAAAAGTATTTGCAGTTGTGATGAAAGAACTTTGGTCGGAAGATTTGTCTGGTGGGGTGGTGGTGTGACTTCGCCTTATTTTCTGTTTATGAACGTTACCCTAATATTCAAGTGCGCCTCATAATATTGAAACTGTCACCACATGTGCTGCTTAGTGTTGGAAGATACGGGTAGCGGGGACAGCAAAGGAAAAATGCCACCCCCGGGGTAATATACTGGAGAATAGACATCGCAACGCATCTCCGTTCTGTACACAGAACTTTTCTTACTGTTTTTTATTGTTTAAGTTTTCATTATTTTACGTCGGTTTTGTACAGAAAATGAGGTCGTTTTGTTCTCTATGTTAGTGCATAAATCAACACAACGAATCGACCGAATCGAACGAAGAATCAAATCGAGAATAATTACATGGTCCTTCGAGCCGGATGGTTATCGCATCATTTATGGAATACTGCTGCTCCTGCTGAAACGAAAAGTGGAAAAGCTGTTAATCGCAATCACTGGAGACAAATCGTGAGTCTGTATAATCTTTATTCATTTCCATTCCCACATTCGTGTTCTGACTGGGCACAAATAATGAAATTTATATTATCAAATATCGTAAAGATAAAAAACAGTAACTCTCAAAACATACCGAGTAACGTGAAATCTCCAAACTTGACTTGACGAAATATTGAAATATGGCAGAATTATTGAAAAACTTGCGTGCAGAAAGAGCACAAGTAAGAGCGTCTTAACGAGGTTCAATACGTTCATCGATACATTTTCTGATACTAAAATCATTCAGTTAGAATCTCGATTAGAAGATACCAAACGAACTTTGCATAATTTTAACAAAATACAAGGTCAAATCAAGATTTTAGATGAAAATGAAACGCAGAATACAGAACGTGAGGATTTTTAAAATCGCTTTTATGATGTTATGGAAATAGCAAGCTTGATTATCGAACGGGTAAATATTGCTAAAACTCAGGCAGCGGAAATTACGAGCACCTCCCAAAATCAAGGGTTAACAAATAACCCTCCTCAAAACACAACAAATGTTAGATTTCCAACTCTTGAGTTATCAAAATTCTATGGGGAATACGAAAAATGGGGTCAATTTGGGGATATATTCCTAGCATTAGTGCATAATGATGTTAAGATGGATAAGATCAAAAAATTCTATTTATCATAAGTTGTATAAAGGGGGAGGCTGCGAAAGTAATCGAATGAATCGAGGTTACTGAAACCAATTATGAAAACGCATGGGACCTATTGAAGTCCAGATATGAAAATAAATCATTAAGTATTAAAAATCATGTCGAATTGCCAGTCATTGCTAGAGATGTCCGTTCAAATTTACGAAAATTAACTAATGATATTCAAAAACATGTTCGATCATTGAAAACTTTAGGAGAACCGGAATGGGAAGAAACTCTTATCGTTAAGAAAAAAACATCTCCCAAATTTGATGATCTAACAACCTTTTTGAATAACAGATGTCAGCTATTGGAAACATTAGATAATCATGGAAAAACCAAGTCGATCAATAAATTGGAAAAATATCAAAAACCTTCTATTAAACAATATTCAAACGACAGAGCATTCGCACACGTAACAACATGAGGAAATTATGGTTCATACAGCGGTTCTTGCTTTTTCTGCAAAGAGGGTCACTATATATCAATGTGAAAAATGAAAGGCTATTCCAGTGGCGTCCCGCTTAGCAGAAATAAAAAAATTAAAATTGTGTACGAATTGCTTGCGTAAAAATCATACAACCGTTGACTGTTTAGCACAGGGATGTAAATTGTGTTCAAAAAAGCATAACACAATGTTACATATAAATAACGGGTCAGAAAATGCACCCTTGGAAATAAATGAGGTCAGACCGCCATCTGAAATACCTTCTACGTCCATGACAGTATCGGTAACGCATATATCAGTTGCGACTCATTGTTCAGAGCGCGATCAACATATTTTATTGTCCACGGCTATGATATCAATCAAGGGTAAAAATGGCACGTGGCATAATTGTCGAATTATACTTGATAGCGGATCACAACCAAATTTCATAACGAGTGCCTTATGTGAAACTTTGGGTTTCACCGGCACTAAAACGAAATTGTTGGCGTTGGAAACTCGCAAACAAAAATTTTCAACAAGATTCGTACTGAAATCAGATCATTACATGAAAAATTTTCCGCTGAATTAGCGTTTTTAATTCTGGATAAAATAACCGAAAATCTACCGTCCTTTTCATTTCACAAATCTAAAGTAGGCATTCCTTCCGGTTTAACGCTTGCAGACACCAACTTTAATATTTCGTCAAAGGTGGATGCCTTGATAGGAGCGGAAATATTTTATGATTTGCATCAAATTGAAAAATTTTGGAAAATCGAAGAATGCTTGACAACACATGATTTCTTCTCTGAGGAACAACAGTGCGAAAATCAGTTCGTTGACACTTTCAAACGAGAGGAAACAGGTAAATTCGTAGCTAACAGAGTTTCCGAAATTCAAGGTCAAACCAATATTAATCAGTGGGCACACGTACCATCAGAAGAAAACCCCGCTGATATTGTATCTCGCGGCATCGATCCTAGCAAATGTGAACGTTGTTCATTATGGTGGCGTGGTCCTAAATAGCTCTCTTATGAGACGCCTCATGTGCCAACTTGGCACGTACATAACATAAACGAAATAAATGCACCCGAAAGGCGCAAGGTTGAATTGTCATTTTTGACTGTGAACGCCGATTTTAATATTTTTAATGAATTTTCATCGCTTTTCCGGTTACAGCGCGTAGTAGCTCTAATTTTTTAATTCTATAAAAATTGCCAAACCGATCTGAAATATCGGAAAACGGCAGCTATTTCTAGGGAAGAAATAAACAGTGCAACGGTTAGGTTATTACGACTAGCTCAACGGAAAATGTTCCCAGAAGAAATCCTCACATTTGAGAGAAATAAATCGCTACCACGGAATTCGAAGTTGGCATCGCTCAATCCGTTTCTAGATGCAGGTCATCTAATAAGGGTTGGGGGACGCCTAAAAAAATCGGATTTGCCATATGATATAAAATTTCCAGTTGTGTTATCTCAAAAACACGCTTTAACTGGACTCATTATTCTAAACGAGCATTATCGGCACCTACATGCTGGACCTCAGGTAATTTCAACTTCCTTGCGTTAGCGTTATTAACCCATTGATGGAAGGATATCTGTGCGAAGCGTGCTAAGAAAATGTTTAGTTTGTTTCAGAGCGAATCCGACTAGCATGACTCGTATAATGGGAGATCTGCCCACAAACAGAATCACTCAACATCGTCCTTTTTGTATCACGGGCATAAACTTTGCAGGTCCGTTCAACATAAAAGATGGAAAACTAAGAAATCGTAAAATTATAAAGGCATACCTATGTATTTTCATTTGTTTTACAACGAAGGCCGCCCATTTAGAGATGGTAGGTGATCTTAGCAGTGCGGCCTTTCTCAATGCTCTGAAAAGATTTGTTTCTCGCCGAAGTATCTGCAAAATCATATACTCCGACAATGCAACCAATTCTGTTGGAGCTCATAACGAGATAAAACGCGTTTATGAAGCTTTGGATCAATTTATCACTGAACGAAAAACCTCGAATTTTCTATTGGAAAATAATATACAATGGAATTTCATTCTTCCCCGTAGTCCTCATCACGGTGGGTTGTGGAAAGCCGCTGTTAAAATAGCGAAATATCACGTTACTCGGGTAGTAGAAAACTATAATTCAACTTTCGAAAAATTAGCAACTATTTTTGCCCAAGTCGAAGCGATAATGAATTCCCGTCCCCTCACTCTTTCGTCCAGTGACCTAAATGACCTTAGCGCCCTAACACCAGGTCACTTCCCCATCGGTGATCTCCTTACGTCCATTTCTCAAACAGACGTCACGGAACTTCCACTGAATCGTTCATCGCAATATGAACGTCTCCAACAAATCGCTCAACATTTTTGGAATCGTTGGTTTCAGGAGTACCTCAGTCATATTCAACAGCGTTCTAGATGGAGGGAAAACTACCTGAACTCTCTCAAGGTTGGATCCATGGTTGTTCTATTCGACGACTGTGCTCCTCCCCAACATTGGCGCCTAGGAGCTGCATCCAGGCTCAGATGGAGTTACTCGAGTGGTTAGTTCAAGGTCATCTACGGGAGTTACCGAACACGCTGTGCAAAAACTATATCTCTTGCCAATCCATTGTCATACCGAAAATGAATGCTTAGTGTGAATCCACCAACTTCTAAATATCATTAGAAAACATTGTATTGAAAGACTTGGTGCTTTCAAGGGTGGCGGCATGGTGTGACTTCGCCTTATCTTTTGTTTATGAACGTTACCCCAATATCCAAGTGCGCCTCACAATATTGAAACTGTCACCACATGTGCTGCTTAGTTGGACGATACGGGTAGCGGGGACAGGAAAGGAAAAATGCCATCCCCGGGGGAATAGACTGGAGAATAGACATCGCAACGCATCTCCGTTCTGTAAACAGAACTGTTCTTACTGTTTTTTATTGTTTAAGTTTTCATTATTTTACGTCTGTCTTGTACAGAAAATGAGGTCGTTTTGTTCTCTATGTGAGTGCATCAATCAACACAACAAATCGTCCGAATCGAACGAAGAATCAAATCGAGAATAATTACAGGTGGTGAATACTGTTTCTTCGAAATGCCAGATACAAATATTTGCAGCTCGCTTCATGGAGTACCCTCAACAGGACGCCCAAGAATGATTCAGATATTCATTGGAAGGTCTTCATGAAAATATAAACAGAGTGGTAGGAAAGCTCAAACCTATCTTGATAGAAATTGATGAAAAATTGAGCGACCATGAAAAGGCACAGGAGTCTTGGTCAAGATATCTAAGAAGGGAAAACTCAAAAATTGTTGATAACATTATTGGTCAACTGAAATCATCGCTGAACTGTGCCTCCCGTGACCATTGTTCTGTCTCTTTTGACCCTTTCACTCCATATCCCACTGAGCTGAGACCATTTTAATGTTTGGACTTTTTTATTAGAACTTTAGATGGCGAAGAGAAACCAACTTGTTTTAAATGTAAGGAAAAAATAAAATAAAATATAATAATTAAAAGTCATTATGTATATATAAATTCCCCAAGATATTAGTAATTCACTTGAAACGATTTTTGCCGATGGAGAGATTTAGGGGGAAATCAAATGTCACCATTGACTTTCCTCTCGAAGGATTAGATATGAGTAATTATGCAGCAGATAATGTAGCTCCATGTCAATACAACTTGTATGCTGTATCCAACCAACAACTACACGGCTTACCGTTAGCACCCTTATGCAGGCACATGGCACGAATACAATGACTCTAGAATATCACCGATATCTCCAAAACCCCTTATAACTGGAGAAGCATCGTCCTCTTCTGAGAGCAAGAGGACACCGAATCACACCTTTAGTTTACCTTTATCATTTTTATCATTATTGTTACTATTTTATATATCATTGAAATAACAGATCTGTCACATAAGATCAATTATTGTCACCACGGTAGTAAAAAATTAGTTCTAACATTGATTATTGAAATAGTGAAGCAGAATCGCGGTTAATACCGCAAAAATCGGAAAATGCTTGAAAAAAAGTTCATCAAATGGATGGAAGAGCAACAGATATAGATGAGCGAATTATACTTGCTTACCTTCAGAAAATGTCAGAACAGTCGACTATCCATTCCATAGAGAAACTAAAAATAAAGAGAGTTGTCAAACCTGCAGAAAAAGTTGGCACCACGTTTAGACAGTGGCGACATATCTCGCAACTAGCCGAACTAAGTTAGTACAGGCGGGTTTTTTGAATGTATTACTTTTATATGGTTGATATGGTATATATTTCATAAGTGATCGATTTGCCATTCCTGTATTTCATATGAATGGTTGTATCATATGAAATACAGGGATGGCAAATCGACCACTAATAAAATATATACAGTAATCGATTCGTAGACTGTTAGTTCGTGGTTGAAATAAAGTTTCAAAATGAATCTTTGTTTCATGATATCAAGAACAAAATAAAAGTTCTTATAAAATAAGAATAATAAGTTTAACGCCATAAAAAAACATTTTATTTTATCTAGGACAAGGTACCACTACAGACAAAACAATAATAAAACTCTGAAAAACAGCAAAATTAAAAATATTCTTCAGTCTTATCGTGAAATCAACCAAAATGAAAACAAATTACATTTACAACATACCTTCAATAATTTTGTTAATTTATTAGCACGAAGGAGAACGAGTAGGTATAACAAATACTCCAGTTTGATGATAATCATTAGGTAGACCATGTACTTCGTACTTCCTCAAATGGTGATAGGAAATGGAAACATTTGGATGAAAATAAGTACCAATTTTTGAAAAAAATTCTGCAACTGATGGATGGAAATAAGTATCAGTTTGTGAAAAGCAGCTTCTATTTTACCTTGTAAAAGACTATTTCCAGGAATTTCAGCGTCAACTCGAATAACAGAACATTCTATTTTCGATGTTGGATTCCAAATTCAAGTCCATAGTATAATTTATATCATTAATTTTTCGATGACAATAACAGTAGAATCATTCTGAAATTATTACGTGGTTTGTCATTTTCTGACAAACGTCGAAATTGGAAAATTATCATGTCATCATTCGTCTGTTGATTGCGGGCAGCGCCTCTATGCGCGACTGGCCGTACCAAAAACTTGGTGGTCAAGATCGCCAATGTTTCAAACAGTCTCTTTATTTTTAATTTGTCTATGATCCATTCCATTCGAAATTGCAAAGTATGTTGGGGATAAACAAAGGGGTCGATTTATGAAGTTTTTCGAAGATACACGTATTTATTCTTGAAGGTGGTAGCCATTTGCGGTATCTTTGGCTCTTGTAGAAGATGTGTATCGTGGGATTCACGCTGACACGACATCAAGGAAGAAGGAAGCGTAATGCTTATTACTATCCGACCATCTAAGACTGTGAATGCTCGACGGTTTACTGTTGGAGACAGTGATGCAATCATGTGCGTTTGGTGAAGCAGTATTTATCATTGCGCTCCCAAAATGTACAGACCGTGTTTTCTTACGGTAAGATACGGGGAAGTGCACCAATCTTTGGTATCAATACATTTGGATCATACCCTTGCAAATTGCACGTTATCTTGAATTGGACGATCCTGAGAAATACACGGGACATGCGTTTCGACGTACGTCCGCTACCATTATGGCCAATAATGGTATGACAAATCAAATTCAACTACAAGTAGGATGGAAATCGGCAGCTGTGGCGACTGGTTACGTTGGAGAGAGTATTAGCAATAAGAAGAATGTTTCTAAGATCACTGGGGGTGCCATTAATGGAACCTCATTGACTGAACCAAAGAATTAATATTTCAACCAATACCAACTGTATTTTTCACATTTGTTAGTTATCTTTTATTTGACGACACAAGGTACTCCTGTCAGATCAATGATTAAAAAGATGACATTTAGACAGATACGTACCTACTTTAAATAAGCAAAATGGGGACCAATAAAAAAATTGTATACAGGGTGATTCAAAAGTACTTTGACAAACTCCAGGAGGTGATTCCTCACAATATTCTAATATGAATTGTCCAGATAAATATATGTCCGGCAACGCTTCGTTTCCAAGATACAGGGTGTTGAAGTTTTATTTTTATTTTCGTTTTTTAAATAACCTTCGAAATACTGAGCTTTATAAAACTAAAATTGGTATTGAGAGGTTTTTTGAGGTGTCGAATTCGAACCTGATATTATCATTTCTTTTACTCGTAGGAGGCGCCACCTACACGTCTTTTGCTTTTTTGAAGATCCCTATCTTTTTTGAGCGTACTTCCAGCAGTGAAAAAATCAATTTCCCCATCATATCCACGTAAAAAAGCTACCCTTGTTACAAGTCGCTATAAGCAACCGTTTTCTAGATATTTGGACTTGAAAATTTCAAGTCGATTATTTGATGATCGATGCGTGTTGAAGTTATTACCATTATTTTGCATTTTTCAAAAGAATGCTTGGGAAATGAATTCGACGTTTAAGTAAGTAGTTTTGGTGATTACAAATTATGTGACAGTTAAACGTTTTGTTGTTTTGTTGAAATTTCTGTAGGTTTTAAAACACTAATTTTGAAAAGAAGGATTATTCAAACAATAGTGCTTATTTAGCCGATGGGCATTTCATTTATGTCCTTGCGGATGGCAATGCGTGCGAAGCCAGACGTGTTTACCAGGAGCGATTTCCTAATCGAGCACTGCCTTCAGCTCCAACATTTACCAGTCTCCACCGTCGTTTGGCAGAAACAGATAGCTTCAAGAGGGCAGCTGATATTATTGGAAGACCACGAGCAGTTCGAACCCCAGAGTTGGAAGAAGCTGTTTTGAACGCTTCGAGGAGAATCCAGAAACAAATACAAGAATAATTGCTGAAGCTCTCAAATCTAGTCAGTCCACAGTTTGGAGAATAATCCATATATATATATATATATATATATATATATATATATATATATATATTGTTATGATGATGATGATTTGTATTATTGTGTTTTATGTATGAATATTATTATTTTGTTTTATGTGCTTTTCAAATACTCATCACAACAATGAACTCCGGCTATGACATTCTTACCCTTTTTCAATATACCATTTACCTTTTTTTATTACCTTTCCCCAGCTCAGTCGGTACGCCTATGTGGAACAGATCGTCTCAAATTCTCAGGAGGATTGCAGTTGTGCCATCTAGTTCTTTTGCTTGGAGTCAATTTACTGTTTCATGGAAATATAGCTTGTAATGTAATCAAATTTACCAGTCTCCACCGTCGTTTGGCAGAAACAGATAGCTTCAAGGGGAAAGCTGATATTATTGGAAGACCACGAGCAGTTCGAACCCCAGAGTTGGTAAAAGTTGTTTTGAACGCTTCGAGGAGAATCCAGTTACAAATACAAGAATAATTGCTCAAGCTCTCAATTCTACTCAGTCCACAGTTTGGAGAATCATCCACGATCAAAAATTTTATCCATACCATATTCAAAGGGTACAAGCTCTTTTGCCACGAGACTTTCCCCAACGCATTACTATGAGAAAATTGGCTGAAAATCCTCAGTTTTTAAGATATGTACTCTTCACGGACGAGGCAAACTTCTCCAGAAATGCTATCACAAACTCTCATAACAACCATGTTTGGGCTCTGGAAAATCCGCACGCAGTTAGTAAAAGACATTATCAGTATCAACCTTCTGTAAATGTATGGGCGGCAATAATTGATACTTTCTTTTTTCCGTTCCGGCTAAATGGCGCAACTTACAGAGACTTTTTAGAAAATGAATTGCCAGGACTACTTCAGAATGTATCATAAGAAATTCGTATCCGCATGTGGTTTATGCATAATGGGGCTCCGGCCAATTTTAGCGTTGTAGCACTGTCTATCCAAATCGATGGATCGGTAGGGGTGTAGAAGAACCTAACCAGGTTTAGGCACCAAGGTCCCCAGATTTGAAGTCACTAGTTCATGAAACTTCAGTAGCGAACGAGGAAGATCTAAGAAACCGAATAGTAGACGCCTGTGAAACAATAAGAAACACCAATAATATTTGAGCGGGTACGAGATTTAATGACTAGAAGACTCAATCCCTGTATCTTTGCTGAAGGTGGACACTTTGAACAATCCATTTGAATACAATTTAGTTTCCTTCATTTTATTTCATTCTACATATTCAAAATATCTTGAAATAAAATGTTGATATTTCTTGCAAATTTTATTAAAACAAATACAGATTTTGCACCCTTGATACAAAAATAACTATTTCAAACGAGTAAAAATAAATAGAATAGGTGGCGCCCCCTACAAAAAACCAAAACTACTTACTCAAACGTCAAATTCATTTCCTAAGCATTCTTGTGAAAAATGCAAAATAATGGTAATAACTTCAACACGCATCGATTATCAAATAATCGACTTGAAATTTTCAAGTCCAAATATCTAGAAAACTTGTAACATGGGTAGCTTTTTCACGTAGATATAGTAGAGGAGAGGATTCTCTCACTGAGAAATGTGCTAGAATACGCTCAAAGAAGTTATGGGTCTTCAAAGAAGAGAAAGACGTGTAGGTGGCGCCCTCTACAAGTTAGAGCAATAATAACATTCGACACCTCAAAAAACCTCCCAATACCAATTTCTGTTCAATTATGATCAGGATTTCGAAAGTGATTTAAAAAAAAATGAAAATAAAAGTAAAACTTTAACACCCTGTATCTTGAAAACGAAGCGTTTCCGGACATATATTTATTTGGACAATGCATATTAGAATATTGTGAGGAATCACCTCCTGAAGTTTGTCGAAGCACTTTTGAATCACCCTGTATTATGCAACGATCATGTAATGATAGCTATTAGAACATGAGTGAGGTAAGTTACGTCGTAAATCATGTGTGAGTGTATTAATAGCCATTACATGATTGTTGCATACACTATCTTTTCTACGACCAATACATAATGAAATAAAAACATGAATTTGTGGTGGTGTACAAGAAAATTCTCCAGTGCTCGACATACTTATAGGTACTTTTGACGCTTACCTAGACCTTTCAAAACTATACCTATGGTTGTGTTACAGACATCTATAATATGTCTATTAAATAATTCTTGTCGTAGGTTTTTTCTTTTTACAAACTGTTTATTTTCTATATCTGAGACCTATCTCGTGTTTTGGAAGCTTTTTTGCAGAGACCTAATGAAAATAAAAACCATTACCTTTAGCACTTGTTGTAACACTGAAAAATACTCAGAATTGTTTTACGTGGGCCTTCGTGCCGTATTCTAAAAATTATCCTAGGGCTTCAATGCCTCAGCTGCACAATTAATAACAGAAATGTTTTTAGTGTAAGTCTCTTCTTTATTTTGAAAATACTCCAAAACATTCAACACAAATTTCCTACTTTGCTCGTTCAAAACATCACGATGAGCCAACACAAGAAGCAACACAACACACCAGAAATATCAACACATTCAAATTTAGCCAATTTCTAGGCTAATTTCGAGTCCCCCTATGTTAAAACATCTATTTTTGATAGAAAAAACGTCTTATTGGTCATCCTTCTCAAGTGCAAGTAATTTTTTCGTAACGTAAGTCGTAGCGTATCTGGAAGTGACTTAAATAGTTATATCTCAAACAATTGGAAAGTGCTTAGACGTATATGTCAGGTCTCAGCAATGATTTATTGCCTACTACGCCATCCGGAAAAGTTTCAACCATATTTACTCTATGACAAACAAGTAACTAGTGTTGTTACAATTATAATTTTTTCAATAAATAAACATTATTATTATTATTATTGTAGCTTAAAGTTGGTTGGGAGGCCAAAATAACTGAAACCACTATAGTTCTGTTGCCGACTTCGTAGAGCCCTGAGGATGACTTTATAAAAGTCGAAACGTTTGTAGTGCTCTGAGGATGACTTTATAAAAGTTGAAACGTCGGCAACAGAGCTATAGTGGTTTTAGTTATTTAGACCTTCTCCCAACCAACTTCAAGCTTCAGCAACCAGTAAGGTCACAAAACATCGTACATGATTATTATTATTCTAAGGGAAACAATGGTCATGAACTATCAACTGAATAGATTTTATCCTTTTCTCTATACCTCACGGAACGGTAATGATATTTCTGAACATGTTGAAGATTTATGAGAATCCACTATGAATTCGAACCGCTCGTTCAAACTGTGTTTCATAAAAGCAAATTGGTCCTACAAGAATTCTACGAGCTCTAGGCGTTTAACAAACTTTTGAGTTTCGGTTTAACTTCAACATTAGTAATTGGACCCGGTCACGAATATCGGCTGGCGTTAAGTGAGTGAATATAAGTAAACATTATTCATAGCAGCAAAGTGAATGGATGGAGGGAACATAAATTATACCTTGAATTGATATATTACCCTAGGAATTTTGTGGATACACTATAACTTATTGGAAAGTTAACATAAAACTTAGTGGAAAGGAGGGAATTCTTTGAAGTACGGAATCAGGGTTGTGAAAAATATAGTTACGTCAGCCTTCATGTATGGAAGGGACTCTGGAAGGGTTATCAGAAGTACAGTCGGGAAAATGTAATAGACAGAAATTTTATTATTCGTCCAACTACTTTCTGGTTTACCCTAAATAGAAGGAGCATGCAGGGCAAACACCAAATAGGATTTCATTGGAAAATATTTAATTTATAGTGATTTACTGTTTGTATGTGAATGATTTATTATATATATATATATATATATTATATATATATTTATATAATAATAATAATAATACATGCTTTTATTGCAGGTACAGCAGTTAGCTTATATCCTAACAAAAGGCAGGATTCAATGCCTGCACATGATTGCTCATGGCAGGAATTGCTCTTCTATCCAACCAGTGGAGTAACTTATAATAAATTCATAATCAATAATATTATAAAGTATATACAATAGAATATGGTAGACTATTCAAACTGCTCCGAGAAAAATTGAAGTCTAACCAAAAGAATATAACAAAAGAAAATCTATTCCTAAAAAAAAAAAAAAATCAAAACACAGTGATCAGTACATACAAGCGCAGAAAAAGTGATGTGCCGATTCAAGTTTGCCATTATAATTATTATATTATACTAAGAAATTTGGAAAATTGTTATCAAATAAATATCGCTTCATATTTTTTTTTTGAATTTTTTTATTTGTAATAATTTGAAATCACTGGGTAACCGGTTGTAAAGGCGAGCGATCTGAAATGAGAATGAGCCACGAAAAAAGGAGGTTTTGTGTTTAGGCGCAGCCAAATTATTTCGAAATCTCAAGTTGAGATTATGAATGTCAGTTCTGGAAGTCAGTTTCTTGAATAGATAAGGAGGTTTCCCAGTTGTTATTATTTTATGAAAAATCGTACTGGAGTGTAGTGTACGCCTAGCCTCCATGTTCAGCCAACCAAGATTCCTTAAATGTTGCGTAACATGTTCCCGCTTTCTTGTGCCTGTGATAAGTCTCACACATGAGTTCTGCAATTTTTGAAGTCTCATTTTGTCAGATTTCATCAGCCCTGGTCCATAAACCACGTCTGCATAGTTTGCATGTGACAACACTAATGCATCACATAGTATCATTTTACTTTTTTTGTTCAAAATATTTCTGTTTGAATAGATCGTTCTTAGATTCATATAACCCTGTTTTGAAATATGAGATACATGTGTAGTGAAGCGTAATGCATTATCGAGGTACAATCCCAAATTCTTTGTTGTATCTGCGGTGGGTAGGGGGACTCCGTCAACACGTATATTCAATAAATTCTTGCAACGATTTCTTGCTGCTGTCCTCCCGAATAGCATAACGTATGATTTAGATTTATTCACAGTAAAGCAGTATTTATTTGATACGGTTATGAGAGTATTCGAATCATGATTCATTTGGTCAAGTGCCAAGTTGTAGGAGTTTTCTTCGAAATTTAAATACATCCGCGTGTCATCAGCATAACAGTGCATTGAAGCGTAACGTAAGGACTTTGAGAATTGTAAGTGTAAAGAACAAAAAGAAGAGGGCCCAAAATTGATCCCTGGGGAACACCATTCTTTATTTCTGGAGATTTAGATCTTTCATTATTTATGATAACGCTTTGAGATCGGTTGAAAAGGTAATTTTTGAGTAGAGATATTGCATTCATAGTGAACCCCAGGTAACTCAGAATTGATAAAAGAAGTTGGTGACTGATTCGATCAAAAGCCTTGGAATAGTCGAGCAATACTAGTAGACACAATTCATTGTTATCAATAGAGATGTGTATATCATCTATCACTTTCAGAAGAGCCGTGGTACAACTATGGTCAGATCTAAAGCCTGATTGGCAGGATGGTAATATGTCAAATTCATTCAAGTATATACGCATCTGAGCAATATATATATAAATATATATATATATATTATATATATATATATATATATATATATATATATATATATAAATATATATATTGTTATGATGATGATGATTTGTATTATTTTGTATTATGTATAATTATTATAATTTTTTTTATGTGCTTTTCTAATACTCATCACAACAATAAACTCCGGCTATGACATTCTCACCCTTTTTCAATATGCCATTTACCTTTCTTTAATTACCTTACCCCAGCTCAGTCGGTGCGCCTACGTAGAACAGATCGTCTCAAATTCTCAGGAGGATTGCAGTTGCGCCATCTAGTTGTTTTGCTTGGAGTCAATTTACTGTTTCATGGAAATATAGCTTGTAATATAATCAAATGAGAAATAACGAGACCAGAAAATAGTTGAATGATTGTTTTTTTTATTCAAATAAATTTTCAAATGTTTCATATACCTATTCCTGCGATATCTAACTTATGATTAATGTAATTGAAACAATCAAATTGAAAACATCAAATGCTTGCTCATGCGAAATCAATGAATATTGCAAGCAAATTTTTAGAGGTTATTTTTATACTATGATCATGAGTACGGAAGAAACTTCACTACTGTGAATTGGTGACAAAACATAAAAGTGTCTAGTGCGAAACGTATCACTGTGTTTAGTTTTTGTTGATGGAATACCTTTTGTAAATTCAGTTCGTGCACTCACGAAAATACTGGAGTAGGTGTTCAATGGCTACTGGGGGTGGAGTTAGCTGATGTTGGCCCCCTTGTTGCTGGTAATGTCCTGTATTGGAAATGTGATCTGATTTGGATTGGAGGTAAGTGGCTCTTTGGTCGAATATTTACCAGGCAGTTTCTTGATTTGAATTTAAGGTTGAAATTATTGTTACATTTGTTGTCTGATCATTTGCGTTGATTTTCGATTATGAAAAATTTTTGTTACCGCTTCTCTCCAAAATTATTTTTTGACTCCTTATTTTTTTCTTCCCCAGGCAACCATTACTTTTTGTTTTCCCGATCTGAATTCCACCTTCTGCACACTTTCTTGAAACACATTTTGTAATTCTAATATACGATACAATTTAATTTACAATTTCTATATCTACACCTAACATTATTTATACAGAACTGTTCAAAATTTATATTCACCCATTTTCTGTTCTCAAATCTGTTATTTTGATGATTTCCAATCGAAAATAGTTTGACATGTTCCTTGTGATTCAAGATTACAGGATGTTCTTGCTTGTAGATTATTTTTGTCTATTTGAATTCTACAGTTTTAATTGTGGATTTTGATCTCCATACTTCTATAGATTGTGCAAATTGAATGGATTGTTGAAAACATCCTGATGATAATAGAAAAGCTCCACTGCTGAACTCTTGGATCATCATCTAAGTTGAATGTGAGATGGCCAAAGGTTTCAGAAATGCAAAGTACACAGAAAAATTGTAAAAACAACCATAGCAGGTATTCATGTAATGAATAAATATCATTATATAAAATTTTCATTTTCCTTATATTTAACATGGACTTCATATCAGAACAATATATATATATATATATATATATATATATATATATATATTATATATATATATATATATATATATATATATATATATATATATTCATACAGTGCAGTCCATAGGTATGGAATAAATTCATTTTTAGCGTTATTATGTATTTGTTTAAAAAAACCTGAAACAGGTCCATTTCTATTATCAATTTGGCAATTTACAGTATGGAAATATAACCCCCTTCTTGCACCCCTTCTGAATTATGAGCACCCCGTCAAAACTTTTGAATGAGAAAGGCACCTTGTTCGGAAGGGATTTTCATTTTCTGTTCAGCAATATTAAGTTTTTCGAATTTGGTGCGATCATAACTGAGAAAATTTATTTTGAAAATGTAAAATTTGTATACTTTATGTAGAATGAAGGAAATAATGTCACATAATGTTTAGGAAGTATTTATCAATTTATTTTTCAGTTGAATTAAATGTTCAAAATGACCACCATTCACTTCTTGAGAATAAGCAAGTCGATCTTGGAATTCATCGATCAACATTTTGTAGGACCTCAGGGTTTATGTTGTTAATTTCTTCCGTTATCCTCACTTTCAAATCATCAAATTATCTTGTGTATTGAAACATACTCATGATTTTGAATAACCTCATGAGAAGTAATCGAGAGAAGTCAAATCGGTGGATCAAGGAGGCCATTCAATCGTTCCACGTCGTCCAATCCACCTATTGGGAAAAACTTTGTTCAAATAATCTCTAAAAATACGTTCGTAATGCTGTGGAGCTCTGTCTCGTTGGTACAAAATTGATCTATCTATCGCATTTGGATCATTAACAGCTGGAAAAAGTCTTCTCAATGTAGGCTCTAAAGAGTCCATGAAAAAAAGAACCAATAATTTTGTTGTTAATGATACTTACCAGCCCAAACGTTCACTTTCTTAGGATATTCTGTGTGAGCCTCACACATCCAATGAGGATTTTCTCTGCTTCAATATCTACAGTTTTGTCTATTAACCGTTCCATTTAAATGAAAATTAGCTTCATCAGAAGAAACAATATTGTTTATCAACTGCAAATCTGCTTCCATTCTGTCCATCATCAGTTCACAGAATTGTTGCCTTCTATCAGGATCATCCTCATTTGACTCCTGAACCAATTGAACTTTGAAAGGATGATATTTTTCTTTATGTAAAGCTCTCAATATCGATGATTTGCTCACATCATTGTCGGCGGCAAGTTGTCATATGCGGAGTTTCCTCAATCGCTAACAGTACTTCTAACTTTTTTCCTCATCCAATTTAAAATTCCGACCTGGTTTTTGAATAGTTTTCACATGTCCAGTTTCACGAAATTTTGTTTCAATTTTGCTAACTGTAGACGGTGAGACGTGTTGACCAGGGTATTTATTATTAAACATTTCACAAACTTCCTTTTGAGTTCTTGTTTTATTACCGCATCCAATCATAATAACAATGTATATTCTTTGAGTTTCGGATGAATGAGCCATAGTTTAATCAAATACACACACAAATATTTTTCAATACACTGACGTGTGTCAGCAACTTATAAATATCAAAATAACAGTAGTCTACTAGATTGACATTACATTATTTATGTGGGTTTTGTGATTAATTTTTTGGTGTCTTGAACGACTTTTTCCTGGCGTTTAGCAAAGCAGATAAGAAAATACCTGATTATATCTTATGGGGTTATTTAAAATCAAAAGTATATTTCAATGAACCAGACAATATTGCATAACCCCTGAGGTCCTACAAAATGTTGTTCGAGAATTCCAAGATCAACTTGCTTATTGTCAAGAAGTGAATGGTGGTAATTTTGAACATCAAATTAAATTGTAAAATAAATTGAAAAATACTCCCTGAACATTATGTGATATTACTGCCTTCATTCTACGTAAAGTGTCAAAATTCCTCAGTTATGATTGCACTGAATTTGAAAAACCCAATATTGCTGTACAGAGAATGAAAATCTCTTTCAAACAAGGTGCCACACGATCCCCCTTCTCATTCAAAATTTTTGAGGGGGTGCTCATAATTCAGAGGGGTTGCAAGAAGGGGATATTATTTTCATACTGTAAATTGTCAAATTGACAATAGAAATCGATCTGTTTCAGGTTTTCCCGAACAAATACATAATAACGCTAAAAATGAATTTATTCCATACCTATGGACCGCACAGAATAATTATTCTTTATTTTGGATTTTTTTTAAGTTCATTGCTTTTATTGGGCTCGAAATAAATGAAAAAATATATCCTTCAAGTTTAAAGTCTCTATCTTAATGTTAACCCGTAACCTCTTTGTAATGTAGGTGAATTTTCCATCTGAAGAACATGTTTTTTATTTCATTAAGTAATTAATTTTTTCTTCCAGTCGAAATGATTGTTCAAAGAATTTGAAAATTGGTAAACTTCATTCAACCTCATCTAAGAATTTTTACAGATTTGTAGGTATTATAATTTGTAAGTTTCAGGTAGATATTTTTTTTTTCTGTATATTTTTTAAATTCTGTTCAAAAATTAAAAATGAATTATCCTTTATTATAATTGAATCACAAGAATTGAACCATACAATAAAAAATAATCGCCATTTATTGAAAAAAAAACATTTTATATTTCATTGCACTAACAAATATTCACTGTTGGTGATTGCACTTACTTATGACGCCTAATAAAGAAAAGTTTATGATTAACATGAGTAATAGTTCAACAATGATACTGTTACGGCACTGGCCTTTCATAGAGGGATCACTCCTTCAAAGAAAGACCAATAAGCGCTAAGGAATTTTCTAATATTATGAATTAATTAAGTCTACTTGATCACTCCTTTGTTGTTAGGTTGAGATTTTGAGAAATAAGAGCATCGACTGTCTGAGGATGGTCGAACCAATATTATTTCCCAAGAGCGCCTTCAAGAAATATCCCTTTCTCTTAATACAGGGAATGTGGGGCGGTTATATAGAAGCACGTACCGATCTCAGAAAGATTGTTGCATAATGCACTTGGAAAAGCATTGGAATATACATATATATATTTAATGATAGTTACATAGCATTTCCATCAGTTCTATATACTGATAAAATGATAAAATAGTCAAAGTCAAAAACAGTTGAGATTTTACATTAGGTCAGTTTTTGGCATTCTCAAAGTCAAGTGAACTGAATATAAGTAAAAATACCATCAATTTTATGAAGTAGAAAAACTCGAAGTCGTCTCCACAATATACTTATATATTGTGGAGACGACTTCGAGTTTTTCTACTTCATAAAATAATACCACTCCACTTCGAGATACAATGGACTTTTACCACAGGTTTATACCATCAATTGTTAAACAGACTGTAGATAAATATTATTTGGAAAATATGAGAACATAAAATATGGAGATACATTTAACAACATATAAAAATTATAATTGATTCAATTTGCCCAAACATAAATCCAGAAAAATATATGAACTTACTCCAGACCTTCAGGTTTCAACACGTATTCACTCGATATTTGTTTTACACGATATTAGTTTATTTGTATTACTATTTCAATTATTTCCGCGAAAGTTGTTTATTCACTTTTATATCGCTAACTATAGTTGTATTGGTATTGTTTCTCTATGCATGAACTATAGTTTAGAGGTTTTCGGTGTCTTATCCCGTTCTTGAAGCATTGATATCATAATATTCATTAATAGTAAATACCGTTTAATTATGTATTCACTTTGTGAAGTCTTTACTCGTGCAGTTTCCGGTTTGACTTGATTGGAATTCTCTTTATTAATAATTCCGCAATTTCACTGCAAAATGATAACTTGTCAATGAACTCATGACTGATGACTGTCTAGTCAAAAGCTGTTACTTGATAACTTTTGATTGATAACTACCGCACTTCTATAGGTTATATTGTTATATGATCACAATGTGAAAGTTGAGCACTTCTCATCTTTCTGCACTACATGTTATTCGAATAAAAGTTTATACACCTCTGAGCTGACATGTTACTTAAACGACTTCTGTTTACCGAAATCATTTTCTTTGCCGCGGTTTGGCGCTTCTATATCATCTTCCCTTCCATGTATCGTTCTTTGTTGTGGTGGGGGGGTCACATTCCTAACATAAGTTATCTTCTACCTATCATTATAAATCACCGTCTTTGTAATTGATGGCTCGTTACTGTAGCCGAAGAATATATATATATATATATATATATATATATATATATATATATATATATATATATATATATATATATAAACAGTGGGGAATAACGGGGATCTTCAGTCAGCACAAGTGTTGAACTATGAAAAACTCTTTAATACGATGGACCGAGCTTTCGTTTCAATTTTGAAACTTCTTCAGGGTCCTAAAATATGTAAATGACATTATCGTGGAAAAAATACTTAAAATGAAGAAAATACTTACAGTAATCTGAGTGGATGATAAATGAACATTAACTTAAAAAAAAACGTAAAATATGTAAAAATCTACAGTTATCTTCTACAAATGGATTAAAACTGATGATTCTCAAAGAATATAATATGAACATTAACACACCCACTACATATTTCATATTTTTCTGACGATTAATCATAGGTTGTCATTTCAAATCCTTCAATGTCACTCGAAGCGTCAAAGATATAACACCATTCCGACAAATTTTTACATATTTTACGTTTTTTTTTAAAGTTAATGTTCATTTATCATCCACTCAGATTACTTAAGTACTTCCTTCATTTTAAGTATTTTCCACAATAATGTCATTTACATATTTTAGGACCCTGAAAAGTTTCAAAATTGAAACAAGCTCGATCCATCGTATTATATTTATATTTTTTTTTCTGACTGAAGATCCCCGTTATTCCCCACTGTTCATACAATTTTCAGTCGTTATTTCTAAATTCATATATATTTATATATATATATATATATATATATATATATATATATAGACTAGCTTATGCCCGTGTGAGTTTCAGGAAGATCATATTTTTTATACGCTTTTTTGGTTCGTTGCAAAATACATTTGATAAATATGCTAACATTTCTCGTTCCCTTACGTGGGTTAATTGAAAATATTCCATAGTTGTGAGGATAAAATTAAAAAAAAAATATCCTCAATTTTATTATTCTTTATAATAACCGATTTTAGGTGATGAATCGATAGGAAGGGCCAAATTAACTTAGATTTTTCTGTTGAATCGGTCGAAAATATGACATAAAATTCTCTTCGCTGAATTCAGCGCCAACCTATTCCAGGGTGAATTTACGTAAATTTTGCTAACCATAATTCAGGTTGGGATAATGTGAACTTTATGTATTGTCCCACAACTATCTTTAGGTTCAAATTGAAACATGGAAGAAAACAAAATACTGCATGATGAAAAAAATTAAGTTTTAAATTTGAAAATTTGTTCTAATATTTCGAAAGTAATTTTAACCTCTTACAATAAGAATTTTGAAAAAAAAAAATCCATTTTTTTTAAATAAATTGTAGGTCAATTCATACCCCTTTCTTGACTTTACCGGCAATAATTCATAAGTAGCCGCTTTAGCAGATTCACTAATCTCACGTGGAATCATTTCAACCTCACTTTCACTACTGATTTCCATTCTTTGGATTTGAAATGCGAAAAAACACACACCGATGTTACATGACAAGCGCTATCATAATAAAATACAAGTTCATGTTATTGTCAAAGCCGCCTACATAGATACCCAAAATTTTCCGAAAGTAACAAGAATCGTCCCGAAAGTAACAAGAATCGTCCCGAAAGTAAAGAAATCGTTTCGAGGGTGAATAAAATCTTCCCTAAAATAACTACTTTCGGTACCATTTGTGTAAAGTGGTACTTTCGATTCAATAAATCATACCGAAAATTTTATTATCGAAACGGCTGCAGAAAAATATTTTTGAATGTATTTTCTGACGGTGTTGGACGATTTTGCTATAAACGTCTATTTTTGTTGTTTTGTATATATTTGAACTTTTTCTTCCTCACTGTGAAACATTTTGATTGTTCTATAAAAAAAAAGTCACTAAACAAACAAAATATTGTTGTCATTTTCATAGCTTACTTAAAAATGTTAATTTTCATAGGATAGTATTTACATTTAATAACTCATACGGTATAAGATAGGGGTAATATATGGTATATTTTTGAAATCAGGAAAAAAAATCATTATAAAAATTCAATGATATACAAGGTATCCCATTTGAAAAAAAAAATATTCCCCGAAATTTCCACGCCACTGTATTTTTGATAGCATTTTATCAAAATTCAGTCATAACCATAACCAAAAATTTCTTGAGTATTTGATGCAAAACTTTCCAAATGTTCCAATTTGTTTATCAGGAATGATTCTTTTTGAAATGTACATACATGAAGATTTCTCCCCATTTAGGGTTAATTTATGATTCTGTAACCATACAATTATTAAACTTAGGCCCTCTTTCATTTGATTCTTGTATATTTTTTCCATTATAAATTAAAGTAGTATCTACAGCAAATAATTTCAAATTTCCTCGCAAGTTCAAATTTGAAATAGAGTTGATATAAATGAGAAACAAAATAGGTCCAAGGATTGATCCCTGTGGTACACCACAAGATATGTTTCCTGTGGAAGATTTCGAATCTCATATATAAAGGAATTGCTTTCTATCGAATGAATAATTTCTGAACCAAGAATACACATTTTCTCTTATGCCTATTTGACTATTTC
The DNA here is from genome assembly GCA_018342105.1 of Gonioctena quinquepunctata. Lineage (NCBI taxonomy): Eukaryota > Metazoa > Arthropoda > Insecta > Coleoptera > Chrysomelidae > Gonioctena > Gonioctena quinquepunctata. Next base: position 132,235 of record JAFIRS010000658.1, read on the forward strand.
TTCTAAGGAGAATTTCAAAGTTAACGGTATCAAATTCTTTTCGTTAATCTAGTGATAACAGTCCACTCCTGAAGCCTGCATCTAATTTCAATTGAATATTAGTAACAAGATCTAGTGTGGCACACTCTGTATCACTAGATTTTCGAAAGCCATACTGGACATCAAAAATAAATTTTATTTTGGTCAAGTAATCCCATAATATTTTATGCATCACTTTTTCCATAATCTTTGATAAAATTGAAAGCAGCGAAATTGGTCTGTAATTGTTCATTATACATTTTTGCCCATTTTTGTAGATAGGTAATACTTTTGCAATTTTAAATTTTTTTGGAACAAGGCCTGTTTCGAATGATAAGTTAATCAATTTACTCAGTAACGGTGCCAATTCTGATTTAACTGCTTTGACAGTATACACATTTATTTCATCAATCCCTGGTGCTTTTGCATTATCCAATTCATTAATGAGGTCTTCAACTTCATGAACATCAGTTGGCTTCAAATACATCGAGTCTGCACAGGAACGTTCTTGGATTTTTGAATCAGGAGTACCACTGTCGGGAATAGCTTCAGATAAACGAGATCCTATGTTGATAAAATATTCATTCATTTTTGCACAAATTTCTGATGGATCGGCAACTATTTCATCATCACTATTTATGAAATCTATCGAATTGTTTCTCGAAGCTGATTTATTATGAAGAAGAAAATTAATCGTTTCCCACATGGATTTGGACGAAGTGAAATTGAGTAATTTCCTTTTGCCTTTCGAATGGACTTTTTAACGATTTTTTTGTAGTAATTATAGAGTTCAATAAGAATTACATCATTTGGACTTTCCTTCTTCTGATAAAAATATTTGTCTCTGAATTTGATCAGGCTAGCTATTTCATGATTAAACCATGACTTTGATTTTTTTTCAGTTTTTATATATATTTAGAAGAGTTCTCTCGGAATATTCTAGTTATTTCATTGTACAGGTCATCCGGGTCATTTAAATAATTGATTACTCCATTCAGCTTCTTCAGTTCTTCCTTGACTTGTGCAATTCTGAATTAAGTAAGTGTTTTTTGGTAGTATTTCTCCTCAACTATCAAAGCATCTATTTCAACTTCAGTTACAACCAATTTGTGATCACTGATGGCACTGTTTATAATTGATATTTCCATTGTTTTGTAGAAATTAGAGACCACGTGATCCAGAAGACTTCTGGAATTATTTACTTCCCTTATAGGATATGTACTGTTACATAAATTGAAATTGTTCGAAGAATACATGTCATTTGATAAAATTGATTCTTTGTTATTTGTAAGCATATTGATATTGTAATCTCCAAATAATGGGCACTTGTTTCTGGAATACTATTGGAGTTCTTCATCTATAATTTTCAAAAATGCCTTCATGTTGTATTTTGGAGTTCGATAAAGAGCACATAAAAATGAATCATATGTTTTCAGCCTCAAAGAGACAAAGGATATTTCAGATTCAATTTCCTTTTTTATAAAGATCCCAGCACCTCCACCTCGCTGAAGTCTGCTGGCATACACCGACTCAAATTTAGGAAAGTTATAAAATGTCTCCTCTTCTTTTCTTACCCAAGTTTCTGAAATAATATCAACGTCGTGTTCTACAGTTTCTATGATGATTTCCAATTCTTCAAATTGATTTTTTATAGATCTAACATTCATATAAAGAATATTTAGTTTATTTTTCGAATAGCTTTTTTTTTTTTTTTTTTTTATGTTCTGGTTCACACGAAAAGGGATATCCTGTAATGTTCAGAGAACATCGTGGGAACCAAGGGAAAGAAGGTAGGAGTTGGTGTTCTTCTTAAATTTCTGGAGGTTGTATGCCTCGGGGAACACCTCCCTAGGCAATGAGTTCCAAAGCCTCGCTGTTCGTTGGATGAACGAGTCTTTGGAAAGTGATGTTCTGCAGGTCTTCAAAGTGACCACGAAGGAGTGTGATGACTGAACTTGACGGGTTAATCTCGAAGAGACTGCCAAAGCAGGAACGATTGTTGATATTTCAGAAGAGCATCGCCCATGAAAATATCTATAAAATAGAGACAAATCGCCAATTTTTCTACGGTGTTCCAGACAAGTGAGCGAGTTTGTAAGCGAGGCATCACCGACGAGACGAATTGCCCTTTCCTGGACAGAATCCAATAGCCTCAGGATATGTTTAGGTGCCGCGCCCCAAATATGGGAACAGTATTCCAGGACAGGTCGGATCTGTGCCTTATAGATCATAAGCAGCTGAGTCGGGGTGAAATAGCTCTTGGCACGAAACAAAAAACCAAGTTTTTGGGATGCACTTTTGGCAATGGACCTCACGTGTTTTCCCAGGAAAGGTTATTGCTGATGGTAATACCAAGCATCGATATGGATGACTTCAGTGGTATGGTTACTCCTGACAAAGTTATGTTAGGCACAGTGAGATCGGCTTTCCTAGATAAAAGACATGCTTGTGTTTTGTTTGCATTGAATTCTACCAAGTTATTAGATCCCCACTCGAGAATTGTTGCTAAGTCCATATTTATATTATTAACATTTCTTCCTCGTTCATTTCTGGTTTCACGGGCTGATATAGGGGCCCTGGAAGAGAAAGCGGTATGGAGGGTACTATCATCGGCAAAGCTGTGTACTGGACATGAAGTTGCTTTCAACAGGTCGTTGATGTGAAGGAGAACTAGTGTTGGTGCGAGAATAGATCCTTGCGGAACACCAGCATTTATGAGTAGAGTGTCAGATGAAACTCCATCGACCACTACATGGAGAGACCTGTTTGAGAGAAAACTAGCAAGCAGAGAACACAGCTGAGGGGGCAAGCCATAAGACGGAAGCTTGGCGAGGAGTCCCTGGTGCCAAACTCGATCGAACGCCTTGGAGATATCTAAAGCCACAGCTAAAGTTTCTCCATACTTTTCAATAGATAGCTGCCATATATGTGAGACGTAAGCCAGCAGGTCACCAGTTGATCTCTGATGCCGGAAGCCATATTGCCTATCGTTGACAATTCCTGAGTCTTCCAGATATTTCATGAGCTCGATGTTGATGGCTTTTTCCATGACCTTTGAAATAATAGATAGCAGTGCGATAGGTCTGTAGTTGCTAGGTAGGGCCTTTTTGCCTTTTTTAGGGACTGGCTGTACTCTTGCAATTTTCCAATTGGACGGAAATACCCCCAAATTGTAAGAGTGGTTGAACAACTTGCAAAGAACAGGTGTTAGTTCGGGGGCACATTTCTTGAGAACAATCGGCGGGATTCCGTCAGATCCACAGGCTTTGTTGGTGTTGAGACCCAGCAAAATCTTTCTGATAGTACGTTGTCGAAAGGTGATCTCGGGCATGTGACTGTCAATAGGTGTAATGTTCGGGGGTTGTTTTCCCGATGAATCCAGAGTGGAATTTCCAGCAAATAGGTGCACAAGATATTGGCAGTTTCCTGGGCAGTCGTTGCTAGTGTTCCATCTTCTTTGGTTAGAGGAGGAAATGAGCTGGAAGTGAAGTTTCTTCCCACAGCTTTGGCGAAAGATCAAAATGAACGGGATCCGTTAGGACATTCAGCAAATTTTGATCTCATTTTGGCATTGTGGGCATTTTTTGAGCATTCTATTGTCTCTTTGCATATGCCTCTAGCCTCGACATATGCTGCTCTGGTCTCAGGGCCCGGATTTTTTAGCCATCGATGGTATGCTGCCTGTTTGGAAGCCACAGCTCCAGAGCAGTTTCTGTTAAACCAGGTCTTATCGGATGATGTTCTTCTTTCGGTATTCGGTATGTAAGTTTGCATCCCCAACATGATGATTTCAGAAATTGTCTCAGCACATCGTGTTGGATCTACTGAAGAGAAACAAACTCTCCTCCATGGAAACGCTGAGAAAAACATACGAAGACCTTCCCAGTCGGCCGAATTGTAATGCCACATGAGACGGGGTGGTATTGTGCAGCTCGATGGTAAATGGAAAGAGCATGTTGTGGAGATGAGGGTGTGATCAGAGTTTCCAAGTGGGGCACAAACTTCTATTCTATACGGGTCAGGATTGGTGGTGAGGAATTATATGGGATTATATTTTATATGGGATTATATTCCAATAATGATTCGTACTCTTGAATTTTTATTTCATTATGTGAAGTCATAATCTATATGTGATTGGCATTGTTTTCATAGAATTGATAAACTTGACACTTTTCAAAATTTTCAGGTGAATGATTGATTTCGTATTTGGTGTGAAATTTTGAATTTGAAAATATGCAGTTTCCACACCGTTTATTCGGTTTGGACAGTTTTCTAGATTATGTTTATCTCCACAATGAGAACATTTAGTTTAATTCTCACATTTATGGTAATCATGATTGAATTCATAGCAATTATAACATTGACTGATCACATTGGCGTCATAAACATTGCAGTTTTGCCAAGCAATGAAGAGTTTTCCATTGTTTGAGTTATGTCTTATGGAATAACTTTGCACTTGTTTCTGAGAACACTGAATAACTCCTCCTGTTCCCAATGTTTTCCATGATTCTCTGAAAATATGTCATCATTATCATTGAATGTATTTTGATCTCTGATTAATTGTTCTAATTCATTTTTGTTATCATTTTTTTCATACCTTTTATCACAATTTTTCTACTTTCCACTGTCATAATTATTATTTAATTTCTTATGTATTTCTTCCTTCAGTATAACGATTTCTCCTTCAGTTCTACATTTGATCGCCTTTTCTCCATACTTCATTTGTCTGATAGAATTGACGACAATGTTAAGATTTTTGGGTTTGATTTTACCTTGTAAATCCAATTTTGTCTTAGAGGCAGACTGAATACTTTTGGGTTTAAGAATCAAGCTGGTGTTACACACTTTTGAACTTTGATAATTTTTTACTACATCTGAATACGATTTGTTGGCAGTAGGTTGAAACTCCACTAATTTATTCGTCGACGTTTCCAATTCCAAATTATTATTCATTTCTACCAGACTCAATTCCATGTTACTCACTTTGGAAGTATTACTTTTTATTTCGTTATAATTATTTTTCAGAAATGTGTTGCTCTCTTCTAATGTCCGAATAACCTTTTCTTTTTCATCTATGATTTTATTTTTGTCATGTATAATTCGTTTCAATAACGAATTTCCTATTTGTAGATGTTTGATAGAAAAAAGTCTCAAATTTGGTTCTCTATTATTATTTTCAGAAATTTGGCTGTTTGTTGATACAGATGCTCTTTTATTGATTTCAGGATTTGGAGTATAATCGAAACGTGTGAATTCATATGCCGTCGAGCTATTTTCACAATGTTTGGAATACTAAGCCACCCTTGAATCCTTACTTGATATTTGAAAATTTTTCAAAGCTTCTTCATATTTGTTATCAGGGGTATTTTAGAGTTCTTTTTCTTCACTTGAATATTTTTCAGTATATAAATTTAAGGTTTTGTTTCCAGGACTATCACTGGATATTTTTTTATTTTTACGTTTTTTACCTTTCATCTTCCAAATGTCAATGATTTCATTATTTAATTAACTATGAACAGCAAACCTGGAATTATCCTCAATGCCACACCTGAAGACGAATCTGTTACTGATTTATACAACTTCGAATATTATTACCGAATCGTTTTTTCTGTAGAATTTGTTGAAATGTTCTGACACTTCAAACAACTGACACTTCCGAGTTGTTATTTGTATAAATCATTTCATACTCAGAATCATTATACAGAGTGGGCCATTGAAAATGAAACAGCGGCTCTGTAGGTTGGCAGAACCGAATTCTATAAAAACGCTCGGACACGTCAACTACATTTTCGAGGGGGACATCGCGATGAAATTCACCCGAAATACATTCCATCCCTCGGAGCTGTGACCGCCTTCCCTCAATTTTCAAATGGCAACATATGGCAAGTGATACCTCATTTGAAAGGTATTTTCCTTCTTAATATTAAACAACAAAAATAAATCAATTATATCGATTCGTTTTCGAGATATCAGAACTTGAAGTTGGGAAATAACTTTTTATTCACTAAATCAATAAAAATAACATCTAACAATGCAACTGTTTAAAGATGATCATCATTGTCAAGGAATTGAATGATCTAACTGTTTACCAACAAATAACATGCGATTCCGTTTCAAATTTTTATTTCATCCTCATTTACTTGATCGAAAAAAATTTGAGGTTCTTAAGAATCGATAAAAAGACGTTTTCTCGAATTCGACTAAAATGCGAGTACAACAAAAACATGTATGAGATAATTTTTTTTGCCAAATCACAATTGTGGACGTCTATCAGTGTCAAACTGATATTTGATTGAACGACATTAGAGTGGATTACTTGACTAATGCTGCTGAACATCTTTCCGAAATAATGGTGTATACGATCGTGGAAAGAGTTGAAATATTAACAATTTTTTTAAAGAATGATTAGTGCGGTAACCGTACAGCTAATTTGTTCAATGAAACGCATGCAGACAAGCTTGTTGCTAGAAAATACGTTCTAGAATTAGTGCAAAAATTTCATCAAAATGGATCAGTAGCCAACAAGAAACAAGACCCAGAACGTGAATTTCCGTTGAGAAATGAAGCTGTTGAAGTTGTTCTTTTAGGATAAGTTCATGCCGACCCAACATTGAGCACAAGGAAATTGGCTAGTGTTACCAATATCAGTAGAACCAGTATCCGCCGAATCCTGAAACATCATAAATTCCACCCCTACAAAATACATTTGGTACACCAATTGAATGAAGATGATTTTGATAGGCGACAGGTATTTTGTGAAATTAAGACTACGAGAATAGATGCTTTTCTGATGAATCTACATTATTTTTGAATTCGACTGTGAATCGTCATAATTGTCGTTATTGGTCAGATGCCACTCCACATGTTTTCCACGAAGTCCATACTCAAACTCCCAAAAAACTCAATGTCGGAATCGGTATTTTTGGAGACCGTTTGATTGGACCAGTATTTTTCGACGGTAACCTGACAGGAGAAACTTATTTGGAATCATTGAATGAATTTGTTCATACACAATTAGTAGACATCATTGAAAATGACGATCGTTACCATGAAGACCACTTGATATTTCAACGAAACGGGGCGCCTCCACATCATGCACAGCCTGTTAGGGCGTTTTTGGATAGAATGTTCCCTGGAAGTTGGATTGGAAGGAGAGGCTCTATAGAGTGGCCAGCCAGATCTCCAGATTTAACCCCACTCGACTTTTTCCTGTGGGGTCACTTGGAAAACAAAATCTTTGCAACCGAACCAGAATCTCTGGAGATTTACGAAGGAGAATTATTGAAGAATGCCGTCAAATAACGCCGGAAATGCTACGAAATGTGAAGTCTCGTTTTGAACAGAACTTGTACTATTGTATGGAAATGGGTGGTAGACAGTTTGAACATTCAGTTCATTGACAATAATAATTATTGCGACAGTTGCTTTATAAGATATTGTTTTTATTGATTGAGTGAATAAAAAATAATTTCCCAACTTCAAGTTCCTATATCTCGAAAACGAATTGATAAAATAAATTTATTTTTGTTGTTTGATATTAAGAAGGAAAATACCTTTCAAATAAGGTATCACTTGCCATATGTTGCCATTTAAAAATTTAGGGGTGGCGGTCACAGCTCCGAGGGATGGAATGTATTTCGAGTGAATTTCATCGCGAACGATGTCCCCCACGAAAATGTAGTTGATGCATCCGAGCGTTTTTATATAATTTGGTTCTGCCGACCTACAGAGCCGCTGTTTCGTTTTCAATGGCCCACTCTGTATATTTTTTACAGATCCAATTTTGATTGTTATTGAGATTATTGAGATATTCACGAGGAAAGTTTCCAGCCTTCTTGAGTTTTTTTAACGAATTGATTCAGTAGTTTACCGTCAACCCAGTCCTTAATGAAATAATTATAAAATTCAGCTTTTCAGATATCAAAATGGTCCGTTGAGGTTGTTTTTTCTAAATATATTCATGAATAAAGTAAAATCAGAAGAAAGATGCAAAATCGCATTCCTCTACGACACCTCCCAATCCCCGAGTCACATCGGGCGATGTTGAACAAGCAATCAGTTCTCTTGTCATTCCTGGGAATCTAGTCGTTCTGATGCATTCCTTTTTTCCCGTGGCCATCAATAACTTGGTAAGTGTCGATGCGGACTGAGCACAAGCAAAAAGCCTAGGGCTCACCGGGAGAGAGAGATTCGTACTGAAGCATCTAGTTGGCACCACGACGCTGTTAGTGTGTCACCGACGCTCGCTTGTTTAGCCTCACAATCGCGCACCGTACGTGAACGGATTTCGGAGCGATTCACGGCAATTCCGCGTATTCCGATAGCATTGTTTGCTAATGGTTAATTGCGGGAAACATGTAATTATAATTGGGCTGAATTGAGTATATGGAACTGAATGCAGTGCAATAGTTTGTGTGTGAAGTGCATTAATTTTCGAGCGGCCGAGCAAAGTTTGAAGGTAATTGATTTTCGTTAACTTTATATTCAACTAGTTTGCAAATATTTTTCGTGACTGAATTTCTTGATTTTATTCCATATTTTGAAGGGGTGGGGGGATTTCGAAGTCTTATCCACAAGGAGAGCCCATTACAATATCAAAAGAAGTGGAAAAATACAAAATAAATTATTTAGATACTTATACTCACAAAATGTGTGGTTCATTTTAGTTTTTCGTTTATTTTACGATTTAATGATTTTGTTACCAAATATTTGGGGTAACCATTCTCAAGTAACTCGTTTCAATCAATTTGAAGTTTTTGTTTTCCTAAAAAAAAGGTGACGTAACTATCGTTACGAATTACCGACTTATATCCCTAATCAGCACATTGTCGAAGGTCTTTGACCGGTCATAGCAAATAGCTTGAATTCTTATTTACAAAAACATAAAATTATTTCAGAAAACCAGTTCGGTTTAAAAAAAAACTCCTCCACTGGGGATGCTATCTTACACCTTACCGAAAGAATATATAATGCATTGTTTGCGGGAAAACCATGTTTGGGAATATTTCTTGACCTATCAAAGGCGTTTCACACAGTGAGTCACACATTACTATTGAACACTTTAGAAAACATTGGCATCCATGGAATGGGGCTTCCGAAAGCTATCTGGAAAATCTAAATCAATTTGTTAGAATAGAAACCACGAACAGCGACAACCTCCCAATTCAATACGGTGTCCCTCAAGGTAGTGTCCTCGGCCCAATACTCTTCAACATATATGTAAACAATTTATTTTCCTAAGCTTCGAATAGTACCATTGTGGGTTTTGCAGACGGCACGGTTTTATACTGCAGACACTTGGTCAGAACTCAAACAGAAAGCAGAATCGGGTTTTAATGAAATACACTAATGGTTGAAATATAAATTACTCACATTAAACATAGAAAAAACTCACTACTTACCATCTTACCATTCTGTTGCAATATTTCCACAATTCCCTCCATCAACTCTCTATTCGTGATGGTCGTCAGACGTACAATATCAAAATTCAAACAAAAATCAAATACTTGGGAATATATCTTGACATGCAAATGGAGTGGAATACACATATTGACTACGTATGCAAAAAAATCAGATCAATGCTAACAAAATTCAAATATTTGAGTGAAATACTAACAATACCACAGTTAAAAATCCTGTACCATGCTTGGAAGACACCTAAGATACGGTTTTGTCACTTATGAAAGTGCCTTGAACAGTCATTTACACCTATTGCAAATACTGCAGAAACATCACCTCAAAATCATTTATAAATAATAGTTTAAAAAAACCAAGAAACACGCTTTTATAGAAAACCAGACTAAAAAAATAGAAAATAAGAAAAAAAAATATTTTATTTAAAAAAAAGCGTGGGGTGCATGGTATCGCCTGCCTTAGGTGTGTAATGTACTATATAATTATTGATACCATGCACCCCACGCTTTTTTTTAAATAAAATAATTTTTTTTCTTATTTTAAATTTTTTCAGTCTGGTTTTCTATGAAAGCATGATTCTTAGTTTTTTTAAACTATTATTTATTTCCTACTTTTTAGTGTGGTTTATTTATAAAAGCGTGTTTTTTTAGTTTTTTTCAAACTTATATTTTTGCAAATAAAAAAACGGAATGATCTTATCAAACAGGTAATCATAATCTCCGACCCCAAAAACCCCCACATACCAATTTTGAATAGAATCAGACCATAATCACAAAACTCGGCCGCAATTTCGAAGCCGCTATCTTGAATTTTTCAATGTTCACGAAAGAATCATATTATTCGACTCTAAAAACCCTCACATACCAATTTTGAATAGAATCGGACCATAATCATAAAACTCGGCCGCCATTTTAAAGCCGCCATCTTGAATTTTTCAATTTTACAAAAGAATCATAATTTCGACCCAAAACCCCAATAATACCAATTTTGAATGGAATCAGACCATAATCACAAAACTCGTCCACCATTTTGGAGCCGCCATCTTGAATTTTCCAATTTTGACAAAAGAATCATAATCTCCGACCACGAAAACCCCCAGATAGCAACTTTGAAGCGAATCGAACCATAATCACAAAACTAGTCCGCCATATTGGAGCCGCCATTCCGTTTTTTCCTTCACAGAAAATTTCTTAATGCATTGTCACCGGAATTATGTACACCTACCAAATTTCAGATTATTCGGACGTCTGGAAGTGGGTCAAAATCGCGCCCAAAGGAGTCGGTTACAAACAAACAAACAAACAAACAAACATACAAGTGAAGCTAATATAAAGCGTGTAAAAATAGATCATTTTCATCCAATGAACTTTTTTTCCAATCCTAGGTATTGGATACTCGCCAACTTTATTATTACAAAGCTGTAGATAGATATCACAGAACAAAAAACTTCACGTATCACAAACATCCTCACAATACTCGACAAGAACAGTCACAGCAAATACCTTGAGCGCTGAAAGCAATTAGTCAACGCTCTTATTCATTCTTAGCCCCTAAACTGAACAATACCATTCCTCACCATATCAAAGAAACCAATATTACATACGAATTTCAAAAATTACCGTGGTCCCAAATCTTCGAACTGGGACGAGAATATCTTACAAACTTAATGTAATGTAATTGTCCTCCAGAAATTAACTACTTTCTCGGATTAGATTAGATTACTTATGGCTTACCTTCCCTCCTGTAATCACTTATATCAATATCTTCTCTTATTATTTCATGTGCACATTTAAATCTCATTTCAAATAACACCGCTATTCATAGAATACTATTGTAATCATCAGTCATATGTGTCTCATTTAACTTTTAACTGGGCTTTTATTTACTTATTTATAAATAATTTTATTTATTGTATCGTAAGGAATACGAACTACATATTATTACATATATGAGATTTTATTTATTATAAGTGCATGTTGTTATCAACTTTTAACAAGTTATTTATGTACATTTATTTAATCATATATTTTCTCAAAACTCCCCATTTTTCTGCGAAAAAAGTGTTCTACACTTATCGTTATGACTATTTTATTCATTGAAACCATCTAAAATTGTATTTATATTGCCAATAAAGTTTATTATTATTATTATTAAACATTCCATGTGATGAAAGTGTGGCTCTGTGTTCAAGATTGTTGATGGTATTTATTTTTTGTGTCATCGGGTGTGAACAGCGAAAATTGATTTATCTTCTGAGTGTGTTGGTTTTAATTTCATTATTTGATTTCATCAGTATAATATCCTTTTCTCGGAGCTTTTCTCCGATCATTAATTGTCATTTCAAGCAATCTTTTTAATTTTTTATATCCATTGTTCAAAAAGTGTATTCTTAACGTCGTGTTTTTATTTATACTACAGAGTTCCGAAGATGAAACAACAGTGTTTCGAAACGTCGACCATTTAAAATTTGAATTTATTTTTCAACATTATTTCAATTATTATTTTTTCGGTTATAAAAATGAACGGTTACCGTCTTGGATGAATTCGATAACAATTTGCTATTTGTATCGTAACTATTAGTAGTGTGATTGACATCAGTTATCAGTTTTGACTCGAAAGCATAATTCTCTAATTACGGAGTGAATTCAAGATCTTGGCTCTGGAACAGAGAAGAAGCTTGGGAGCAATTGTGTTTCTATATAAGGTTATAAATAATAATATAAATTCACCCGATATTCTGTCACTGATCCCATTTAATGTACCATCTCGTAGAACACGATATACGATGCCGCTCAATATATCGATATCTATCTCAGGCAACAGAGCGCCACTAGCAACTATTTTACTATTAGCCAACAATTTCGATTGAATGTTGAATTTGGATTGGACTATGAATCAAGCTGCCTTTTACAGATCGATCCTCAATAGTTATTTCTCTACGAGTATCGTATTCTACATTGATTACATATGATAACATATTGGTTATTGATTGATGAATGAAGATGATTCCAAGACACCGTGGATCCTAACGCATTATTCAACGGAACTCGACCAATCACAGATTCGGAATTTCCAGGATCCACTGGAACTGAGTGGTTTAGACTAATGACAAAACAGCAAATCTACCAAACAAATTCCTCAAGAAGGCTTTGTTTCATTCGACGTGTCAGGGCGAATGTCAGATTGACTGTTTTCTTAGGTTTCAACTTTGATCTGTCACGATCAAAATATAAAATGAATAATTGTGATTGGGGAAGCAGTGATAGCGAGAATGATCGGTTCACCACCAGATTTATTGGAAACAGCAACTATGAAGTTATTGCCGCAAAAATCAAAAAAGCAATATTCGAAGGCATACGCAGAGTTCATGGATTGGCGAAACTTGAACCAGGCACATTCATTCTCAGAAAATGCCCTTCTCGCTTATTTTACAAAACTGTCTGAGAAATATGAGTCATTATCGTTGTGAAAGATATATCATTCCATCAAATGAATCCGAAATTCAAAATGAATTAATGAAGTATCTATTATTTTCATTAATAATATCTATCGTATAGTCATAGAGAAAGTATAGTCTTCTACTCGTGTATTATGATAGCTATTATTCTCTCGGATAATTCCGAAACTTGCCTAGGGCTCGTTTCGAAATTTTTATCGTCGAGAATAATACGCTCGTTGAAGAATATACTATTAATCAACTAGTTTATTAATGGTGGCGATTAATGATCAATAATTTTTGATGCGTGAACGAAGGGAGCGCGTTGATGTTCGAAATCATTAATCGTCATTTTAATATACGAGTTGATTACAAAAATGTTCCGTCGACCTCGTTCCTGGGGTCAACGTGAAATTTTCGATATCCATTTGCTTCAACTGGGAGGAAACTTACAATCCTTGGATTTTACGTAAATTTGACAACGCAAAGGTAATATGACATTTGAATTCGTGTATTTTTAGTTGCCTATACCACATTGATGCATTGATAGAGAAATCGACCATTAAAAAGTTATACTTTTCCGGCGATCTCGTATTAACGAGTCTGTTTATTCTACACGAAATCGATCGTTAATGACTCCTATTAACCTTGAATTTCTCTTTTCATGCATGATTGTGATATACGCAGCCAAACATACACCGAAATCGACCATTAATAACCTGTAAATGGTCGATTTCTCCATTAATGTATCATTGTGGTATAGGCAACTAAACATACACGAATTCAAATATTATTCAAATTCCAAATCATATTACCTTTGCGCTGTCAAATTTATGTATTTTCAAATCCAAATATTGTAAGTTTCCTCCCGGTTGAAGGAAATGGATATCGAAAATTTCACGTTGACCCCAGGAAGGAGGTCGACGGATCAACTCGTATATTGAAATGGAGATTAATGATCTCGAACATTAATGCGCTCGCTTTCTCGATCATTGATCGTCACCATTAATACCCTAGTTGACTAAATAACTATAACTCGGTATATACAAAGAGTGAAGATAAAATCTAATAAACTATTTACACTCACCCCATACAATTCTGCATATTTGTATGTCTCCAATAACATTCCAATTTTTCAATTCCAATTTAATTTCAATGTATTAACAATATTTGATAACAAGGACATTATTTTGATTGCTGCTATATAGAGGCATCTGGTGCAGGAGCAGAAATTGCCTAGGCGAAGATGCTTTTCGCAAACTTCCAGTTGCTTTCAAGTTTGTTTTGTATGTGAAATAATCGCGAGAATATAATCGAAAAGAAGTTTGTTGCAAATAATAGGGAGGAACCAACGATAACTCATGGTTTGGAGTGCGTCTTAGGTGCATCATGGAATCAGTAGAATAAATATGCCATTGTTGTTACCAAATAATTCATTTTACCCTCGATTTGATTCATAATATTTCAAATGATTTCTTGCGATTGCTAATTTATAATTGTTTTTTATTTATTATCATTATTGTTATTATTATTATTATGAATGTTACTCTTATTATTATATTGTTTTTGATGGATCCACTCATTCATCTTGCCAACGATCATATTAATAGATAGTTTTCATTCGTATGAACTCTAATGCAACATTTATTAAAAATATAGTATTTTCAAGAATTCGGGGTTAAATATCGAAAGTTCCATTCATAGTTCGCTTCCAACACCTGGACTTCCTTATTCTACCTGGAAAGTACTATAATGTATCAGAGATGTGGACATTTACACGGATTCGTTCGTCTGTGAGATACTATCATCCATTTCGAGCCATTCTGAGGAAAATGTCTTGGCACCCCATTGTCAGATTATCGAGATTTGTGAGAAACAAATCACATAACATATGTAAATGACATCAATAGTGATTACAATTGTTATCTTTGAGGATATATGATTATGATTTTCCCATTTTCCCCCATTACAGTTCGCTGTGCCTCGTTATGAATATTTTGGAAAACATATTCAATATTATTGGACATCAGATATATTCGGATTCAATTATTATGGTATCTCTTCAAAAAAACGCAAAATATGTCGTTTCTCGAAAATGTGAATTTTTCTGGCGTTATCTTGTAGCATGAAAAGATGTATGGAATATCTTGGATTTGTATCTCATTTCATAGCCATTGTTGAGCAGTGTATGAAAAATTATCGATGGCAGCCTAATATAACTGAGGAAGACCATTTGTCATGAGCAAATACTGCGAAAAATGGAAAAAGTCAATTTTCTAAGCTCCATATCTCGAAAACTGTCAATTTTTGAGCTTTGTGGCTATGGACACATACCAAAAATTCAGCCAAATGCACGGAAAGCCATTCCCCATAAGAAATGTGCGGAGTCCTTTGTCTATGCAGCTTGTATGATTGCCTTGAAATAAATGATTTTATTATAATTATTATCACCTACAGTCCTGAAAATAGTAATAGTAAAAAATCATTTTTACTGAGCATTTTTTTATATTTCTAGAAACCAATGGAAACTTTTGAATCAAATCATTCATGTACGTTTTGGCCAATAAAAACATTATTATAGTGGGAATATTCTACCTAGAAAATTGCCGTGAGAATAATTTGAGGTATTTTGTTTTTATTGTCTGACAACGTATATTTTTAATTTGACGTCTGTCATCAATTTGCATGAAAAGTGAAAAATGAATCGAAACCGGTTCAGTACATTGTACCATTGTGCGAGGAAATGTCTTTATGATCGTAACATCAAAAAATAATCTATAGAAAACAATGGACTAACTTTCGCCAATTATTCTATATTGTTGATTTTGACTTCCGCAGCAAAATAGTTCCGTGATGTATATAATATTAAAGTGAATAATCGTTATTTTTTTCTTACAAATATTTACAATTTCAGGAAAAATAAAACATATACTAAAAATTCAAGGCCCACCTCAAATTTCTTCATTTCCAGAAAACCAAAAAAATTGCATTTGTTTCAATAACATGTGACTACGCCACTGGATTTGCGATACATTCGAATGGATATTACCAAAATCCCACGAAAAATATAGCATTTTACAATTTATATTAAGTTATCAAAATATCTGGAATGTTGTCTTGTATATTATAACTTTGTTAATAATATTGTTCTAAATGCTCTTTCAGACTGTTATCAGTTGAATCATAACAGTTTCCAATACAGTTCAATCAATCAATCAGTTTATTTTCCTCGTACATCGTACATTTACATGTATAAGAATGGTCAGACATGTTAAAAACTTCTCAACAAAAAAGTGAACCGACGAAAAAAGAAACTGAAAAGCAAAAATTTAAATGAACCTTTTTACTCATAATATATAAGGGGAGTACAAGGGCTGTGTGCACGGGGCCGAACCAAAAGTCAAATTTTAAAATACAAAAATTGCACGGAATACAAAATTAGACTTTTGGTTGATAACTAAGCTCCTAAACTAATGTAAGTAACTTATTTTGAGACTGCGCCAAACAAACAAGCAAATTAATCATGTAAAATTATGGCAGCATGGTGCGCGGCGGCGGCGAGCACCTCCGCTGGAAGTCAACATCAGTGAGACAGCCACCCGAACGGTCACACACGTGAGGGACATGTCGTTGCGGGTGCAGGTGCGGAGAGCGCATTTTTGGAATGTGATTTCACGTTGCATTTTTATGTTATTTTGTTTGATCATTTCTTTAAAGTAATTTAATGATCTTCGTTGATTCTTCATTTGGCGCCGACTCAAAATTGGTTACTTACATTAGTTAATGAGACTAAAAAAATTCATTTTATTTTTTGCTTTTTCGTTTTTATTTTTTAATTTCTTTGTCGCTAAAATCTGCTAATTGCTACCTTATTAATTTGGACTAATTCCAAAATACTCACTTACCCTCCTCACTTCAGCTATTTACTGTTATATACTATAACCAGCTGGTACCAGCGATTTTGTCCGCGCTGAACTTTGTATTTTTTCGGGATGACTTTCACAAATTCGCTAACCCCTCTAGGAACGGACCTTCCAAAGACATTTAAACACGCATTTTTTTATTTGTAACAAAGACTTCAATTACCAAATTTTATGACCCTAATTTCAAAACGAACCGTACCCTCACACAAACTCTCACCCCTCTATGAGTTGCATTTATAAAAACACTGGAACATGTATTTCTGTATCCCTTACAAAGACCTCAAATACTAATTTATATGACCCTAACTTGAAAACTTACGGAACCCCCGTTACAAACTTTCACCCCTTTAGGGGTCAAATTTACCTAAAATTACTGAAATATATATTGTTTCTATTTGTAACAAAGACTTCAAATACCAATTCTTATGACCCCAACTTGAAAACTAACGGAATTGCTATACAAACTTCTAATCCCAATTGGACCCCCCTTTCACCACTTTAGGGGTTGAATTTCCAAAAACACCGAAAAACTTATTTTTGATTTGTATACCAATTTTTATGATCCTAACTTTAAAACATACCATTCAGATTTTCAACCCCCATTTTAGGGTTAAATTTTCGAAAACCCTGAAACGCATTTATCTTCACTTGTGGAGGAGAGCCCAAATACTGATTTCCATTACTCTAATTTCAAAACCAACTGTTTTTTATCCATCTTTCCACCTTCCTCCTCACCTCCCTTCTCACCCCTCCGTCTTACCCCCCTTCTTACCTACCTTTTCTCCCCTTTAGGGATGGAATATCAAAAAAATATACTGACAAAAAATAAATTTCAGCTCTTAGGTCTATCGGTTTGGTCTGAACATTGATCGCATATTAGTTCAATTAGTGAGTCAGTTCTTATAACTGCTTGCATACGTCGGTTCATAGTGTCAATAAGGCTACGACTGCATCTTGAGAAATATTTTGCCATTCCTGTTGAAGGGCTAAACGAAGCACATTCGGATTTCGGATCTCTGACTCGCCTACGGAGCATCTCCCACACATGCTCCATAGGGTTGAGATCAGGCGAACATGCTGGCAGTTTATTTTGTTGATACCAACTTCCGCGAGGTATTGTGTAAGACACATTGGTGTATGTGACCGCGCATTATCCTGCATCAGGATAAAGTCATCGCCGATAAATCCACGAAAAGGTACAACGTAGTTGCTTAACCCTTTGTTGACGGACGGTACTCTGAAGTACCGGATTTATTTTAATTCATTAAAGCTTCTCCCAGCCGGTCGGTACTCTGGAGTATACTTGAAAAGTCACTGTGATTGAGTTGCCACTAGAGAACAGCACTATGCATTGTTCATTTCATAACTTATCGGTTGGGTGAAATTGTTAATGAGTGTAGTTGCACCATTCACTTGAGAAAACGTTCATTAACGAATGTGGTGAATTATTCTTTGGGGTGAATAGTAGCTCTATTGTATTATGGTTATTTTTGGAACCATACTCTGAAGTACTGTCAGGCTACAATTCTGTGAAATGGATGGAGTATAGGCGGTATGTTTATTTTATTCTTTCAATTGTTTTTGCTTGTTTATGGTCTTTCAGTCGACATCAAAAGAAATAATTCATGATAAGTATCAAAAGAATGAACCTCTAACAGATGCAGAACTCCTTAGGATTATTGAGGAAATCACTTATGAGGATTTACCCGATGATGAACAATATGTAGTGCTACGTTTGCTACTATGCTACCTCATCATTCAATAGAGAATTATTTCTGATTGATTTAAAAAAAAATATATAATCATAATTTATATAAAAAAAATACCATTTGAAGGTACTTCCAAATGCTTGCTGGTACTTCAAGTACCACCTCTATTTTTTTTAGAAAATATGTCTCACAAAATCTAAAATAATTTTATAGCTATTAATATAACGAGATTATTATGCGATTTATAATAGTCGAGGACATCGCTAGGTGACGAGGCGACAGCCGAGTCACCCGCAATGTTCGAGACGGTGTTAAATCGCTAATAATCGAGTTACATTCAAAGCTTTATCGTATCATTGACAACGGCGATGCGAAAATAAAAGCAACAAGGTTTTATGTCATTTCATTTTGGCATTTCAAAAAGTCATCATTAAAATCATGCAAGATTTTGATATTCCTGACGATATACTAGCTGCAGCCAACACTATAAGGTTGAACTTGCTAATCTAGAATCCACTATGAAAAAGAATATCGGCAGTTTTGTAACTCTCTGATGATCGTGGACGCTGAAGGCAAAAGTGTATCCATCAAATTTTAAAACTGTCAAAATATTGTTTTACATGTTCATGAAAACTAGTTCTAATATTATTTGATATCTAACGTATCATGCTTCCGTAACTAACGTATTAAATTATGGTAACTAATGTATTATGAGTAACTGAGGTTTTATGTAGGTTTTGGTACGTTTATGATGTTAATAATTATCAATAAAGATTCCATATAAAAATGTCTTAATCTTCAATGATACGATAAATATACCAATTTCAATATTTTCAATAGACTTGGTCACAAACAAAATTGGAATACTTATATTTTTGATTAGTCAAGCAACAAAGGGTTAATATCTCTTCCATATATCGGTGGCCCGTCAAGGATCCATCGAAGACCATCAACGTAGTGCAGGCATTTCGAGATATTCCTGCCCAAACCATTACTGATTGTCCTCCATAGCTCAGACGGGGACTGAACGTGCACTCTGCAAATCATTCATTCTTTGCCCTAAGTTCTAAATGTTCAGTGGCGAATTGCACTCTAGCTACTTGGTGACGCCGAAGCGATTTGGGTCCAGTTGCTGGTCTGTAAGCTTTCAAACCAAACTCCTTTCATCTTCGGCTGCACTGATGTTAGATGACGATCCCGCAGAGTTTCAATGTGGAGAAATCTGTCATCAATAGCAATAGTTTTCCGTTTTCCGCCACTACCTGCTTGACGCTTATTTCTGCCAATTTGTCTGAAAAGTTCGACTACTCTTTTGATGGTAGAGCGATAAACATCATGAAGGATTCTTGCAACATATTTATGATTACGTCGATCTTCAACAAGAGCAACTGCTTTTGCGCAATTTTCCACACCTAAAACCATGGTAGGAGTATGGGACTGGCGTGAAAAAAATTACTGTCAAACTGGGCAACAACGAGCAAAGCCACCTCGTCAAAAAATAACATTTCTCAAAGTACTGTTGGTGACAAGTTCATTTCGCTCTTAAAAATAAACCAGTGCACGTTAAGACATGAACCAAAAAAAAATGTAGGAAAGTAATGGTTTTTAACAAAAATTGATATTTTCAAAGAATTTGGCTACGAAATTATTCCACGGGGTGTTTTGAAATTAGGGTTGTACAACAATCTTTTCATTAACCCTGTAACCGCCAGCATTCAACAAAAGACTGGATATGCAAGTTAATTACCCATTTGATCTACAGTTTGTTTGAATTATTATGAAAATTGAACTAAAAATAAAAAAATTATGAGATCTCAAATTTTACCAAGTATCAACTTGTTTTTCGCGCATGTCAGTGTATTATAAAAAGATTTTTTAGCTAAAAACAATTTAAGTCTTTTTTTGAAAAAAAAAATAGGGAGCCACAAGACATTATTTTCTTTGGAAGATTGTTGAATAATTTTGGGCCAAATATATTAGGAGCATATACTGAAATATTCAGCTCCTTCTTTTGTGTTCCAATGTCACTTCCATGTAGCGTATCATGATCGTGGTTACCCATTTTGAGGAGAAATTCATGTTTGTTCTGGAAAACGTATTTTGAATATGGTAATTGTCACTATATTGAAAACTTCAAAAATATTTTAGCATGAACCCATCTTCGAAATCCCGAAAATACACTTCGACTTGTAAAGATATCACGTGCATGTGTTGAATTGCCCCAAAATCAAATTCTTTAGCCGGGATTCAATTTGAGCATAATACAAATTCACGAGCTGGTGCATATACGGAACAGCAGGAAGATTGGAAAACATATATTACAGTGAACTCAATTTTGAAATTAATTGTTAGCATTGAGGTTTCCGGTTCAAGAATTCTACTAGTAAAAGTTCCAAAATTTCAACCTGTTCGTGAGATTTACTGACAAATGTTTTTTCTATCAGAATCTGCATATTTTCTACACTTTTTTGACGATTGTGAATCCTCAAAATTTGTGTTTTTTCAACATCGAAAAAATGGTCACGCCCATTTAGGAATCTTGCACTTTATTAATAGTATCATTACATTTTGTTTCCAAAATTTTTGTATCTGCATCGGAAATTTTTAATGAGAAATCATCCGCATATGCAGTATAATGATGTTTTATCATACTTTGTTCCAAATGATTCATGTACAAATTAGAAAGTAGAGGCTCTAATATTGAGCTCTGTGGAACGCCTCTAATCAAATTCCCAGTCTCAGATTGGATAATTATAATTTTACCACCATGCTGGAATTTTAAGGTTACTATTTGATTTCGATCCTCTAGAAATGATCCATGCAAGTGGTGAACCTTGCAAACCATATGTTTTCAATATTGATAGGAGTTTGTAATGATTAACGAAGTCGAATGCTTTAATCAAATCGCAAAATATTGCAGCAGGGCATTCGCCTCTGTCAATCATATATAATAATAATAGATTTATTGCCTCCCAAAAAGTACATTTTATGGCAAGGGTGAGAGTTATTATCATTAAACAGAATGAATAGGTGGATGTGTGTTGAACCTAATAGATAATAATGATGATGTTAATCTGAAATTACAGCAAACTATCTATATATATATATATATATATATATATATATATATATATATAATATATATATATATATATATATATATATATATATATATATATATATATATATATTATATATATATAAAATAAAATTAAATAATAAATAAGCTAGCATTAATAATCATCATAATAATTGTCGCCCAACGCGGAGCAGAATAGCCAATATAATAATTAGAAACAAATATATTAATTCATTTTGAAAAGAGAAAATTTTATAGAAATTGATAAGAAAAATATTTGTTTGAAATCAAAATAGTATACAGGAAAAATCTTAATTTGACATTTCAAAATTCTTGGATTGACATATTTGTATAAGTGTGAAAAGAGAAAATGGATTTAAGAGATGGTGAAAAAGTTGGTTTGGAAGAAGGTGCAGAAGGTAGAGAGAGCAGGGGTGATCAGGAACAAGGAGAGAGTAGTAATGTGAGAGAAGTGAATGAAGCACAAAGTGGAAGGACAGAAATGAAAAGTCAGTTACAAAAAATAATGGAATCCATGTAAGAAAATTCAGTAAGAATGGAAGAAAGAATTAATGAAAAATCAGTAAGATTGAAAAAAAATCTGGGAGAAAATATCAAAAAAAAAAAAAAAAAAAAAAAATGAAAGAAAATACAGAAGGAAAAAAAGAATGAATGATGCAATGAGAGAAAGTATGTGAAGAATGGAAGAAAGAATGAATGATGTGATGAAAGAAAATATAGAAGATGTGAAAGAAAATATGGAAAGAATGCAAGATGAATTGAAAGGAAAAATAGAAGATGTGAAAGAAAATATGGAAAGAATGAGAAGTAGAGTACAAGTGAAATTAGAGAAAAATAACGAACTCTAAGACATGCATAAACAATTAGAGACAAGATTGGAACAAAATAATACAGAATTTTATGGATCTGTTACCCAAAAATATTATTAACAATTCTATAGAACAAAATGACAAACAAGTGAAAGATATGAGAATAGATATTGACAACAGTAATAAAAATGAAATTTCAAAAATGAAAGAAATAAATAATTTAAATGAAAACGACAATCAAAATCGAGAAAAATTTAAGAATATAGAAGAGAAAATTGAAGCATTAGGATTAAGGAGACTATATAGCAATATAGAAAACAGGATAATTAATACTTGTCAAGGGGTACAAATAAATAATAAATTCGACGGTAATATAAAAAAATTACACCCCATAACTTTCATAAAAATAATTAAAAACAAAACAAGAAATATACATTCAATGGAAGAATTGAAAGAGATAACTAGGCAATATTTACTCAATCAACCCTGTATTTGGTTCAACAGTCAGGAGAAAAATTTCAGTAGTTTCCAAGATTTTGAAAATTTATTTCTGATTGGGGGAAAATGCTCAACTTATTGTCCGAGACAAGCTGCAATTTGGCAAATTCGATGAGAGAAAAAGTTAAACTATAACAATTATGGCATACAACTGTTTGCAATGTCGCAATATCTCAACCCTATTATGAGAGAAGGAGAGATAGTAGACAATATCAGCAGACACTTTAAACAAGAAATATTTGAAATGTTAAATATGCACGAAATAAAAACTATGGATAGATTAAGTGAATATCCATCAGGATTCTAGAGAACCTTATCATATTGAAGTTAGGAAAATAGTAACCAACATAGGAATATACAAAGTAATTAAAGATATCAAAATTACAATCATCTAAATAATAGGTACATAAATTACCAAAATAATCATAGAAATATGAAATTAAAAAATTATAGAAACAATAGGTATGTTAATAATAACATTTGCAATCCAGATAGGAATAGAAACTATAATAGGCAGAA
This sequence comes from Gonioctena quinquepunctata, assembly GCA_018342105.1. Lineage (NCBI taxonomy): Eukaryota > Metazoa > Arthropoda > Insecta > Coleoptera > Chrysomelidae > Gonioctena > Gonioctena quinquepunctata. The sequence continues at coordinate 155,661 of JAFIRS010000658.1, forward strand.
AAATAGTAATGAGAATCAAAGTGATCAATGGAATTTTAGGAACCAAAATATGAACAATAATTATAATAGTAACTATAATAATAACAATAGAAATAATTATCAGAACAATAACCATTGAAATCCACATCAATAGCAGGGACAAAGAATAATTTATAATAGACAAGCTCAACAAAATCCTTGTATAAATAATCAGGGTGCTAATGACCAAACTCAACATATATATTTTCATAAAATAAGCCACAGCGCAGAAAATTTAACTGAGAGGGAAGGACAAAATAGTAGACCTGTGGAAGACAATCAGGTCAATATACCAACAACAAGTGCAACAGAACAACAATTTTTTTATTGAATAAACCATATGTAAAGCTGGACAATGCAAATTATCAACAGCCAATAGAATTTATAATGGTAAATGAAAATATAGGAAATGATCAATTTATAGGGCTCATAATATCAACAGGTAGTATAGGGAACAAAAAAGTAAACAGTTCAATAGATACTGGTTCAGAAGCATCTTTGATTGAAAAAGGTAGTTTAGAATAGGAAAAAGTGTCATAGGAAGTGAGTAAAAACCTAAAATTTGTGAGAAAAAACTAAAAGTGATGGTTGCCAGGAAAAAAAATATCGAGGATTTGAGTAGATAAAAAATTAATTTTGGAAAGAAAGCCGTAACAAATTTTGCCCATTCAAAACTACAAGAATACAACAGAAGTGTAACAGCTATTCGACAATCTATGCTCAAATCAAGAAACCAACAGGCGTAAATACGACCAAGAAAAACCACTCACCTTCAGAATACAGCAAAATTCCTAACCGGCCCCTGAATCAGTGAAATTGCAACTTCAGAATACGCCAGGATTCACGAGAATACTCAAGAGAGACGAAAAACAGGTACTTTTTCAAATCAAAATTAAACAAAGTGACTGTATTCGTGTCACACACTTCTTTCGGGTACTTTTGATGACTTTTATCCATTGATTTGGAAATTATTTCTTATTCATGCTCATAAACTTAGTAGAACAAACAAGCATTTATATTTGCTAGTTACTTTATCGCGCATGGGCAAAGGTTTTGACATTTCTATTCCACTGGTTGATTAAAATACTAAAATTAGGTAGATTTCGCAGGCTAGGTATATTTAAGGATTTTTGAATAAGAAAAAGATCATTTGACTAGTTTCTGGACTCGTTATTTATATTTTGATCATATTACTACCTATATTTCCACGAAAAAGTATATTGACTTCAAGTGGTGCCATCTAGTTGTTTAGATGGCACCACTGAATCCTGCTTCGAAATATAATGTACCCATAGGCGTACCGACTGAGCTGGGATAAGGTAAAACAATACAGGTAAAAGAGTATTTGAAAAAGAGTAAGCAACAAAGCCGGATATTTTATTACTGTTATAATAGGTATTTCTTCTAAAAATTTTCAAATAAAAATAAATCAATTGATCAAACTTATCATAACAGTTGGCAAATATTTCATTATGATGACTAGTTATTAAAAAAATAAAATAATAAAAATTGAAAATAATAGAACTCAAGATACTAACAATAATAATCATCATAATAATATATATATATATATATATATATATATATATATATATATATATATATACATAGACACACATACATATGTATCACAAAACAAGAAAAGTATTGGGAAAGTACAATCATAAAAACAAGGGAAAAAAAACAAATATAGAAGAGTTATTAGTAGAGAGATTAGGCTGGCGAGTACAGAATAACTTTCACTCATTGATAGGAAAAGATCGAATTTTTAGAATGTTCCATAGGAACGAAGCAATGGTTTTAGCGTAATCAACTGAAAGAGTATCAAGGACATGGGCTAAAGCCGTCATATGTGTAAAGTAGGTTTAGGAAAGAAGTTATGCAATGGTTCTTGGCATGCTCAAAGAAATATATTTCTGAGGGGAATTATGTAGAATCTAGAAAAAGTTATACATGGTTAGGAATGATGACCGTTGCAAAAGTAATAGATCAACCTTAAAAAGGTTTTCTCTTAATTTCAATAGGAGATATTCTTCTTGGATTTTATATATCCCAGGGAAAAGTTGTCCCAAATATCATTGGCGTGTATCACCGTAAAAAATGATTTGACTCTCTCCAGTTATATTTGACCTGCAGTATCCAGGATAAGTAAGCTGGGGTTAATGTCTGAGAATAATTTTTGGTAAACGGGTGTCCTTCATTTCGAAGATTTTTATTAGCCAGCTCAGTGTCCATTTGAAAATGTTGTACGAAAGTTTGACACGACCATTTTCTATCCTGACTGCATAGTCTGGTGTATGGAAAGGGTGTCAAAGAATCTTTATTGAGAATTGTGTGTGTACTTGCTCGACGATGTCGACAAAGCGTCGACCCCAGAAAGGAATGCAGTTGGACATAACACTAAGGACAAGAGAGTCAAAGAGACGCAGACTGATTTGCATTGATTCAACCTTGGGAGTAATGCGGCAGTAGCTTGCTTAGCCTTGGCATTGGAACCATCAGCCATATCACGAAAAAGGGAAGAAGATTCGAATAAAACACCAAGAGGTCATAATGTAATGTTATAACGACCGGTAATTTTATTATTGAAGTAGAATCTTTCTTTTTGAAAAGAGAAACCACTTTTCTTGTTTTCAGAGTATTGGGAAAGGCGCCACACTCAAGAGACATAGACCGACGAAAGGAATGGCCGGTATATTCGGTAGGATTTGGCAAATTCAAATAAATAGCCACTACTTTAGGCATTTTTCTCAAATTGGTGTATTCCTACTACCTATCTGATACTTGTCTACATCCTTTTTCGTTATGGAAGAAAAATAGGTTGTTATTCTCGTCTCCTGGTCTTGAAGCCACATACTTGCGGTACATTTCATTTATTACAAATGATCTTGATGTATTCGTTCTAAAATCCGGGATGCTAACTTAAAGCTTAGATGATGAGCCTTTTTCCTGAGAATAGTGTGGCAAATTTGTCACGAGCGGCAGCACTTGTGGTAGGGAAAAACATCAGACCTCCTCCATTTAAGATAGTGTTATTTGAGTGATACAGTTGAATCATTCAAAATGATTGGGTAAATAAATAAAAAAAAGTTAATAACCACAATGCTAACAAAACATTGTAGTTTTGCGAACTGTACTTCGGATAATCGAAATCCATAGAAAAACGTGATTTCATACCATTCGTTAAACCTCACATTGATGGGGTTAGATGTAATAAATGGATCCATGCTTCGAGGAGAGTGGATTCAATAATTGGAAAAAATCAATAAATATTCATGTTTGCTCTAAAAAATGTATTGGTGGTAAAGGTCCAACTGAAAAAAATCCTGATCCAGTTTCTGCATCGATTAGTAAGGTAGGTTAGGTAAATGTTGAGGGGTCGTGCACATGCTCCCCGAAAATAGCTGTTTGACTTTTCCTACGTGTTTTTGCTTCGTGACCACGGATCCGAAAAAAAACACGGCGGTCTCATACTATTTTTGAGATATATTGACTTTCTCCTTCTTCAAGAGGTCATTTTTAGGCACTGTTTTCGCGCACAAATGTCACGTACAATGCCACCTTCTTTTTACCAAGCAATCGTATTAATCAGGGTCTACTATCACTATTTTATTCGAGTGTACCCCGAAGGCTCTCACTCTTTCAACATAAAAACAAGTGGGCTACAGCTATTCACGAAATTTGAATTTTGATTGAACATGGACTAGAGAAGAATTTTCAGTCATTGCCATGGTGGTGATTCTCAAAAATAGCCGAAAAATAATTTTTGATCTGAATGTTTTGAAAAATATTAATTTCTATAGAGGATGCAGCTTTCACTACCCTGTATGGATTAATAAATAGCCCATCACTCCAGAGAGCGCCTAGGACGTTTAAAACGCGAGGGGTCGTCCCACGATGTTCTCTGAACATTACAGGATATCCCTTTTCGTGGAAACCGGAACATAAAAAAAAAAAAAATTGTAATCAGTGGCTTCCCTCACAAGAGGATTCTCGTGGGCTATTGCACAATCAAATACTCTCTGATTGCGTTGTCTGATGATACTTCTGATAGAAGGCAGATTTAAGTCCTCAAGTATCCGTTTGTTCCGCACGTACCACGGAGCGTTCGTTATCATACGCAGAACTTTCATTTGCGCCCGTTCCAGGACGCGAATGCTCGTTCTGCAGGTCTGGCCCCAGGCGGCTGAGGCATACAAAATGACAGGTCTGAAAACCATTTTGTAGATCATAACTTTATTTTTCAGGGAAAGTTTACTTTTCCTGTTTACTAACGGATAGAGTTAAACGATTTTCTTATGTATTTTATTCTCTAACAATTTAACGTGTGGCCTCCAGGTGAGTCGGCGATCCAATGTAACTCCGAGGTACTTGACCTGCTCTAACCAAAGTTTTAATGTTGCTGCATTATTGTCCTTCACATTTGCAAATTTCAATTTGGCTCCTGGAACGTAGTCTTCTGTCAAAAACATTTGTTTGATCTTTATTTTCATATGTACTTTAATGTGACTTAGGTTATGTTTGTCCCTACCGGACTTCTAGCGCTGCTAGTGGGGAATTTATCGTAGTTGAGAAAAAATTGAACTAACTCGTCCATTCTACGAGCTCCAGAAATACCAAATATAACAGCAACCTACACTGTTGGAAAAGAATTATTGAAATAACAAAAAATAAGAAACTCAGGAGGTCGGTCCACTATTATTCTTGATTGAATTCACATATCTTGGCTTTCACACAAATGTTTGCTGTTTAACAAATTAAGCAATGTTGAAACCTCAATTAGAGTGTTGGCGATTTAACAAGAGCACTTGTGCATCAACAACATTCCGTTTCTATTTTTACAAGCTTTTATTTAACTTGCTTCGTTCGTATGTCATTCTTTCCGGTTAACAATTTGTAATCCATTTTTGAAGCACTTTCCGACATCCGATTGAGCTGAAATTTGGCAGGTGTTCATAATTCCGATGACAATGCATTATTACATTTTTGTTTGAGAAAAAACAGAATGGTGGCTCCAAGATGGCGTACGAGTTTTGTGATTATGGTAGGATTCGACTCAAAATTGGTATGTGGGGGTTTTTGGGGACGGAAATTGTGATTTTTTGTCAAAATTAGAAAATTCAGAATGGCGGCTCCAAGATGGCGCACATGTTTTGTGATCATGTTCCGATTCGATTCAAAATTGGTATGTGGGGGTTTTCGGGGTCGGAGATTATGGATTCATAAATTCAAGATGGCAAAGGAGTTTTGTGATTATGGTACGATTCCATTAAAAATTTATATGTGGGGTTTAGTAAGGGAGGGAGGATTTTAATTTAAAAAAAAGAACGAGATTTAGGTTTATGGTCAGATTCGATTCAAAATTGGTATGTGGGGTTTTCAGGGCCGAAGATTAAGAATTTTTCAAAATTCATAAAATCAAAATGGCGGCTTCAAGATGGCCGATGATCTCTGTATTTATGGTCCGATTCTATTAAAAATTGGTATGTCGGGGTTTTTGGGGATGAAGATTATGAATTTAATCGAAGATTATTGATTCATAGCTAAAATTTATAAATTGAAGAAGCCAACTCCAAAATGGCAGATGAGGATTTCTTTAGATGGTCTCCTCATTGAAGGACTAGATAGCTCAGAACTTACAGGAAAAAAGGCCTCATAATAACGATGATTCAACAAAAATGCATAGATTGGGGCGTACTTAAGTACTGAAAAGCACAAAATAAAATAAATAACAACAATTTTTTTTTGTATTCGAACTGAAACCTTTGCGCGACAAGCTTTTGAATCTGTAACTCATGGAATTACGTCAATTGAGAATGTTTCCCTTTTCAACATGAACACCTTCGAAAGGTTATCTCGGACGATAGAAAATAGTGACTAATGTTTATCTTTGAGTCGCAGATGATTCCACATCTGATTTAATGACCACCTTGTTCGAACAAATCAACATTAGATGTGTTCGTCAAAATATTCAACATTTCAACCGAATTTGGAACTCTTCAGTGTTGCCCCAGAAAATATTTCTCATGATGGATATTTCGTTTGCTTTGTTTTGAACGACGCGGAGCGGAGTTCGGGCAAGCAGTCAAGGGTGGGAAAGACCCTTTACGCATGAGTTAGGAACATTATTTTCTCTACGACCGCATACATATTTTATGAGCATATTAAAAATTTCTGGTACTTAGGGTAGAACAGTTTTTAACTGACTAAGCGCCATAACCGGTGTACTTTACTTATACCTATGCATATTGATATTGCTTGTTTATTTTCTTGCTGGTTAATGAAGAAGATTATTATAATTATCATATATTTTATTTTAACATACAAAACTTTCAATGAAAATCTACTAATTTCAATGAATACTATTGTTGAAAATACACTTTGTTGCATTATTAAAATAACTTAGAATAACCGGTCCAGCGGAGTTGGTTGGTGGTAACTGGCTGTTCACAGTAACACTCGTAGATTGCAAAGAGCATCAAGATGACGACGACATCAGTTGCAAGTTGTTAGAACATGGAATAATTTTATTTGAGATGGTAACCTTCAGCGTCAGCAGTTGACTTCCAGCCTCCAAGACGTTTTTTTTTGTTGAATCTACTAGAAATGTTGCCGAATATTGTCTGGAACTGTGACCTGTGTAACGTTCTGGGTAAGGTAGGCGTAAATGGGTGGCGATCTCTGCCGGCATCTTACCATCTGTCACTTTGACGACGCTTCAACTTGAAACTTTGACGTTTCGATGACATACCTTGGTTGTCATAACAAATCTTTCAATGAATAAGAAATAGAGGAACAAGAAAAAAAGTCTAGGTTAGATAAAATTTCGAATCTAAATTAGTATGAATAGAAAAAATATCTTTAGTTTCCCGCACTGATGCGGGAAAGTGATTTTTTCCGCACTAGTGCGGAAGAGTGATACTTTCAAGACTGAAACGCATGCGGCAAAGTGGGTGAAAACGCACGGTCGAAGAAAATAGTATATTAAAATATAAGTGGATAAAAAGGGCTTCAAAACACGCGCGATTTTTCGAACACGCAGCGCAGCCGGAGTGCTCGAAATAGAGCAAGTGTTTTTAAGACCAGTTATCCACGAATACTTTACACAATTTTTTTTATTGGTGCGGTTTAAAATCATATATACTGGTATTATTAATACAAAAAATAGAAATAAGAACTGATAATGCAAAATGGTTGAATTCGTGATGTGATATCAGTATATCTTTCGTTGTCATGGAAATGAGAAAAACAGATATTCATTTGCAATTTGTTATCAAAGATCGATATTTGTTGTCACCAGAGCTCAAAGATCAATCATTCTAATATCGATTTTTTGAATAGTGAGGCAGAATCGTGGTTAATACTGCGAAAATCCAGTGATATATATAAAAAAGAATATGAAAAGTCCATCAAATGGATGGAGGAGCAAGAGGTATCACATATGAATGAACGAGTTGTCAGTAATATTTTATTTGACGTTACAAGGTACTCCTGTCAGAGCAATAATCCAAAATTGGTCATTTAGACTTCACGTTTCTCGATTTGTTGATGTTGCCATGGTAACTTTGAAAAACGCGCGTTTTTTAAAGTTCGATTTAAACACGCTGAGGCGTGCTTCAATTGGGTAAAATGGGGTACCAATAAAAAAACACTTTTCATGCATCAAGTTTGACAATTCATTATTATTTTGTTTCCATAGTAACAAATTTAATATTTCATGGCATCCATTAATTGTGAATGAAATTAATAATGCTTGATTAAAAAAAAATTGCAATTGATTGTAATAATGTATGTCCTTTGAATAATTGTCAATTTTCAGAAAAATAGTATGTATACCTCGTAGAAAAAGCCACATTCCCGTTCTCCGTATTGCCAGTCTCGGCTTACGCCTCGACAGGCAATCTTGACGGTCGTCCGGGAACATAGACGAATTAAAAATAAAGAGACTGTTTGAAACATTGGTGATCTTGACCGCCAAGTTTTTGGTACGGCCAGTCGCGCATGGAGGCGCTGCCCGCAATCGACAGACGACTGATTACATGATACTTTTCCAATTTCGACATCTGCCAGGAAATGACAAACCACGTAATATTTTCAGAATAATTCTGCTGTTATTGTCATCGAAAAATTAATGATAGAAATTATACTATGGACTTGAATTGGGAACCCAACGTCGAAAATAGAATGTTTTGTTATTCGAGTTGACGCTGAAATTCCTGGAAATATTCTTTTACAAGGTAAAATATGAGCTGCTTTTCACAAACTGATACTTATTTCCATCCATCAGTTTCCATTTCCTATCACCATTTGAGGAAGTACGAAGTACATGGTCTACTTAATGATTATTATCAAACTGGAGTATTTGTAATACCTACTCGTTCTCCTTTGTGCTAATTGATTAACAAAATTATTGAAGGTAAATTCAATTTGTTTTTATTTTGGTTGATTTTATGATAAGATTGAAGAATATTTTCAATTTTGTTGTCTTTCAGAGTTTTATTATTGTTTTGTCTGTAGTTGTACCTTGTCCTAGATAAAATAAAATGTGTTTTTTATAGTGTTTAACTTATTATTCTTATTTTATAAGAACTGTAATTTTGTTCTTGAAATCATGAAACAAAGATTTATTTTAAAACTTTATTTTAACCACGAACTAACATTCTACGAATCGATTACTGTATATATTTCATCAGTGATCGATCTGCCATTCCTGTATTTCATATGATACAACCATCCATATGAAATACAGGAATGGCAAATCGATCACTTATAAAATATATACCATATCAACCATATAAAAGTAATACATTTAAAAAACTTGCCTTATCTCAATCGGAAGAGAAATCTGTTTTACCAACTGTACTAACTTAGTTCGGCCAGTTGCGAGATATGTCGCCACTGTCTAAACGTGGTGCCAACTTTTTCTGCAGGTTTGACAACTCTCTTCATTTTTAGTTTCTCTATGTCCGGGAATGTTCAGCTTTTCCTACCTACTACATTACAGTGTTATTATGTTTTAAGGGCAATCGGATGAAGTTTCCTTAATTTTCAATCATTCGGATATTCCTTCCTTTCCTTATAACCTCCATTCGATCAATTGTACCACTTCGTCCAATGAAAATTGCGATATAATGGATTTGGAGCGCTTGTGCCCAATGAGTTGCTCAAATGATTGTGAAGTCTACAGCAGTTTCTACTTCCATCGGATACATGTCAATATTTCTCCGAAACTACTTTGAATTGCTCACATTCAACTCTTATGCAAATCGAGTTATCGCGATTTTCTTTTTGCCCCATTTGATCCCGTTTTGGAGGTCTCGGGAGTTCGATAGAACTTTTTCATGGATGGAGTTTCGATGTCCGTAATAATATCTATGGAAAAGTTTGCGGATGGCTTTCAGTTGGAGTTTCTGCAGGTCTGATAGCATCCCCAATGGAGATAATTAATTGTAGAAAAAATTACCCGATTCAGAATCTCGGAAAACCTGAAAAATAGAGTTAATGAAAAAAAAATGTTTGAGGGTTAAATGTACCCGATAAACATATTTATCTGATGGCATGTCATAATGACAATGTTTTGTCACTCAATTTTGATGACATAAGGAAGCTCTTTATGGTACTTAGTCCCATAATGAATTCTTAATGGTACTAAGTAGCATGATGAAATTCTATAGGAAAAACATAATACGACCAGAGAGAAAATGGTTTTCTTTCCTTAGATAAGCATTCAAAGTAAGCCAACAATACTTTTTCAGTGATATTCTTGATTTTATTAGTAGAACACCATTCTTCGTACCGATTGAACGCTATTTCATATACACTCCGTGATTTTTCCGGCAGAAAGGAGTCCACGATATTTCGCGTCATTCCTTCCAAATCAGAAGGTATACCAGCAGTTTCAGAATCACTCATTATTATTTAAATTATATTCAATTTTACGTGAAAATTGTATTTGACAGCAGATACATAAATATTGCCGTTACACCCTGACGTTGTCAAGGAAATGGCAAAGCACAGCTCACTAACCTACTAATATTTGAAACTACACATATACTTACTCCTTTAAAAATAGTTGTCATTGTGACATGTCAAAAATGCAGTTTTTAATTTTTCGAAAATGTATTAATATAAATGCCATCAGATGAAATTTTGTATGTAATACGAATCATAAACAATCATTATGGCACACGTCGTGTTATCGGACTCGGCTACGCCTCGCCCAATGACATTCACGACTTGTACCATAATGATCGTCTTTATGATCCTTATTACATGAATAACTATTGCAGGTCAACAATTTAAAAAGCAATGAAAAAATGGAAAGAAGATTTCAGTTTTTGTAGGTAATTTTTATCTTTTTTTTGTTATCGAAGATATTGCTAATCCATAGTTTTTTTACACGCTTCACTTGTATGTTTATTTGTTTGTTTTTTGACCCACTTCCAGACTTCCGAATGATCTGAAATTTGGCAGGTGTACATAATTCCGGTGACATTGCATTGATTTTTGTGTGGAAAAAATAACAAAATGGCGGCTCCAATATGGCGTACGAGTTTTGTGATTATGATCCGATTCGCTTCAAAATTGGTATCTGAGGGTTTTCGTGGTCGGAGATTATGATTCTTCTGTCAAAATTGAGAAACTCAAGATGGCGGCTTCAAAATGGTGGACGAGTTCTGTGATGATGGTCTGATTCTATTCAAAATTGGTATGTGGGGGTTTTTGGGGTCGAATATTATGATTCTTCTGCGAAAATTTGGAAAATTCAGGATAGCCGGCTTCAAAATGGTGGCCGAGTTTTGTGATTATGATCTGATTCTATTCAAAATTGGTATGTGGGGGTTTTTGGGGTCGAATATTATGATTCTTTTGTGAAAATTGGAGAATTCAGGATAACGGCTTCAAAATGGTGGCCTTTTGTGATTATGGTCTGATTCTTTCCAAAATTGGTAATTGGGGGTTTTTGGAGTCGGAGATTATGATTACCTGATTTGATAAGATTATTCCATTTTTTGATTTGCAAAAAAATAATAAAAATAATAGTTTAAAAAAAAATAAAAAAACACGCTTCTATAAATAAACGACACTAAAATGTAGGAAATAAATAATAGTTTAAAAAAACTAAAAAACACGCTTTTATAGAAAACCAGACTAAAAAAATAGAAAATGGGAAAAAAAAATATTTTATTTAATAATAAGCGTGGGGTGCATGGTATCAATTATTATATAGTACATTACACACCTAGGGCAGTAAAGTAAGAAATGTCTCAGATCACAGGTAATTGTTGGCCGAGGCAAAACCATGCATCCCACGCTTTCTTTTAAATAAAATAATTTTTTTTTCCTATTTTCTGTTTTTTCAGTCTGGTTTTCTATAAAAGCGTGTTTTTTAGTTTTTTTATACTATTTTTCATTTAATATATCGTTTTTGATCGGAGTCGTATAATAGTTTGAAAAATGGTTCTGAAATTATGTCACTTCGTGAAGACTTTCTGAAATTCATAACTCTACTCGCTATCTTTGATTTCCATCCCCTCTTGAGAACTATGATGTCGCTTGGGGACAAAGCACTCAGCAGATATAACCACTCTAGGCGCCTCGAACACGGGAACTATTACAAAGTATTGAGGAATGAAACTAAATATGCCATCATTCACAAGAAGAAAGCTTATCAACCGACGAAATCAAAAAGGAGGAGGTTCTCTAGTCAACGCGTATATATTTTTTTTTATGTATGACCACGCATGACTTTTTACAGAGTAAATCGATTTCGATGATTCTTTTTTCATAAGGTGAACTTTGGGTGTACTTTGAAGTTGGTCTCAGTTGATTTTGAAAAAAATATCCCTCTGAGGGTAGCAAAATGAAGGATATTGATCGTTCACCCTCTGAAATTTGGTTCGTTAACCGACTCTTTCAGTCATAACTTCGTACTGGGTTGTCCGATTGGGATGATTCTTTTTTATTAGATAGTGTATATCTCATTGTTGATCATATTTGAATTTGGGATGGAATAATCCACTCCTATGGGTAGAGTAAATAATAGTTTAAAAAACTAAAAACCCCACTTTTATAGAAAAACAAGAAAAATAAAATAGAAAATAAAAAAATTTATTTTATTTATAAAAAAAGCGTGGGGTGCATGGTATTGCCTCGGCCAACAATTACCTGTGATCTAAGACATTTCTTACTTTACTGCCCTAGGTGTGTAATGTACTATATAATTATTGATACCATGCACCCCACGTTTTTTTTTGTATAAAATAATTTTTATTCTTATTTTCTATTTTTTCAGTCTGGTTTTCTATAAAAGCGTGTTTTTTAGTTTTTTCAAACTATTATTTATTTCTTACTTTTTAGTGTGTTTTGTTTATAAAAGTGTGTCATTTTAGTTTTTTTTAATATTATTTTATTATTTTTTTGCAAATAAAAAAATTTAATGATCCTATCAAATTGGGTAATCATAATCTCCGATCCCAAAAACCCCCACATACCAATTTTGAATAGAATCAGACCATAATCACAAAACTCGGCCGCCATTTTGAACCGCCATCTTGAATTTTTCAATTTTTACAAAAAAATCATAATATTCGACCCCAAAAACCCCCACATACCAATTTTGAATAGAATCAGACCATAATCACAAAACTCGGCCGCCATTTTAAAGCCGCCATCTTGTACTTTTCAATTTTTACAAAAAAATCATGATATTTGATCCCAAAAACCCCAACATACCAATTTTGAATAGAATCAGACCATTATCACAAAACTCGGCCGCCATTTTAAAGCCGCCATCTTGTACTTTTCAATTTTTACAAAAAAATCATGATATTTGATCCCAAAAACCCCAACATACCAATTTTGAATAGAATCAGATCCTAATCACAAAACTCGTCCACCATTTTGGAGCCGCCATCTTGAATTTTTCAATTTTGACAATAGAATCATAATATCCGACCACGAAAACTCTCAGATATCAAATTTGAAGCGAATCGGACCATAATAACAAAACTCGTACGTCATATTGGAACCACCATTTTGTTTTTTTTTCACACAACCATTTCTTAATGCATTGTCATTGTCATTGAAATTTGGCAGGTGTACAGGAATTATGTACACTTGCCAAATTTCAAATCATTCGGACGTCTGGAAGTGGGTCAAAATCGTGCCCAAAGGAGTCGGTTACAAACAAACAAACAAACAAACAAACATACAAGTGAAGCGTGTAAAAATAGGGAATGATTGATTTTCCACTTGTGAACATTGGCACACATATGTAGTTGACATTGACAGATTGCTATTGTCATTAATTTCGTTCTCTTACATCCGTCACAATGAATTTTATGAAAGGATGGAATTATATACGAAGTGATGAAATGAACTAACCAGAACTATTGAAAATAATTTTTATTATATAACAATAAATAATTAAAGTAGATAATCATTTTATTCAACTGTAAATAGTTGAAGTAAGGTGGGTGAGTGAGTATTTTGAAAGTATTGAAAAATTAAATGAATGGGTGGTAATTAGTAGATTTCAGCTACAAAAAATTTAAATATAAATTTTTTTTAACAAAAAATCAAACCGACGAAAAACGGAACTGAAAAGCAAAAAATAAAATAAACCTTCTTAGTTTTCATAACTAAGCTCCTGAACTGATATAAGTAACTAATTTTGAGTCGGTGCCAAACAAACAATCAACGAAGATCATTGAACTACTTCAAAAAAAAATTTATCAAGATGTCACCGCGCATCTCGATGCCATCATTTTACGCTTTACCTAATTCATTTACTTGTTTTTTGGCGCCGACTCAAAATTAGTTACTTACATTAGTTTAGGAGCTTAGTTATTAAGACTAAGAAGATTCATTTCATTTTTTGCATTTTAGTTCCGTTTTTCGTCGTTTGAATTTTTTGTTGAAATGTTTTTTTGAAGTTCAGAGTCAACAACAATAACATTTTCGGGAAGAAATCAAATCGGTATACACTCTAAAATTAATCCTCATGTTATTCCTGATCATCTGAAAAACGTTTCTGATATCAATTCATATTTTGTGAATTCTTCCAGAAGTTACCTTCTTCTTGACTAGGATACTTCAAATCACTATTCAAACCATTCGCGTCCTGGCGTGGGAAAATTCTTTTTCTGCCTGACATCTGTAACTGAAATATACAAAACTCTCCTATCTATCAAATTAAAAGACACTGGTGCTGATCGAATCAACTTAATAATGTTATTGCATTCTCACCGGAGTTGACCTAAATCAACTGACATTAATGGTTATGCTCGATCATACAAAAGCCTTCGACATAATTATACACCAGCTTCTGTTAGCAATTCTACATTTCATTGGATTTTCTGACGCTGCTGAATTACTACTACACTCATATTTATCTGAGAGAATGCAAGCTGTTATAATTGAAGGATAAATCTTAGAATTCCAGGCTGTTGCAAACGGTGTTCCACAGAGCTCGATTCTTGGCCCTCTACTATTCATTTTGTATACTCACGATTTCCACAATCATATACATTTCAGCAATTGCCACTTTCATGCCGATGATACGCAACTTCATTTATCCTTTTCAGAAACAGATCTCTTGGAAGCCAATACTCAACTGAACTCTGATTCAGAGTCGATAATATTAATTTCAGAGTAATTCTGTCTTTCCATAAATCCCAGTAAATCTGTGGTTATGTAATTTGGTGAGAAAGTGACACGGAGTCGTTGTATTGATGCTCTGTACATTAAAATCAAAGATGTGCCCATTATTCCAATTGACAGTGCCAAAAACTTAGGGATTATCCTGGACTGCTCCTTGAGTTTCAGTCAACACGTCGACCTGGTTATTAGGCGGGCATTCTGCAACCTCAAATTGATTTATGCTAACAGAAATATTCTTGGAAGACGTAGTAAAATTACTCTATGTGAATCTCTTGTTCTTTCACACCTGACTTATGGTGACATTTTTTATGGTCCAGCAATCTCGAAAAAAGATGCGCAACGCTTACACTTAGTTCAGAACTCTTGTATCCGTTTCATTCTTGGACTAGGCAGGCGAGCTCATATTTCTGGACTCTTGAACGAACTAATATGGTTGAATATTGAGAGGAGGAGGATATTAAACGCCTGTACTCAATTCCAAAAAGTAGTATCAGCCCATAAACCACCATACCTTTACCAAAAAATCACCTTCCGCACCGACGTTCACAATGTCAACGTTCGGTTCAAATCTCGGCTCACACCACCTCGTCACACCTCTGCCCAATATAGTTCATCCCTTTCGTACATGATCGCTAAACTCTATAACTGGATTCCTGAAGACCTGAAGAGATTGAACATATCAAGTTTCAAAAAACGCATGAAAATTTGGCTCCATACATGTGAATTGAACTTCTGAAAGGTCCAACTCCTGATATGAGCAATCCTAAATAGTATGTGTATATCCTTATTATTGTTATTTGTCATAACACTATTTTCTTCTACCGACATGGATTTACCAAAAGCAATTTGTAATAGACTAACAACGTAACATTTCTCTTCGTTTGTTTAATATAAATTTTTTTTCCATTTTATTTCTATTTTTCTTTATTTTTACATTTTTCTTGGGTTGAGGAAAGAAATAACTTGTCCGATCCCTCTGGGTTTGACAAAAGCTAACTCTGCCTTTTGGTAGAACTGTTTTTTACAGCCAATATTTCATTTTTTTATCATTTCTTTTTATTTTTTATTGAATTGTGGAAAGTTTTCAATGAAAGACATGTGCTAGGGTGGAAAATAAAATATCATCGAAAAATTCATTGACTGTGATACCAACATCTGTGCAAGTAGTTTCAATTTTCAAATTATAATCTTTACACAAAATAAAAGAGTCTGAATCAGTATTAAGCATAATAGACACCTGTAATTTGTTTAGCAATGTCATTGTCACCTAATATGAATCCATCTTTTATTTTAATTTGTTCCTTGAAGTGGAATGATTGAGTCAGTTGTGGATAATTCATAAATATTTCTCTAATTTCAAAAAAGGGGCGTTTATGTTTTTCTCGGAGACGAAGCCACCTCAAAAGGAAGAAGAAATGATTTCGTCAATCATATGAAATGTTTGTTAGTTAAAGTTTTCGTTTTTATAATAGTTAGTTTAGGATTTGAACCCATTCCAGATGCTCTAGGTAAGATACCAAACTGACAAAAATGTTTCGTCAAAGAGTGAAAAACATACGAGTCAATAAACTAGATTTGGTCAAAGGATAATTAGAAAAAGAATATCGATGAACTTAAAAAGAAAATCTAAGATTGTAACTAATGAAAAATACATTCAAATAATTTGAAGACATGGTAGCTCAGCAAGTAGGTGACTGTATTTTCTCTAGGAATTCTTTGAATGTTTGGGTATAAAGAAAATCAGACCCATTTAGGTGAATCACGCGGAACCTAGAAGATATGCTGACGTTACGAGATAGTCATTGCTCTATATACAAAGTAATTTTCGAAAATCTGGTGAAGGCTGTGGTGGTTTACACTTCAAGAAACATGTACGACTTCAATTGTTTTATCCAATCATTGTATACATAAAATGATAAGGTACTGATGATATCAAATTAAAAAAATATACTCTCATCTATTCAGAATTCTCGATCCCGATGCCACATTGGAAAATGCCAAAACTGGATTTGAGTTCTCATGAAATTATTTGCAACTCTTCAAGTAGGATCCTGATTGAAAAAATAACAAAAGAGTGTTACCGGGAGTAGTATCTATCTCTTGTTGTTATGTTATATTGAACGCAATTGATACTGATCAGTACACATAGTTTTTTCGCAGATTTGAATAAAATCAGCAAACACTTCAAATATCATAATTCATTATGACAATATAGTAAATGTTAAAAAATGAAATAACTGATAAAAATTTTTTTTAAAGACAAGCTTTTATTCAAGTCGTTTACTAAAATGTATAAAATAAGTTTAACTCATCGCTGACAATGATTTCGGGCCGTTTGCACCAATACAATTTCAAGTTCAGCTTTTTTAAGCTCTTCTTGAATCAAAAGCTAGGCTTAAAATGTATCTTATTGCACTTTAGTATCTCTAACCTTATATTTTTCTTATTACTATACCATTTACTGTAATATACATAATTGTTTGTTGAATAATTTTTTGCTTATTTATAATACAAAATTTGAATAATGGATATGGAAAATGGCTATGCTATTCTGATTAATGATCTAGGCATTCTAGGAGTAATTGATTTATGATTTCAAAAAAATATATGTTAGAAATAATCCGCTTGAAGATTTAGATGAGTTAATTTTTTTTTAAAAGTTTCGACTTTATAAAGGAACAGTAAGAGAAACTCTCCATTAATTATTCATGAGTTGGAGTACCCAAACGAACTGTAAGAGAAGTATTATATGTTTCTTTTGAATATAAAAGGTTTCAATTGAATAAATAAGATTTTTTTATTGTTGCAGAAATAACTGTGTTTCTCCAATCACTCAGTTTCCAACATGTCTTTGGATATTTGCAACAGGAGACCATTGATACAGGTAGAGTAATTAGCAAATATACCACTAACAATGTGATGAAAATTCTATATCACGCAAATTTGGAATCTACAGATAAATTCACGATTTATGTTTTGGGGAAGTAGCACACAAACTTAGAAAATATTTACCACCCAGGAAAGGGCCATCCATACAGTATATCAAATGGGTAACAATAAAATCTGTCGAGGAACTTTCAAGTCAAATAGGATTTTTACCATTTTCGCTTTGTATATATACGAATACCTCATCTTCCCCTTCAATAACTGATCCAGCTTTCCACCGCCAACAGAACACCCATATAAAACAAGATCAGAACAAAGGAACTATCAACCACATAGATTGACAACCACGGAAAAGGATCCACAGTACATGTGTGTGAAACTGTTTAACAAATTACCGATTCATATTAGGAAAATGAATACCCTAACATCATATGAAAAAGAACTTAAAAAACGGTTGCTAGACATTGAACCATACTCTCTGGACGAATATATGAACATGTGAAACAAACTTCCCCGACACCATTCCAACTTGAGTTTCTACAATTTTCATTGTTAAATCATTGTGAACTCTCTTTGAAATGAAGCGTATTATTATCATTACTATTATTATTCAGTTGCCGATTTTATTCAAATGGATCCTCCAACTGTTTCCAGAATAGTTATTGGAGTTTCTGACGCTTCGATACAATTAGCTCCCAGGTTATTCAAATGCCAGTGCCAAACGATATTTCAAGGGAACAAACAAAATTCTACAATTTGCTAGAGTTTTAGGGGTGGTGGATGGAACCACCTTCATAGTACCAATAATTTTTTTTTTCATCAGCAACCACTTTTCTTCTTTTTTATTTCCATAGAATTTTATCAACACTGCATACTTTCCTCAAGTTAATCTGGTAAGCAGCATCAAATTCAGTGGCAATTGTATCCCAAATAATTTTTTTTTGATGCTAGTTACTGCATCGGTTTTTTTTCAACAATGTCTTTGTATTTGTTACTTTTGTATTCAACAAAGTAATTTTTTCTTGGTTAGTAAAGTTTTGACTTCGAATCCTTTTATTTTCCACAATGATAAATCACATGAATAACAAAAAACAAACTTCGCACTTCAACCACGACACTAAGATTGACAAAAATATAGGTTGGGAATGTCGGCTTTATGCCGTAAAGCCGCCAAATTTCAAGGCTTAATATAAGCCAAGCTCTTACGAGGATAAACCCGGCTCAATCGGCGGTCCAACTGCTTGTTATTTACATTTAAGCTTGGCTTTTTACAAAGCTTGGCTTTATTCTTGTCGGTGCAAGCGGCCCTTAATGATTTTTTGTTGAATTATTTGGTTTCAACAAGCTTGGCACGCGAAGTGTTTGTACAAGTAGGTACACATTATTTTGATTGGGCAGTGATTGGTTGGTAAGAAAAAATTTGTCAAATTATCCGATTTTTACAAAATATTAATGAAAGTAGGTACCAATTTATTTCATTGGACAACGATTGGTTGGTAAGTAACAACTTGTCGAAGTATTAATTTCATCAAAATTCGCGCGACAAGCTTTATGAAACCGAAAAATTCAACAAAAAATAAGTAAATCATTGTCAGCGATGACTTAAACTTATATTATGCGTTTGAGTACACGACTTACATGAAAGATTGTCTTTAAAAGTTTTTTTATTAGTTATTTTATTTTTTGCTTTTCAGTTAGTTTGCCTTGATCTGTTCATTTCTAATAGAGCATCGTTATTACAAGGTCTCTTCCCTGTGAGTTTGGAGATGAAAGAAATCATGATCTCCGACACCAAAAACTCCCACACACCAATTTTGAATAGAACCAAAATCACAAAATTCGTCCGCCATCCTAAAGTCGCCATCTTGAATTTATAGATTTCGACAACAAAACATAATCTCCGAACCTAAAACCCCACATACCTTTGAAAATACCAAAAAAAGGGGCCTTAATTAATTTTAAAAAAACAAATTTTGAAAAGGCAAAACTCGTCCTTCATATCCGCTATCTTGTGTTCATTGATTCTGAAAATTTCATAATCTCCGACCTCGAAAACCCCCACATACCAATTTTGACTCGATTCGGACCATAATCACAAAACTTGTCCGCCATCTCGAATTAATGAATTTTGACAAAAAATTCATAATTTCCGAACCCGAAAACCCCTACATACCAATTTTGAATCAAACTGGACCATAATTACAAATTTCGTCCGCCATGGAACCCCTTTTTTTTTTTCTCAAAAAAAAATTCCATAATGCATTGTCACCGTAGTTATGAACACCTGCCAAATTTCAAATTATTCGGACGACTAGAAGTCGGTCAAAATTCTTTGCAAGATTTGACCCTAACTAACGAACTAACAAGTGAAACTAAATAAAAGCTTGTTAAAATATAAACATGTCAAAAAACTTGAAAACTAGCTAGAGGTACTTCAGTATAGTTTATTATGGAAAATAAACCTCCGAAATCGACAGCGGGGCGCGTCCCCCACCATATTTTGTGTTTCGGGGTGGTTACATGGCTTGATCTGAGGTTTGCTAAGGTTTGTCCTCTTAGGAGGACCAGGTGGAATGTGCAATGGTTTCATTCTGAATATATGAATTGGAACAGTGCATATTTCATAAATTATCGAAGTGGATTAAAAGTTAATAATAATAATGAGCTTTCATGAGAATATTACATTCATATGTTTCAAATCTTAATTGAGAACATTTTAAATATGTTTCTGTACCCCTATACTGATGTAACAATCATAAATTCTCACAGTAGTCTCAGAATCGACATCTACAATGGTTTTTTTATTCTAAAACATTTTTGATAATCTCAAAGTGAACCCCAAGTATGTGTGAATATCTGAAATTAATCAGATGTGAGTGAAAATTAGCCAACAAAACAATCCCATACATTAAATTGTTAACCATAGATGAATTATAGGAGGAAAAATCGCTGTCAACATCGATAAGAGCATTCTCCACTCGTTTCAATGCTGATAGTTTTTTTTTCTACGAAGGTGTTCTAGGCAAATATTAATACTTTTATATTTCTAACGCCATCTTGTGGGTGAATGATAACCAATTATACCTTATTGAAATAGAAATAATAGTGATAACAATGAATGCTTTTATTGAAAGATACAGATAATCAGACAAATGGCAGGATTCAACTTCTGCACATTACAGTTTATAGCCCGAAATTGCTCCATCCAACCAACAAAATTAACACATGATAGATCATAATTTGGGTGAAGTGAGTAACAAAACAGTAAATTTTCTGTGAATCGTTGAATAGACGCATTAATATTAAAATGGATAAGTAGGACAAAATACAGAATTCAAGAAAAACATTATAAAAAAGGTATGATTCTAATACTATGAAAATACGTGTGGCATTGACAAAAATAGTTAAGAAATAAGAACTACGGTACTAATTCCATATTTTTTTTGTATTATATCTAGGTGTTCTCGATCACCACTGAATAAATGTAGTCTGTCACTTAAAATGAACAAGTTAACATTATTTCTGACTCAATGAAAATACTATCGGAATATGTGGAATTTTGGCCAAATATATCTTCTTCGGTCTCTATTTTGGACCGATAATCGGATAATCCTTTAATAAGGATTGAATGAAGTACCATTGTTGTCACAAAACACACAAACAAACAAACAAACATAATTTGATCGAGTTTTCCAGAAAAAAGGCCACAGTGAGTATTTTCATAAATGTTCGAGAAATCATTCTACCTGAACATTTTACCGAGTGTTATTTGGTGTCTTATTATCTGATAAAACCATGAAAGCAAATCTTGAGTATTTTAATCTTTGAAGATAAGGTCCCAATCTGAACCTGTCCTAGAGGCAGATTGCTTCAGGGAAAATGCATGCAAAGAAGTCTTCCAGCACTATGTTTCATGAGCATATTTCCCAAATCGCAATGAAAACTAAATAAAGCTTCCAAAAATTTTCTGTTCAAATCCTAAGCTGATGAAATAAGATTGTATGATTTCTCTTGTTCCAAAATCGGAAGAATAGTTTTCGAATACCTACCGCTTTGAGTTTTGTGTTTTCCATATGCTTCTTTCGGGGATTCAGAAATATTTCTTCCTGTGGAAATAACCGTATCAATCAATCAATCAATATTTATTTCCATTTTTTCGACATAGTTTACATGTATTGGAATTGTCATTTAGTGAGTACAATTACATTAGTATATCTTGATAAAAAATTACACTTAAAAACAGGAAGAATGTATATATAAAAAAATTACATGCATAGTTTATTCAGAAGTCAATATAATAATGAAAATTATTAAAATAGAAACACTTTCGTCATACATAATTGATCAAAAAGTCTAATTTTGTATAGAATCACCTAGACTATAAAAACATTCTTTCAATGAAAATTCTTCAACTCATGTTTGAATGAAGGGAATATGTTGATACCCTTCAGTTCTTCCGGAAGATTGTTGAATATTTTGAGTCCAATATGATCAGGAGCACATTAATTTATTTTTTTACATGAAAATGGTGCTTGTTCCTTGTTTCATAACCATGAATATCAGAATTGCGTATAGAAGTTCCCTTATTTCTGAAAACATGGACACAGGTTTCGAAAATGAAGAGGCATGGAAGTGTCAAGATACAAAATGTTTCGAAAAATGTTCTACACGATTCTTCGTAAGAAATTCTTGCGATACATCTCAAGATTCGCTTTTGTCCAATAAAAATATCTTTCGTACCAGGTGCATTGCCCCACAGGCAAATGCCATATCTAAGTTTCGATTCAATTCGAGCGTAGTAAACGTTCAACATTTGTTCTAGTACAGGTCGTAAACTGATGAATTGAAATCTTAAAGAATTCAGTTTGGAACATAATTGTTGGCAATATGATTTCCAGGAGAGGTTTTCATCCAGAGACACCCCCAATAACCTTACCTCACCATGTGTATTGCACATAGTGTTTTCACCGATTTTAACTCGAAGATCATCAATCGTTCTTTGACGGGAGTGAATTCTTAACATCTGTGATTTCTTAATATTGAAAAATAAGTTTCTGCTATTGGAATAAGATGATACTGTATTATTTGTTCCAATATATTTCGATATTAGGTGTTCACTATCTGTGGAGGACAAAACCACTGAGAAGTCATCTGCATAAGCAGTATAATCTGCGCTACCAATGATGGCATTAATGTGATTTACATACAAAATGAATAAAATTGGGCTCAACATGGAGCCCATTTCGACTTCCCTACTACTCGAACGTATAGTTTTGATTTGGCTTTCGTTTTTGAACTGCAGCGTGACAATTTGTTTCCTATCTCTTAAAAAGGATGAAATCCAGTTTAATGGTATATCCCTTATGCCTGAACTCTCCAATATATCTAGCAGCTTCTGATGGTTCACACAATCAAAAGCTCTGCTCAAAAAGTAAAATATTGCTACAGGGCACTCATCTTTATCGATAAACTGGGCAATGGGTTTATGGAACGAATACATTGCCGTAGATGTAGACATTTGATGACGAAAACCGTGCTTATGACTCCGTGTTTTTCCAAGAATGATGAAAGATTATCCAAGAATGCATATTCAAAAACTTTTGCGAGACTATATGGTACAGTTACTGGGCGATAATTCTGTGATACAGTACGAACATTCTCCTGGAAGGGAGGTACAACCCTTTCAGTTTTAATGCTTTGTGGAAATGCTCAAGATTTTAAAGACATATTAACTATAATAATTGTCAATGGCTCAATAATCACCCTCAATACTCTCAACAATACGAATCCTCTTATCTTATCGACTGCCAAGGTCATGATCTACTCGTAGTTGAAATACTTATTCACAACTTGAATAATCAGTGAGATCAAAAAGTATAATTTGAAAAAACAAAATGGAAATTATAAGCAGTAATTTGACTAGTGCCCTACCTAGACGTGGTAGGATGAAAAATACAAGCACATGAAAATGTGAGTGAGATGAAATCCCAATAAACGTTCTTGCGCTCTGTGCTGATTACCCAATCGAACGAATTACAGTTTGATGTTCATTTGAAATTACGGTCGTTGATAAAAAATGCAACACTGTTTCATAACTGTGTTTCAGAAACAACCCCTATCAAATAGTGGACTATGGGTGATTGATATTTGGACATCTGATGTGAATGCAGGAATTTGAATACCGGAACTCATTCAATACAATATAATTTTCCAAGATGAAGGCAATAATTTATTATAATAATAATAATAATATAATATAAGTTTATTCACTAAGAAACAAGAGTGTTTATATAATGAAGGTGGTTATAGTAAATAAACATGGGGTACCACAAAAGATTTAGTTCCGAAGGACTATCGCTTGTACGTAGTTTCGTATGAATATAATGTAATGATGACAATGATAATAATAATAAAGTAGTGTTAGTTATGACACAAGTAATGTAGCGTAATAAATAAATAATATAAATACACATAAACATGCAATATGTAAATGCATTCATATACTAGTAGGGTAAATATATAATTAACAGTGGGGTTTTATGTTGAGACAAACGGGACATTCATTAGGGTAGTATGGAGTTGGTATTTTTTATTTTTTTATTGTTGATATTTCTGGTTAACAAAATCACGTATATTATTTCTCTCAATACTAGAGATCAAGTTATTATTTTTTTTTATATAAGTTTAAATTGTTTATGCTTTTTGTCGAGCTGGGTATCCTGCTGTAGAGTCTGGGTGCAAGATAGTCACAGTGACGTTGACCTATTGTTTTTTCACAACGTGTTAGTAGTTGCGATCTATGTCTGGTGGTGTAGTTGTGGGTCACTTTTCCTGCAGTTTTTTTGTGTTTTTTGAGATTGGTGAGCATGGACACACAGAAAAGTTGTCTCACATCGTACATTCCAGACAATACATATAATTGGTCATTGGGAAATAAGAGTGGCTTATCAAATATTATTCTCAGAATCCACCTCTGGAGAACAATCAAGTTTTCAAGATGAGTATCATTTACATCTCCCCATCCTATCATTCCATAAGTTAGCTGTGATTGTACGAATGCGTAGTAAGATGTTTAGTGTCAAGATAGTCTTTTAGGTATTTGAGTCTTGAGAGCCTGCCTCTTAGTTTTTTTATTATATTCTTCATTTGAAGGTTCCATTCGAGGTGTCGGTCGACTATGATACCTAAATATTTTATCGAATCGGCTTCAGGAATATGTGATTGGGGACCAATGTAATCCACTCGAGTATGATGTGAATGGCAGATATTTTGTTTTTTCCAGATTGAGTGTGAGGGTATTATGTCTAAACCATTTTTCTATTATTTTAAAGTCGTCCTCCGCTAGCTATTTCAATGTATTCCATGATTTCGATTCATAGAATATAGCTGTGTCGTCAGCAAAGCTCAAGATCCTTCCTTCTATATTGAGATTCAATAAGCCATTGATATATAGTGTGAACAGGAGTGGACCTAGCGTGGCACCCCGTAAGTTACGAACATACTATTGCTCAGTTCACCTCCGATATCAACCCTCTGTTCACGATTCTCTAGGTAGCTTTTCAGTAGGTTATAGGTATTTCCTCTCAATCCATAATTATCCAATTTATTTAGCAGTTTTTCATGGCACACGGTATCGAAGGCCTTAGCGAGGTCTACGAAAATACATAAGGCAGGTGTGCTTTTGTCTAATGACTTGTAGATGTAAGTTGTTAATTTGTGAATAGCATCGTCGGTCGACTTTCCCTCTCTGAAGCCATATTGAAAGTTGGAAAGTATTTTATATTTGTTACAGAAGTTCTGGATTCTGATTTTTATTATTTTTTCTATAATTTTTGAAATGTTTGATATGAGTGAGATAGGTCTATAGTTCACCATTTCTAGTTTATCTCCATTTTTGTGAAGTGGCTTGACTATTCCAACTTTGAGGTTTCTAGGATAGTAGCCTCTATCAAAGCAGCAATTGATTAAATGGGTTAGCGGACCTCTTATCTCGTTCGATAATTTTTTCAGAGTTTCTGAACGTATATTATCATGGCCTGGAGCTTTTTTCAGTTTCAGTTCCATGATGGTTTTTTGAACCTCTTCGAAGTTTGTAGGATAAAGATACATCGAGTTTTCCTGTCGTTTTTTATATTCCCTATATTCATCGGGGGCTTGTATTTTATCTGCGAATTTCTTTCCTAAGGTACTATAGTACTGATTGAAACTATTGGAAATATTTTTTTTGTCTTCTATGAGTGTACCATCGGTTGAGTTGATTTTTTCAATTATGGTTTCTGATTTGGACCGATTACAAATTTCGTCAACACATGCCCATAGAGCTTTGGATTGGTTAGCGTTACTATTTACCAATTTTCTTGCATACGTTTTTTTCGCTATTTTAATAAATTTATTCAGTTTATTCTGATAGGAGTGATATTCATTCCTTTTAGTTATATTGTTTGGGTCTCTCAATAGGTTTTTATACACGAGTTCTTTTTTATTTATATATATCAGTATTGTAGGAGTTACCCATTTCTTTCGGTTGATATCTTGTTTCTTCAGTTAAACGTTTTTTGTGTTTTTGTCAATCGATGATTTGATTTTTTCATGAAACAATCGCTCATTCCATATATATCCTGTAAGTCATAGAAGTCATTCCAGCAATCATTTATATATTGTTTATAATTATTTTTTCCAGCAGAATTATTTTCTAATTTTTGACCTATGTTTATAGTCAAGGCTATAGGATAGTGGTCTGTAATATTATACTGGAAAATAAAAGATTTCATTTCAATAGGTGATAGTGTTTTTACAAAAAAGTGATCTAGGCATGTTTGGCTTTGTGGTCGTGTACAATCGTTTATATAAGAAGAAAATCCATAAGTATTCAGTGTATTTTTGTATTCCTCGACAAAGTCTGAATCTGAGAGTAAATCAATATTGATGTCTCCTGTAATAATGTGAATATCATTTGTTTTCATTGACTGTATATAGTTTAGAAAGTTAGTATTGAATTTTTTAGGGCAAGTTTTAGGTGATCTGTATATTGATGCAATCGCAATTTTTTTGCCATTTACTTCTGCATTTAATTCTAATATTCCAATTTCCCCTGATTTTTTTATGTTGTGCGAGTAGTTGATGGAATTTTTTACATAGATTATCACACCATCGTTTTTGTTGAATGTACCTTCATTGTATAAGGTTGTATATCCATTGAGTTTCAAGGAATTTAGGTCATGTACGATAAACGTCTCAGAAAGTACTATGATCTCGAATTCATCTGGAAACTTATTCAGAAATATAGTCAATTCATCATGATTCTTTACTATGCTCCTAATATTCAGTTGTAAAATTTGGAATTGCAATGGTGAATGTGACATAAAATCATTTACGTTAGAGATTGATTTTGCTGCTATTGGTTCGTTAGTGTACTCCCTTATGAATGGGTCCATAATGATATTATTCAATTTGTTCAATTACAGAGTGTGTGTAAATATAATAAATATTGATATAAAAATATTACTGAAATTACATAATAACAGATAGGGGTATATTATATTCTAGATAGGTTCTATTTTTGTGAGTTTTTCCGCGATCTGGTGATTTTTTCCGGGAATAAATTAAAAGGTTTTTTTGACTTATCTGCGTTTATGCGGAGAAACACTCTGTAAAACTATCAGAAACGAAATTAATTCTCAGCTGGCATCTTTCTGCAATTCCTTCTTCAGTATTCTACCTGGAAATATCTCGATCTATAGATTTTTCAACAGCGACTTTTATAATTGCAAATACCCAGAGCAAACAGCGAGTGGAGACAACAAGTAGACGCTGGTGAGCGACAGCGTACTCATTCAAAACATAAACAAGTGATAACTAACCAGGAGACGAAGAGACTGCATGTTGCAAGTGATTCTATCGATCGTCTGTCCTACATCTCAAAAATGCATGAAGCGTGCCAAATGATGTATATAAGTCACAATAGTGCAGTGTTGACGGGGAAAATAAAAAAAGGAACAGGAATCATTAAAGAAGTGCGGGTTGTCCATTCGGAACATGGAATCGAAGAGACAAAAGCAGGTAGATTCAAGAACGTCACCACTCCATAACGAAAAAAAAAAAGGTATATATTCGTTCACTTCGAAATTTTGTATATATATATATATTTTTTAATGGTGCCCCTTTTTACCCATTTAAAGCACGCCCCAGCGTGTTTAAATCGAACTTTAAAAAACGCGCGTTTTTTAAAGGTAACCATGACAACATCAACAAATCGAGAAACGTGAAGTCTAAATGACAAATTTGTGATTATTGATCTGACTGACACCTTGTAACGTCAAATAAAATATTACTCACGATTCGTTCATTTATATGTGCTCCTCCATCCATTTGATGAACTTTTCATATTCTTTTTTATATATATCACTGGATTTTCGCGGTATTAATCGCGATTCTGCCTCACTATTCAAAAAATCGATATTAGAATAATTCATTTTTGAGCTCTGGTAACAACAAATATTGATCTTTGGTATAGTTATTCTAATCCCAATTGGAACGGCAAAAAAAATAAGAGCACTTCGAGGAGTGTTCATATGCACTGCCTGGCAAATAGGAAATTTATATACTACCAGGGTTTTTACTTTCAAAGCGTTCCTGGTACAATCATAAAAAAGTTCAGTCGTGTGGAAGATAATTCCTTCTCGAAACTTTTTATGTCGTTCCAATTGGGATTAGAAATACTATAACAAATTGCAAATCAATGTTTTTCTCATTTCCATGACAACGAAAGGTATACTGATGTCACATCACGAATTCAA
The DNA here is from genome assembly GCA_018342105.1 of Gonioctena quinquepunctata. Taxonomy (NCBI): domain Eukaryota; kingdom Metazoa; phylum Arthropoda; class Insecta; order Coleoptera; family Chrysomelidae; genus Gonioctena; species Gonioctena quinquepunctata. The sequence continues at coordinate 184,025 of JAFIRS010000658.1, forward strand.
CCTTCTTGCATTATTAGTTCTTATATCTATTTTTTGTAGTAATAATACCAGTATATATGATTTCAAAGTGCACCAATAAAAAAAAATAACGTAAAGTATTCGTGGATAACTGGTCTTAAAAACACTTGCTCTATTTCGAGCACTCCGGCTGCGCCGTCGTGCTCGAAAAATCGCGCGTGTTTTAAAGCCCTTTTTATCCACTTATACTTTAATATACTATTTTTTTATTGGTGCCCCTTTTTACCCATTTAAAGCACGCCTCAGCGTGTTTAAATCGAACTTTAAAAACGCGCGTTTTTAAAGGTAACCATGACAACATCAACAAATCGAGAAACGTGAAGTCTAAACGACAAATTTTTGATTATTGATCTGTCAGGAGTACCTTGTAACGTCAAATAAAATATTACTCACAATTCGTTCATTTATATGTGCTCCTCCATCCATTTGATGAACTTTTCATATTCTTTTTTATATATATATCACTGGATTTTCGCGGTATTAACCGCGATTCTGCCTCAGTATTCAAAAAATCGATATTAGAATCATTCATTTTTGAGCTCTGGTGACAACAAATATTGATCTTTGGTAACAAATTGCAAATGAATGTTTTTCTCATTTCCATGACAACGAAAGGTATACTGATGTCACATCACGAATTCAACCTTCTTGCATTATTAGTTCTTATTTCTATTTTTTGTAGTAATAATACCAGTATATATGATTTCAAAGTGCACCAATAAAAAAAATAACGTAAAGTATTCGTGGATAACTGGTCTTAAAAACACTTGCTCTATTTCGAGCACTCCGGCTGCGCCGTCGTGCTCGAAAAATCGCGCGTGTTTTAAAGCCCTTTTTATCCACTTATACTTTAATATACTAATATATAAATATATATATATATATATATATATTCATATATATATATATATATATATATATATATATATAACGACTCTTGTTTGTAGCTGCATCCCCACAAAATATTTACATTTTATATATATATATACATAGGTGTGTAACATAACATAAGTACGTATTCCTGAGACAATTTTAAGAAAAAAAGTCTATATAAACTTGGGTCCGGAAATGCTTTGTTTCGGAGATACAGGGTGTTGAAATTGAATTTTTTTGTTCGCTTTTCAAAAATAACTTTTGCAAAAAATAAGTTATTCGCACGAAATTTGGTACCCGGGTTTTTTTTGATGTGGGAAATCATAATTTCGTATTAATTTTCATGTAACATCTAGAGGGCGTTGCGTTCGCTGTCGTTATTTATTTCAAATTGCCCTAACATTTTTGACAGTAAACTTTTGGTACTTTTCATGGAAAAACCTTATTTCCACACCTTTTCCAAGTAAAAAAGGTAGATTTCCTCAACAACGCTGGAAGTGATCGTTTTCGAGATATTTCCAATTTTCTATATCGATGTATGTTACTTAGCTCCTTAGCTAAGTGAAGTTGCTGAGAACATTACAAAAACTAAGTATGTGGTGGGTCTCGTCAAAATAAACTACTTTTTTCCTTTGAAATGTCTATCGAAAAATTATTTGTTTTCAAGATACAGATTGTTGAAATTTTTATATATATATATATATATATATATATATATATATATATATATATATAAAATGTATATATACATTACAGTCTACCCTTTCCTGACTACTGTACGGCATGTAGGTGCATCTCATTTTAATTATTCATCTATTATTTCGATACCAAGATTTGGAGCTACACGATTTGCAGCAATTGAAGAATCTTTAACCTTGAAAGTGTGTAATGAGGCGTTAATGAAGGGTTATGTGGTTGTGAGGGTGATGTGTGGTGAGGGTTGAATGTAGGATTCGGTTGGAGAAAGGAGTGATCAGTGAAAGGAAACGCTTTGAAGATTAATTGAAAATGTTATGCATTAACACACTAGAAAGAGTACTTTGGGGGGCTGTAGGGGGTCTGGGGTTGGAAATGGAGGGTTGTGCCCATTTAGACTTTTAATCAGCATACCTAATACTATATTTTTGCAGAGTTTCAGCGAATTTAGCCAGGAGCAATTTTCCATAAGGATTTTGCGGGGTCCTTAAGTTAATTAAATCGAGTAGGCTATGAACGTTCGTTTATAAAAATAGAAGTTCGCTGTCACATTTTTAACTATTCAGTGACAAATTCACAGTTTTGAGTCCAGAAAGTGTTTTTTTGGTACCATGCCCGACTTTACGAATGCTGAAATGGCTGATATGGTTTTTGCATACGGCTTGGCTGACGGAAATTCAACCGAGGCCAGACGCATATATCAGGAAGGGTATTCCCAACGCGTCACTCCTTGCGCAGAGACATTTGCGAATCTTTTCCGGCGACATTCCGAATCTGGAAGCTTTGAAAGAAATTCTACAATAGGACGGCCACGGTCTACAAGAACTGTGGAATTGGAGGAGGCGATTCTCGAAGGAGTTAGTGAACATCCAGAGACAAATACAAGAAAAATTTGTCAAAATTTAAATGTGAGTCACATGACCGTTTACAGAATTCTGAAGAAACAGCGTGTCCATGTACTTACGCTACGTGATTTTCAACCACGTATGCAATTTGCTCAATGGCTTCAAAGAAAAGTCGAACAACATCCCCAAATTTTATCGAAAATCCTCTTCACAGATGAGGCTAATTTTTCAAGAAATGGTATCATGAACTTCCATAACAACCACATCTGGGCGGAAGATAACACACATAAGATAACGCAAACTCATTGCCAAGACAGATTCTCTTTTAATGTATGGGTGGGCGTAATTGGGGATTATTTAGTTGGGCCCTATTTTCGCCCCTTACGTTTGAATGGGGATGCTTACCAAAATTTTTTGGAACACGAGCTTTCCCAGCTTATGGAAGATGTTCCAATTGGTCTCCGAAATCACTCTTGGTTTATGCACGATGGAGCCCCTGCTCATTGTAGTCTGATAGCAAGAAATTTCTTAGTCGTAGCATATCCCCAACGATGGATAGGAAGGGGAGGCACTCAGCATTGGCCCCCGAGGTAACCGGACCTCAATCCCGTAAATTTTTTCTTTTGGGGACACCTTAAATCATTAGTTTATGCTAGCCCCATTGAAAACGAGGAAATGTTAAGGGATCGCATCATAGCTTGCTGCGAAACGATAAGAAACACTCCCGGCATTTTTTAACGGGTGCGTTATTCTTTGGTGAGGAGAGCAGAAGCTTGTATTACTGTTGGGGGTCGTCACTTTGAACAGTTGTTGTAATAGTTATCTCGTTCAATTTTTATATGCTTAATTGCCTATAAATAACATAGTACTGCTCCGAATTGTTTTTTTACAAACTCCGAAATGTAGCACTTTCTAAGTGAATAATTAAACCTGACAAATTTCTTCAATTTGAATTGATTAAGCAGTTTGATAATGATCAGTTTGAAAGAAGTCTGTGTTTGGAGTTTGATGAAAATAACTGCAGTTGCAAATAACTTATGACAAAAACCAACCATGTTTTGAAAAATTTCAACAATCTGTTTTTCGAAAACAAATCATTTTTTGATAAACATTTCATAGGAAAAAAGTAGTTTATTTTGACGAGACCTACCACATACTTAGTTTTTGTAATGTTCTCAGCAACTTCACTTAGCGCCCTAGGAGCTAAGTAACATGTAAATATCTCGAAAACGATCACCTCCAGCGTTGTTGAGGAAGTGTACCTTTTTTACTTGGAAAAGGTGTGGGAATGGGGGTGCTTTCATGAAAAGTACCAAAAGTTTACTGTCAAAATGTTAGGGCAATTTGAAATAAATAATGACAGCGTACGCAGCGCCTTCTAGATGTTACATGAAAATTAATACAAAATTATGATTTCCCACGTGAAAATACCCCGGGTACCAAATTTCGTGCAAATAACTTATTTTTTGCTAAACTTATTTTTAAAAAGCGAACAAAAAAATTAATTTCAACACATTGTATCTCCGAAACGAAGCATTTCCGGACACAAGTTTATATGGACTTTTTTTCTTAAAATTGTCTCAGGAATACGTCACTCGAATATTTTAACGTACTTATGTTATGTATATTGAATTATTTCCAGGAATGTATAATATGATGAGAGAATTTTGTATATCGAAAAAAATACCAACAAAAGACTGTTTCTAGAAATGGTTGCAATTTATGACGAAAAACAGAATATGAATAAAAGATCTGACATTGATCAACTGAGAAAAATTTATTCATATCTTCTCACGAAATGATATTTTCTATAAAAATGACACTTTGAAATTGATAAACGTCCATCAGTGTGACATTTTTCGAATTTCATGTCGATTTTTCTTTTGTATTCATTATTTTAACACATTTACCTCTAAGTTTATACCAGTTCCATTCACTCGTTGACCCGACAAACATTGCCCTGTCCAAATTTCTAATTCCTTAACACTTAAGAAAAGTAAATACATTCTCATCCAGTATTTTCCTTAGTTAGGGTGGAGTGGGGTAAGTGTAATCAGAAAAACGATAGTTACACTTTAAATTATATTATCAAGGTACCCAAAAGAGATACGTTCCTGATTTTTTACAGAAATGCTACATATCTAATTGTTGAAAAATTGAAGTAATTTATTTTGTTCTACTAGGCATAATGTATTTTTTATAAACAAATATAATAAGTTATGTTCGCTGATTACATTTACCCCAGCATTCGGGGCAAATGTAATCATGGTTTGTAATTTCCATATTCATCGTATGCCAGAGTGTTTGGAGCAAGTGTAATGAAGTATGAATAATGCAGTTTCACCAGAAAAATTTTAGCCTACTAAACGTTATAACGTTATAAGCTTTTTTGTGGAAAGAATACAATTCGCATGTTTGTCTTTGAAATATGTGAACATAACAAATTGTACAATGTAGTTTATTCCTTTTATTTTACATTATATGTAGCGAAGGATACTGGAAAAATTAATTCTCCTCTTCGTCCTAAATTTAGTTCTGGTAAAACTAACTTGATGTCTGATGCAGACACTGAGTGATGGTCAATTTGTTCAGGCCAATGTTCAGGTCAATTGTTGCGAGTTTTGGTTGGATTTTTTCAGAAACATAATTGAAGGTTGGGATTCTTCATCAAATGCTATTATTTGACCAACATAAAAAATTATATTTTTCTTTCCTTTGAATGAGACCAGAAGCCAATTTCTAGCATCAGGTTGTTTCGAGTCAGTGAGTGACAAATCGTCTTGTTTTCGAGCTTCCTCTCCTCCATCTAACTTTTGTGAATAGGTTGCAAAATCTTTCTCTCCTGACTCACTGTGGCTCAGAAATTGGCTTCGTCCTATTCATAAGAAGAACTTTATAGAATGATATCTTTGGGCTTATTTCTTCTTGTTTCAAACTTTTTCTTTTTTGCTAGATATTTTGCTTTCCTTGATTCAATTTTTGCTTTTTTTTTTATCTTGCTCTGCCTTTTTTTTTTATATTTTTCGGTGCTGTGATAATTTCAGTTCCAGAAGCTCCTTGTTTTCTTTTCTCTTTCTCATGAGGTCGGGGGATTGTCTTTGGGTGTCTAGCAACAAATCTTCGAATGACACATTCTTTTTACTTGGTCCTGCGATGGGTTTCCCTTCTGGATGTGGTTGCTGCTCCAAAGATGATGCTTCTACCTGTCTCTTGCTGTTTGCTTGTGCTTGGCTCATCATAATTTTCTTGTGGGGCAGATTGTGCAGTTTTTAAATGTTCTTTGAATAAAGTGAAGTGGAAAAAATTAAATTCTAAGCTGGGGCAAATGTAATCACTGATTATATCCACCCCAATCTCCGTGATTACACTTACCCCATATATATTTTTTGGTGGGGTAAACGTAATCACTATAAATTTTTTTTTTGCATCCAAATCGAAATCTGGCAGCAGAATCCGATTCCAAGTTGGAAACAATCTAAGGAAGCAAAATACCACAACCTTAATGAATTATTTGTATAAGCAATAAGAAAAGAAAAATTACAATCGATACTCGCACAACAAGTGAAAATACAGGAAGATCTACAAATAACTAACATTTTCAACTAGGACTAGGATTAAAAACATAAAATCAAGGCAATAAATTAATTGCACTTTCAAGTTCTAGATAGAAAAAAATTAAAAACAATAATAACAAATTTTGGAAGTGCCCGATTACACTCTCTCCATGATTACGCTTACCCCACTTCACCCTAATTATATTCAATTTATGTCCTTATTTTTTATCCAATCGCAAATAAATTAGTATCGTTAGATTGATCAAAAAATCATTTTCTCGGAGTGCTTGTCAAAAAATGGTCGACATTTGAAAAATGATAGTTAGACACGAAAATGTAATTTTGCCAACGTCCTATTCCTATCTATCATACTAGTCATCAAAACTTTGCGATTGTAATTTTCTGACATCACCTGAGGTCCTCAGATTAGTTTACGTCCGATCATGGCCACCTAGATGCAATATTGAAAGAGACTCTAAAAATATGAAGTAGGCGTGAAAACTTTTCAAAATGTCAAATTCTGATCCAGAATTATCTCAGAAATCCAAAAATGTTCAATTTAAAATTTAAAACCGGAGCTATTTCCGGTGGAACTGGAAGTGACCAGAAAGTGAAAAATATGCAGAAACTCTATTCTTCACATACGATTCACCCATACCAAATCTCATTTTGATACACCTGATATTCTAAAAGTTATGACTTGTCTAATAGATTCGTTGACGCCTAGTATAATCAGTAGTAATACTATAAGTACTTCAAAATAATTAGATTATACATCGATAACTTTTTGCATAATTACCAAGAGTGTCAGTTTGACAGTTTGACACGATTTGTAATTATGCAGGAAGGAGATGTATAACCGTATTCATTTTGAAGTACATATTGTAGTCGATACGATAATTTCTTGAGTAAATTAAGTAAATATAAACAATTTATTATTTCAAATACAAATTGGTACAATGAAAATCACAATTATTATATACTACGTTTCTTTTAACTGAGTTATTTTTTGCGCTGGAAACGTGGCTACTGCTCATTGAAGTGCTGGAAATACGGAAGGTGTTATTACTTGAACCTGTAGCGTTTTTGAAATTGGATCTCATCTTATTTATTATGTTTTGGCGATGTTGTTCATCCAACTGTAGGTAAGGTTTGATAGAATTTCTATTACCATGTCCTGTTATTTTAATAAGTTCTTGTTCCAATACTCCTGCTTTTGCCAAATGTGAAGCAGCGGTGGCTCGGTAAGAATGAAATGAAAATGTTTTGTTTGTCATATTCAAATTTGCCAATTCTGCAGACTTTTTGGTCCATTTACCAATTGCATGCACTTCAATTGGCATATTTTTGTACCAGCCAAGAGTTTTTTGTTTTCTCCAGTTAGGATTTACTGTCTGAAATAACCTTTCTGTTTCAATATTGATGTTTTCGCTTCTTTTTATCATCAGATTATCTAGAAGTCTCACTTACTTCATTATTGTTGGGTACAAGCCATTTAGTATTAGCACACGGTTACGCTCCTCCCTGTGTGTTTTAGGTAAAAACAGTATTATATTGTTTTCTACCAGTTGGAGTATCATCATTTCTAGTTTCCTTTTGAAAATAATGAGTCAAGCATGACGCTCCTTCATTTCCTCTCCACGCAAGTTCTACGGAAGCAGCTTAGACATTTTTTATTTGTAATCCTTCCGGTGTATTTTCATCCCACGTTTCTATCATTGCCATGTACTTGGTATCTTTGAATGTTCCGTAACAGTTGAAGTTCCCTTCTTTTTGAATTTTTTTCGTTTCGTGCGACAAAAAATATGGGACTAGAGAATGGATCAATTACTCTATTAAACTCCTTCATATATTTTTCTTGTATTTGTGTTGCCGTTACGTTCCACATCGTTTCACCCACATTTTCGTATTAATTTTCTCCATTACCTTTTCGAATAGTGAGAGCCCAATCTTTCAAAATGGATGCTATCATTTCAGTGGAAATTGATTGATTTAGTACGTAGTTTCTTTCACTACAAAACGCAAGAAATTGTTTCCATGCGTACTTTTTCGTTTTCACTGTATTATGAGGCTCAGTATTTTGTATACTTTCGTCTATTGCATTTGATGATAAATCTCCGAATCGACTCATTTTTGAACAATTATTGATAAACGTCAAAATTTGACGGTCTTGTTAGTTTGTGTATTGTTGTATATTGATGTCGATGTGGTTACTACGGAAATAAAATTATTGTAAAGTTTTCGATTGGTGGATCTACTCTATGTATAATCAGGTATTATCGAAATTATACAAGGTAACTTAACTGAATTGAACGTTCTGATTGGTTGAAAATTACACGAAAAAAATAATCAGTGTTATCCTTATTCAAAATAAGCTTATTCTCTGAGACCACTGTTTGGAAGATTCCATCAGAGAACTGGACCTGGCAGTTAGTTCAGTAGTATTCTTTCCCGTGATCAATAAATTTGTGTCATCAGCATAGTTGATGATGTTTTGCTGATTTCCATTGGTATTATGTTCGAAATGACATTCAGAAAAATAATTAACAAAATGGGACCCAGAATGCTCCCCTGGAAAGCTCCAAGGCATTTGACCGAGTCTTGCCATTTGTGTGTTCTATTTCTACTTTCCCGGCTGAAGCCACGCTGGACATTGAACTACATCTGATAGATATTCTGAAAAAAGAAAAAATCTGAAATTGAAAATTTGCATTCTCATTCAGATAGTTATTCGATTTTCTATTCCAGTCTTAATCAAGAACTCATAAAGATGAATGAGGCAAAGAAAATTGTTTTCCAAAAGACCAGAAATAATTTGTAACAGTGACGCAAGAGAGGCATCGCATTCACAAACAATAACTCCATTTTTATCGTGGATTCTTCAATTCACAGAAAAATCTTTCTATTCAATATTCAATATTCTATTGTAGGGATTTCTTTTTTTCGGGTGATTGGTATGGAAAAATTGTCCCCCCGTATGCAACAATTTTTTCTGTCTCTGGATATGTGTGTTTGTGATAAATTGATCAATTTTGAAATACCGACGGGTTGTTCTATGTTATTATCTTTGTTTATTAATTCATTGAGTTTTGATATTTTCTCTGATTTTTTAGATTGATGAATTATGTTATTTCTAGTGGAGGAACTAGATTTTGTATGCTGTTTTATTGATATATTTTTCTATTAAATGAATATTGCTTGTTTAATAAGTAGATTCAAATTGGCAGCTTGTATTTGTGTGTGGCTGAATCAAAGTATTTGTCACGTACCTGTGGGTTTTACATGGCTGATATTGAAATTCAAACAATTTCAAAAGACATTTGTGTTTTAACATCGTAGTGGGAAGATTCTCCGATTTTTCCAAGCTTTCATTTAATTTCATATTTGTATGTTTAGTTAGAAAAAGTTCAAATATTGACCCACTTCTATTTGTCCAATCGACTCAAAATTTGGCAGGTGTTCATAATTCCGTTGACAATTTATGTTAGAAAAAAAAACGAAAACAAAATGGCGGCTCCAAGATGGCGGACGAGATTTGTGTTTATGGTCCGATTCGATTCAAAATTGGTATGTGGGGGTTTTCGGGGTCGAAAATCATGAATTTTCTGTGAAAATTCATAAAATCGAAATGACTGCTCCAAGATGGCGGATGAACTCTATGATTATGATCCGATTCCATTCTGAATTATTATTTGGGAGTTTACGAGTACGGAGATTACAAATTTTCTCTGAAAATTGAAAAAATCGAAATGGCGGCTTCAAGATGGCGGATGAACTCTATGATTATGGTCCGATTCTATTCAAAACTGATATGTGGAAGTTCACAGGGTCGGAGATTATGAATTTTCTGTCAAAATTCATGAATTCAAGAAGGTGGCTCCAATATTGCAGACTAGTTTTGTAATTATGATCCGATTCTATTGAAAATTGGTATGTGGGGGTTTTCGGCGTCGAACGTTATTATTTTATTGTCAAAATTCATAAATTCAAAATGACAGCTCCAAGATGGTGGACGAGTTTTGTGATTATGTACCGTTTCTATTCAAAATTGGTATGTCGAGGTTTTTGGCTGGTTATTACAAAAAAAACGAATCAGAAACCCAAGGAAGTCCCCCATGCCAAAATATACAATAAGATAAAAAATAACAAGAATTTGGACTGAAGAAACACAATATATATATATATATATATATATATATATATACATATATATATACATATATATATATACTTCACAACTTTATATATATAATATATATATATATATATATATATATATATATATATATATATATATATATATATGTCAAGGTGATCTTGACGAAGATGCAGAATGCAGTCAAAAACTGGGCTAGGTTGAAGAATAAGTTTGTTACATCGTCGAGCTTTCGGAAATGTTCATCGAGACATCTAGAAAAATAGGTTATAAAACTCTTAACTGACAATAGGCAGGAATATAAAATTGAGCGAAGATAATCTTTGAAATCATAGTATGTTTTGTTTTTAAAGATTATATCTGTTCAATTTTCTGTTCCTGACTATGTACGTGTATCACTTCATCAATAATCTCAAGTTAGTATAACCTAACCCATTTCCGAGTACTATGTGACTCAAACTATTTTACTTTTTTGATGTATTAATGAACCTGTTACACATGCTGCTCGATAATTCATCAATTATCACCCAAACCCATCGTCCAAAATATTTTTGAAATTAGATTTCAAGAACGGTTTCAATTTGATCTACCGCAACATCTTATTAGACGAAATCGAGAATAGGATTCCCAATCTCTTCACTTTTCTTAACCAGTGTTACTAAATGAAACTTTTTTATCTCTCGATGGTAGCCTGATCATGCCTGATCATGTTTTGCAGTGAAAAAAAAACAACCAAATCATTGGTATTTGGATGAAGGCTCTATCGGAGGAGAAATCGATTCAGTGATTGTTAATTTACGCACTGCCAATTCCACTTTCAAGGCTGTTCGTTTGGAATTTAATTTTGATAAATGCGAAATGTTTTCTTTGAGCACTTTGAAATCAGACGAATTGTCGAAGTTCACCTCCCTAGCACCAAGAATCACTTCCAGGAAAAACCCAATTGGAATCTTCTTGGTGCTCCGCTATTCCATGAAGCACTTTCTGTATGTCTCATTGAAAAACAGATGGCACTACCACTCATTGCTTTTAGAATGAGTAATATTTCAACACATATTGCATTTTTCATCCTGAAAAACTGTTTGGCAATTCCAAAATTACCATATATTATGAGATGTACCTCGACTTGGCAAAGTGAAGAGAAACTCCTTTTGCGAAAAACATTGGAAAGAATAACGAAAAATGATATGCAAGACAATACTTGGCGTCAAGCAACATTACCTTTCGAGAAAGGAGGTTAAGGAGGATCCTCTCTCAAATTTCCAACTTGAGAATTAGTTTGTAAATTTTACCAGATTCATTTTCAAACGTTCTCAACTATCTCTTCGTGGAGAAAGAGCAGGAGTAGATTTCCAAAACCAATTATCAATTACCTGAATTGATGAAACATTTCCAAAAACCTTGGGAACGCCCATTAATTGAAATAGTTGCAAATGATTTGCTCAATTCAGCCATGTCAGCGAAAGAAAACGCTCGGATCAGAGCAGTCACTTCCCACCATTCAAGTGCTTGGCTTAATGCTTTTTCTGTCGCTTCACTCGGGTCCCTTTTAGATAATGAACGTTCCAGAATAGCCATTGGGCTACGACTAGGACCTTCTATTTGTGTCCCCCATACATGTGAATGTAGTGCCCTTGCAGCTGGGATAGGAACCCATGGTTTGAGCTGTAAATTCAGCGCAGGGCGTCTATGATTTATTGAAACGAGCGTCAACAACAGCCAATATTCCATAGATCTAAGAGCCTACATATTTCAGCAGGGACGATGGTAACCGTCCCGACGGCATTCCATGAAAGTTCGGGAAACCCGCTCTTTGGGATTTTACTTGCGTTCTAACTTCACACGCAGTGTCCCGGAGCAGCCGCAGTAAATGGGGAGAAATTAAAAAGTAGACAATACCGAAATTTACAACAACTTTATATTTTTATCCTGTTGCCGTTGAGGCTTCTGGATCCATGCTTTAGAATCCATTAAAGCCATAGGAAGTGACCAATGATAGAAGAGCAACTTAATTTCCGCTCCAAAGAATTAGCATTGCGATCCAGAAGGGTAATGCCGCTTTTGTTTTGGAAACTTTTCCTCTATCACGTCAATTGAATGAATTATTTTTGAATCCATAAAGGTCGATTTTTCCTATGGAGAGTTCATATAAATCCCTTGGTACAGTTTTTGATGATGACTTGTCAAAACAACATGATCTTCCATATCTCCTTATAATTCTTTATCATACAGCCTCAACTCCCTTTCACACATATCCAGTGCTACTAAAAATCATCGTATCAGAGAGCATAGCTCTAATAGTTACAACATCATCAACTCTCTAGTACAAGTTCTAAATGGTCTGGAAAACATTGGAAATACCTGTTTCATGAACAGCGTTTTTCAATGTTAATCGAGTATCTGAGAAAAAACGAGTATATGAGGGATATCAACACAAGCATATCAAGTATGATTGATAAAGCAACTTGTGTTAGTGATGGAATGACTTCGGTCGGAAGATTCGTCTGATAGGGTGGTGAATACTGTTTTTTTGAAGAGCCAGATACGAAGATTTGCACCTCATTTCATGGGGTAGGCTCAACAGAACGCTCGGGATTTTCTGAAATATTTATTGGAAAGTCTTCAGGAGGATGTAAACAGAGTGACAGAGAAGCCCAAACCTATCAGATAGAAATTGATGAAAAATTGAGTAACCATGAAAAGGCACAGGAGTCTTGGTCAATGTATCTCGGAATGAACAACTCCAAAATTGTTGATTATTTTGTTGGTCAACTGAAATCATTGTTGAATTGTACTTCATGTGGTTATTGTTCTGTCTCTTTTGACCCCTTCTGGGACCACTAACTTCATGTTCAACAGAACACTGGCCAGCTCAGTCTCTCACAATGTTTGGACTCGTTTACTGGAGAAAAAAATTAGACAGCGAAGAGAAACCAACTCGTTGCAAATGTAAGGAAATTATAAAAAGCAAAATTGCCATAACCTATAAATACATTCCACAAAATATTAGTGATTCAGTTGAAACGATTCTCGCCAATGGAGAGATTCATGGAAAAACTAAAGGCCATCATTGATTTTCGTCTCCAAGGTTTAGATATGAGTATTATGCAGCAGATAACAGAGCCCTATGTCGTTACAACTTATATGCTGTGTCCAACAACCTATAGCGGACACTACACGGCTTTCTGTAGGCACCCTTATGCAGGCAAATGATACAAGTACAATGACTCCGGAGTTTCACCGATATTCCCAAAATTCCTTATAAGTGGAGAAGCGGAGCAAGAGGGCAACCAACCACACCTGTAGTTTTTAATTCTCAACCATTTGTGTAATTATAAATGTACTATTTTTTGGTTCATCAATATATAGTTTGGAATATTCAATAAAGGGGATGAACATTTCCGAAAGCTCGACAATATACAGAGAAACATTCTCAATCGAAACAACAAATATACGTCTATGGCGAGCAAAAGATAGTTTGGCTGATAAAGTTCTCCTGAATATTCCACAAATATACTCAAAACAACATCGAAAAAAATTGTGAAAAGTGTCACAGTGGCTGAATATATAACTACCCTTCCATTCAGAATAATACCAATACGTCAAACATGGTCATAACACGGGAAATGAGAGATAAAATAGAATTGGCAGTGAGTAAAGCGGTAAGCGAATCCATAGAAAGAGAGATAAACGTGAAAGAAATCATATCCAAAGTCACACAGGCCAATACAAAAACTATAAACGATAGTCTTTTGAATTTAGAGAAAGCAGTGGCGGAGCTGAAAAATAAAACCGAAGCTGAGAATAAGAAATTACAAGAAAAAGTTGATGAACTTGACCAAGAAATGAAAGAAGCAATAAAGAAAACAGATATTTATGAAGAGAAATTAGATTACATGAATAAAAACACCAGACTATCTAATTTGAGAGTTGCCAACTCAAACGAAAGCCAAGAAGACCCCAGGAATGTAATTGAAAACATGTTTCAATCTAAAATGGCCATCACCCTCAGAGATGAAGATATCAAGTTATGCTATCGAATTGGGAAGAAAACGATGAAACACCCAGAGGCATCTTCATAAAACTACGTTCTCTTGATTTGAAACGAAATGTTTACTCGAAGAAAAGACTCCTGAAAGGAACGGGTGTCGTGATAAGAGAGGACCTGACGAAAACTAGAGTCCAGTTGCTAAACGATTCCATTGAAAAAATTGGTATAGAGAACGTATTGACTGAAAATGGGAAAATCTACATAAATCACAAAAACAGTGTGACCAGCATTAGAAACAAAAAAGAACTTTCCAAAGTTTCCATATCAAATAAATTTTAACAAAATCTTTTTCTCATTAATATATCGTAATATTTGTCCATCTGAAGAGTAATGGGCAAAATACAAACTTTTTTCGATTATTTTATCATTTAATTTTTTCAGGATGCACAAAAAACCAGTCTCTGATATATTTCAGCACATGATTGAATACTTAGAAATCTTAGATAACTGTTCTGAAGTTAACACCAAAATTTTGATTGATTTTCAAAACTATAAGTGCAGGGAAAAGCAAAAATGGCATAGGGATGGCGCATTCTGATATTAGAGGTCTTCGTGAACATTTTGATGAAGAATCGGCCTATATAGAAACGGCGAAAACATTTCTAGACGTGATTGTTCTATCGGAAACGAGAAAAATTGAAAATCTAGATGAATTCACAATTCCGAATTACAACATTTATTATAATGAATCATTTTACAATATATGCGATGGAACAATAATATACGTTAAGAATAATATCACAGTAAACTACCGAGTAATACAAATGAAGGATAATAAATTCCTTAGAATAGAGTCTTTCTCGAAATTTTTTCCTAAGAACAAAAAAGTAGGTCTAACCGCAATATATCACTCACCAGCAACAAATAGAAATGAGTATATAGAAAATTTAGGAGTCTACCTATATAATCTGGAAAGAGAAGGAATAGAAACATACATAGGAGATATAAACATTGATATAGAATAAAAAGATTGTTGTGATATAAATAGCTACTTAAATCAATTGAATGCAAACGGCTTCATATCCTATATAAATAAATCCACGAGGATCACAAAAGATTCCACGTCCATAATTGATCATATATTTATAAGAACAACCCCTGAAATACACAAAATAATTGAAATTGAATCAATTATATTCCAAACAGACATGACCGATCATTATACCCCATTTATTTACATTTCTGCACACCCTTGCACTGACACTATAAACACAGATGAACATCAACAAAGTCATCACCTAAATCTGCAAAATTTAGATTACTTATTGAGCATCGAGAACTGGGAGGATACTTTAAATAAAAACAATCCACAACAAGCTTAAAACTGTTTCATTGACAAACTAAATACTCACATAAATAATGCAACTAAAATTAAAAAAATACCAATCCATAAAATAAAGAAAATCAAACCATGTATCACCTATGGAATAATTACATCAATCAAACAAAGAGATCATCTTAAACATCTATTGATCAAAAAATACTCATAAGACCTAGAGGTCGAATATAAAAACTACAGAAATAGACTTAATCAATTAATTAGAAAAACAAAAATGAATACTATCAGAATAAAATTGAAGAGGCGAATGGGGACTACGAAAAACTCTGGAATGTAATGAACGGCGCATCTGGAAAAAACAAAAAAAAATAAACACATTGATAATACAATAATTGTTGATGATCAAAATATGCCCATGAAGCGAACAAATTTAATACATTTTTCACAGAACTCGGATACAAAATGTCAAACAAAATAGCTCACACGACTTCCCCACCAATTTTTTTTAAATCAGAAAAAATAACTCATCAATATACTCAAAACCAATAACAAGAAATGGAATAATTATCATAATATCAAAATTAAAAAATAACAGCTCTCCTGGAAACGATAAAATCACAGCCAGAACCATTAATAATAATAATTATAATGAATCTTTATTTACCAAGAACACTTGAAGTAGGTTTCGTCAAATACAGTTAATACAAACTGACACGTTCACGTATAAATGAGTATGTTTGCTTTTTCATATAATATTGCATATATACTTGTTAAGATAGAGAGTAGATTAAAGCTATGGATATACACTTGGATCGAATAAGTGGTGTGAAGTATCTTGATTAACTGCCAATCATTTGTTATTTGTTATCTTATCCTAGGTTGGAAATGACAGTACCCTTAGTAGCTAATTTATTGCATGAATTCTGCAAGATTATAAAAATATTTTTCTACTAAGTATTCTTTTAATGCTTTTCTGAATGCTTGATATGATTTTAAACTCTTTATATTTTCCGGGAGTTTATTGAAAACTTCGGGACCTGCATAGTTTGGTGATTTTTTAAATTTACTGAGGTTGCATTTAGTGAGATGTAGCTTTTCAGCATTTCTAGTTTTATAATTATGCACGTTGCTGTTCTTAAGGAAGTTATTTTCATTTGTGTACATATAACATGATATTTTGAATAGGTAGAGGCTTGTTAGGGGAAAGTATTTTGTTTTTTTTCAGGACTGTTCTGCATGAATCCCTGTAGCCCATGTTGAAAATTATTCTTATTATTCTTTTTTGCATAGTGAAGACTCTAGAAACATCCGTTGATTGGCCCCAAACGACTATGTTGTAACTCATTACCGAGTATGCTAAGGAGTAGTACGCTGTTATTAGATTTTTCATATCTATTTCCTTCTTCAGGTTCAAGATCGCGAAGGTTGCTCTTGCAAGTTTGGAACATATATTGTCCATTTCCAGTGAGAAGTGTAGTTTGCTGTCTATGACAGTTCCTAGGAATTTTGTGCTGCCTTTGAATTCTATACTGTTTATTGTGGGGGTTATGTCGCTGTTCATATTGGAAAAATAAACACATACCGATTTTGATTTATTTACCATGAGTGAATTTTGTTGACGCCAGGATTCAAACTGTTTTGTGATTTTTTCCATTTTTAGATCTAATTCTCTTATGGTTGATGCCTCGATTATCACAGAAGTGTCATCAGCGTACATAAAAATCTGCCCTTCTGTAATATAATCTGGAAGGTCGTTCACAAAAATTAGGAAGTGGCCCCAATACAGAGCCTTGAGGCACACCAATATCGACACATTTTTCGGTTGACAATACCTCTTTTATAGACACACTAATTTTTCTGTTGGATATATATGATTCTATCCACTTCCACTTAAACTTCCACTTAAACATATACACAACCATATTACAACACCCCTACAATATATCATCAACCTCTGCTTCGAAACATCCATAATACCACTACAATGGAAAGAATCAGTCGTGAGCCCTATCTTTAAAACAGAAGACTCCACTCTTATAAACAATCTAGTACTGAAAACGCCATAGCTGATTTTCTCGAAAGAACAGTGCGAGCTTTAGATGAATCATCAAAATGTCTGGCTATTTCCCTTGACCTTGCAAAGGCCTTTGACACGGTCTCACAAAATATCCATATAAAAAAATTAGAAAACTACGGAATTCGAGGTATCGCATTGTACCTGATGTTGAACTATTTGAAATATAGATCACAAAAAGTAAAGATTGGAAGCGGAGTGAGCTTAGAATTGACTGTCAAAATGGGTGTACCACAAGGGACTATCCTGGGGCCACTTCTTTTCTTGGTTTATATGAATAATGTAGTTCAAATACGAGATTTATCATCCAACATAATATGCTATGCAGATGACACAGTCTTGATACTCACAGGTACAAGCTGGGAAGGAATAAAGTCAACCGCAGAAGCAGATCTAAGAAAATTACAAATTTGGCTGGACCATAACCTACTCACCCTCAACGTCATCAAAACTAAATTCATACCTTTTACACCTACAGTCAATACGCAACCCCCTATAGATTATTTCATAAACCTTCACAAATCAAGTTGCACTGATACTAATTTATGTACCTGCCCAGAAATAGATCAAGTATCATCTATAACATACCTAGGAGTGACTCTGGATCAGCACATTCGCTGGACCGAGCACATCTCGAATGTCAATAAATGACTGAGAGCATTACTGCATAGATTTTACACATTAAGAAATATCCTATCACGCAAAAACCTACTAATGCTTTATACTTCCCTAGTAGAATCCATTCTAAGATACAGTATTATAATATGGGGAGGAGCTTTCGTAAACAATTCACGTCCTCTACATATCATACAAAATTCCATCATGAAAGTCATATTCAGGAAAAAGAATCAGTATTCCACTAAATTACTATATGAAGAAACAAAAATCCTTCCAATCAGCCTTTCATATGCTCATCAATGTATAATTCGAGTATACACAACTAAAAACTCACTTCAAAGCAGATCTGTCCAATCAACTAGACAAACTAGAAATGAAGAATTAGCAATACATACTTTTGAAAAAACTATAACCCAGAGAACGTTTCTATTTTTCGGTCCAAAATTTCACAATTTAATACCGGTACATTTAAAAAAAATTGACAAACTAAGTAAGTTCAAAACTGAGAAAGAAAAAACGAAAAGCTCATTCTACCATTTTGCTGCTATCCCTGCCCTCTACCAATCGTCAAATATAATCAAAATTTTGGTCAAAATTAATGTGCACATATAAAATACACATGTGTGTGAAGTAATGTTTTACACTAGTGACAGTTACCTTTTCTACTTTTTTCTTGTAAATTTTTGCCCGCCTAAATTTTTAGCATAGTTTATGTACAGTACTAATAGTTTTAAGAGAAGCCTTGGATCCAACACACACACACAGGCAATTATGCCTAGGTATGTTGTACCCAGAGAGCAAATCTAACCCCATATTTGTGAAAAAAAATGTAATAATTTTGTACATGCAATTGAATAAACTTTGAAACTTTGAATATTGAATGGAAATATTTTTCTGTAAATTGAGAAATCTACTAAAGAAATGAAGTTATTTTTTGGGAATGTCCAACGGAATGTCGCGGAATTGGCTGTTTCAAAACAAATCAATACGAAGAATATTCTTTAATATAGTCCAGTTTTTAACAGCATCCTCGAGATGGTTCTATATATTCCTGCTCTTGCACCTTCTTCGGTTACACTCACACATGATTTCACATCTGATTCTATAACATCCTGTTCAATCCCAAAGAAGTCGATATTTTTTTCCATATTCATTATTATTGTAGTTGCTAGAAGGCCTGAACACTCACTGCCGTGAAAGGACATCAAAAACATGTAACTCAATACGATCACTTCTTGTCGTGTACATAACATATCAATTCATATGACATGCAAGAATGAACCAATTACCATTATGGATGAAATGAGATTGTTTACACAGAGATCTCAAACAATCAATTTGTGAAAGCGGGGGTAATTATGGTCATAGTCTCAATCGATTACGTATTAATTATTCAATCACCACCCGATACTCTGCAAGTGATACATCAAGGCTGCATGTACTCGTATGGCTGTAGATGTATATAAAGCACGTTATCTCAGAGCTAATTACTGGTAACGAAACAAAGGAACCTTCATTAACGAACATGTATTTCATGCAAGAAACTGGTTTTACCTGTGTCTCGTATCAAAGGAGTTTTCCATTCCAGTAGGATGTGGTTTGAGAATGTGATATCCTTTTTGTATATTCTGGCGGAAGATGACTCTCAAATTAATTTTCGGAATGAAATGTTAGCTCAGATCTCAAGGGTTGCCCTGAAATCAGCATGTTTTTCAGCGCAAATGAAGGTAATTGAGAAAACGTCCATGTAGTTTCAAGTTGTTGACGATAAAAAGGGTGATTGATCCAACTACCGAGCTTTCCCTATACGGATATATTTTTCAAATGTCACACACAACTGGAACAGTATTCAAGATTCCTTCAGTATTGAGGCCATAAAAAATTTGCTGATTTTTTTATAGGGGATTCATAGTTAAAATTTCTAATAAAATAACTTCGTGTTTTTTTTAATTTTTCTAAATTCATTCATGAAGAGTAAAAGTAGACATGTTTCGTTGACTCATAGGTCAATATCTAAATACAAAAAGTCAGTAGTTGTGAGTATCAGAAACAAAATATAACAAATATTTCTAAAACTCTGAACGAGAATATCTACCCCAATTCTTTCATTGATATAATCAATGAACACCGGGAGAAAGAACTGCCACAAAGAACAAACATCAATGAAATAAAGTTAGTAGTTATTTATTCTCAAATAAGTCAAAATTCCTTTTTATCATAGTATTCAACACGAAATTGATACTCATCCATTTTCACTCCCCTGAAAGATCGAGATCCCCTAGAAATACAAAGTAATGTCATCTATGAGATATGTTGTGAAGTTTGTATTGACACATGTTACATCGGTGAAACTTGCCAACACTCAAAAAACGGTTCTATCAATACAGTTACCACATCAAAAATAACAATCTACTCCACTCTGGACTTGCTAATCACTCCATTGAAAAAACAATTCTTTCGACTTCAAAACTGCCCAAATTCTATACAGAGTTAAAAATAAATACAAGAGACAGGTAGCTGAGTCACTTTATATCCACATGAACCCAAATTATGTAAATTCCAAGTGTCAAGTTGATGAATTAACTTCAAACTACACTCCTTGTCTTGATATGTAAATATCCAATTTTTCAGTTGATTGTTTGAGGTTATGTTATCCATAACAGTTGAAAGATGACACACCACATAATTTATTTTCTCCTTTTCATGTGTCACCCAAATCTTCTTATATTTTATCCAATCTTCTGTCTGATTCAAAGTAGACCAATGAGCAAGAAACATAACCGGCTTTCTGAGAAAACATAATTTATAAGTTGTATTCATGTTAATACAAGATACCAATAAAAAACCGAAAAATTAAAAGAAAATGTTTTTAAATTCTTGTGAACTATTGATTTCATACAGTATATAGATCTCCTCCTTACTCCTGCCGATTTTAAAGAGACTTTACAATACCGAAAACATCAAAGGAAAAGTGATATTAGTTTAATTTTGGGCAAAATAAATATTTACTTGACAAAAGATGAGATTGACAAAGAAGAATACCTCGATACATTAGCTGAATTTGGATATATTCCTGGTATTAACTCACCAACGAGAACACGAGGTAATTCTTCTACATGTATAGACTATATCAATATCAAAACTGATTTACTTCTTGAATTTTTCGAATTTTTTTTAGTTGATCATTTAATAACTGATCATAATCCAGTACTTTAACATGCGGTTCTTCCCGAAAATTAGGAACAAAGTCTCAAAAAAGATAGGTACCAAAAAAATTCTGAATTGAAATAAACTAAAAGAATGCGTAAGCAAGGAAAACTGGTCGGAAATATATTATACTAGGAGAACTAGATGATTCAAAAAACATTTACAATAAAAAATTAAAAAAGTTAAAAAAATAAAAAAAAAAAAAAATAAAACGAAAACCTCATAATTTGGAAATGAAAAATGAATTTAAACAATTTGACAAGCATTTGAAATATCCAATAGAAAAGGTAAAACAAAATTATTATAAACAGGAAATAGAGAAAAAACATAGTAATCCTAAAAAATTATGGGAAATATTAAGAGAAATTGGCAAACAGAAGACAAATAAAGAAAGAAATTAATTAAGATGCAATGTTGGGGAAATAACGAATCTTTTAGACATTTCAAACAAGTTAATGGACTACTTCACTACAGTGGGACAAAGCTACGCTTAAAAAATTAAAGACCCGAACAAAATTTTTCCAAGAAAAACTAATATGAATAACATTAAGATTTCCCCAATTACTAAAGATGAAATTAAAAGTGTAATATTGGAACTAAAGGAGAAAAAATCCCCAGGAATTGATGAACTCACATCGAAAACATGAATCGCTCTGGCGGATGAAATAATAGAACCTCTTACTTATACAGTATCGAAAAGTATTTATCTTGGGTATGGTGGTTTCATGAGAGCGTGGAGAATAGCTTGCTATATGTTGAAGGAGCATTACAATTTCTTCTCGACTCGCTCGAGGAAGGAATATCGACGCCACGACACAGAGATAGGAGAGTCAGAGCGGTCAGCTCAGGACGTCAGTATCATACCAGCAGCAGTCGATAGAATGTGTGCGCTGCAATGAAGAATAATTATTGACGATAATTTCACATCAGATGATTCGAACGAATTAAACAGAATCATTGATTCAATTTAATCTGTCGAACGACAGGTAAATCAAAATATCTTTGGTGCCGTGGTGGCCGCGAAAACAATAGAAAATTCTTAAACATAAACAAAAGCAAACGATATATCTGTAAGACAATAAAAACAAATAGCTTATTTCTAACAGAAAAAAAAATATTTCTTGAATGGAGAGAAAAAAAATATTTACAAGAAAAGACAAACCAAATTAAATATTTTTTGTACGGAATTATTCTATTGAATGTTCGAACAAACCACCATTTTGGGCCAAACAATAGCCAAATCTATTGTACAATTCTGTTCTTTCTGGTAGCCGCAAGGGTAACTGGTGTTACCTGATACAACTGATTAATTTTTGCCTTCAGTTCATCTAAATTGGTGGCTAGTTCGAATTTATGCCGATATACCTCCAATTTTAGCATGCCCTAGGAATAAAAATCGAGAGGTGCTACTTCTGGTGATCGAGGTGGTCAGTTGATTGTACCTCGCGTACAAATAAACCGATCGGGAAATAATTGATTCAAAAATGTAACCACCGTGCCTGCATTGTGGGCAGGACAACCATTTTGTTGAAACCACACGTCGTTAAAGTAAATCGGAAGAGCGCGAACTGCAGGAATGATTTGATTTTGCAAAAGTTGCAAATATTTTGATGCATTTGAATTCCCTTTAATGAAGAATGGGCCTATGACGTGATCGCCTAAAAGTCCCGTCCACACATCTAATTTGCTTGGGTACTGTGTCCTCACAGCAATACTCAAATGTTTATTTTTACGAGACCAATAACGTACTACGGATGGGTTGTGTTTTCGATGAATTCAGAAGGACGATTCATCGATAGATAACACCTTTTTTAGAGAGTCATCATTCACACGAAATGCACTATTGCATTTTTCGACCATCGTTTCACAGAACTCCATACGTCTGAAATGGTCTCCAGGCAAAAGTTCTTTTGTGGTCTTGACTTTGAAACAATTATAACCTTTTCTTTTCAAAATATTCCTTACAGTTTTTTCATTCAAATTCACTTCATCGGCGATCTGTCTACTCGAACAAGGTGTCGTTTGTACCAATGCACACACTTGTGTTTCTCTTATTTCCCGTTCCTCGGGTATTTGTCTGGGATGCGGTGGTGGATTTCGGGGACAACATTTTTCGCAATGTGCTGCCACACACCCAAAATTCCGAACTTTATTAATAATTGAGAGGACAGTCGCTTCCGTAGGTACAGGTCTATCTGCAAAAGCCACTGTGAATAGATTTCTAGTATCTTGTACAGAATTACCCCCAAAGTACCACTTAACGATCTGTACTTTCTCTGAGGTTGTGTAAATAGGCGGCATGTTTCAAAAGGTGATAATTGTCACGGTCTTTTGTTTTCGCAACCACGGCTTGGCAAGAATGAATCGAGTCGCTGTGTCGCATTGCCACGTGGTCAGTTAATGCGTCGGGTGGGGTAACAGGAGGGACGCACAGCAGTGCGTCTCTCTTGTTTATGTGGTATTATCATATCATTGCGTTCCTTGTTGCTCGTGTAGATTTCTGTCTATACCCAAGATAAATTGTTTTCGATACTGTATATTCAATAAGTGTATCAGTACGAGTTATTTTCCATTAAAATTCAAAGAAGCTGTCGTAATGCCCATATATAAGGGAGGTGAACTGTAGTCATTACCAATCTCATTGATGTCGGCCCTGACTAAACTTGAGGGATTGATCAAAATAAAAATATTAGGTTATCTTGATTGGGTTATCTAGTGAAAAATTTGTGTTCCGAGAAGCCAGATCAACCCAAGATGCAATTGCCTATTTGATAACTAGTATTTATAGAGCCGTAGATGAAGCTTAACCCGCAATTTGCATTTTGTTGATTTGGCAAAGGCCTTCGACCCTATCAGCCATGAAAGATCACTTACTAGTCATCCTGAATAATATTGGTTTCAGAGGAAATAGCTTGAGACTAATGCAGAGTTATCTGGAAAATTTAACTCTCCCATAAATATAAAAATTAGGAAAGATATAAACTACCTTGGAATTTTCTTGATATGTTTTTTGGGTAACCTTCCACAGTCTGAAAATGAAAATATAATCAGGAAAATCTATACAAGTGTAGAAAGGGCAAACGAATTAGTTAACCCCGATAAGTTATTGCGTTCACCAAATTATATTTCCTATAGAAAAATGGTTCAATTGGTCAATTACTTGTCGTTTTCTGAATTTGCCTATCAAATTTTTTTTTTTCAATTCAAAAGATACTTCTCTATATAGTTTTTGCTTGACGTTTCGGGGACTATATCTGCCCCCGTTCTCAAAATCTTCTAAATCTCCTTTAATTGTTTTAATAATTTGGATTTTTTTCTCGCAGAGTCTTTTTCGCTTTTTCAACTGACGGATGTCAATTGAGATGTGCCAAAAAAGTTTGAGAGTGACGTATTGCTCATTTGATATAGTGGGTGTTGTCCAGATCAGTTTATTAGCATTCTACCATATCTCACTTCCTCTCTGAGAAGAGCAGTTGTTATTGGAAAGGAGAATACAGGCCGTTTCTTTCAATTTCCTCCCCTCTTGATGTGGTTCTTTCATCAAGATTTTCGTCCTATTCCATTCAATCGTATGATCGCCATTGGATGTGAGGATATGTTCTGCAATTTTTGATCCGGTTATTTGTCGATTTCTGATGTAACTCTGATGTTCACTTTGGCGCACTTCCAATGGTCTTGACGTTTCACCGTCAGTTGAAAAATCCAAATTATTAAAACAATTAAAGGAGATTTGGAAGATTTTGAGAACGGGGGCAGATATAGTCCCCGAAACGTCAAGCAAAAACTATATAGAGAAGTATCTTTTGAATTTTTTTTAAAAAATTTGTTGATAGGCAAATTCAGAAAACGACAAGTTATTGACCAATTGAATCATTTTTCTATAGTGTAACCAAACCCACCCCGGTCTTATATGGTTGTTAAATTTTCTGGTCGACTTTCAGTTTTTTCAACCTTCTTTTTTTTTCCTTCTTTTTTTTTGTTGTTATGATCGTCTAGATAGTCAGCGCCACTTCTCAGGTAGCAGGATCTGCAATCCATCTACTCTCAGAAGATAGCCTAGTATGGCATTTTTTTTTGTCGGCACACAGCCTTATATAGAAAGACCCTTGAAAGGAGAGACCCTCAATTTTCCCACGTTGTGTATGTTGTTTTTTTTTTGTGTTCTTTAGGATACAAAGTTCTGTTCAGCTGAAGAGAAATAAAAGACAAACTCAAATAAATACATATATTAAAGCCAAGAGTTACAATCTCCACTTGTTTGAAAACAATTCAACGATTAAAGGCTTCACATTTTCCACAAGATACAATTGCAAATTATAAGAGTTCAGCTTATAAAAAATCGTCTCTGGTTTCGAATCTGAGTAGATACTGCTATGTAAAGTGTTTCTGAAGTGATGAAAATTGGATTATATGAAGGTGATCGGAATATATCTGTAGTTGTAACATTGTTTCATGCCCAAAACACCTTGCCGGTGTTTTCACGTGTATATTCATAGATCGATTATCGCCAATTGAGAGAATGAAGACCATAATACATTTCCAGCACGCAACCAAGGAGTTGCTAGACTCACAGGACTAGTGACCGGTCCGAGATTGTTTTGTGTGCACCCATACTAGACAACCCGTTACCATCCTCGGCCACTCTTTACAGTACGTTCTATTTTTTATACAGAGTTTTCAGGCGTAAAGCCGGGATCCATGCTAAGCAGAGAGTAACATTGTAGCACTACAAACATACTCATTCCAACATTTCCCAATTTAGCTATTAAACTGTCGTGTTGAGCCGTAGTCAAGTACTAAAATCAATTCTAGACCAATATATCTATAACTTGAGGATTTAATGTGGTACTGATAGGCTTCGACTGATATGACCTAGATATATTCCACTATAAAGTATTCTAGATTCAAACCAGGAACAATTATAAAATTTAATTTTCCCTTTACAATATTCTTTGATGTCCAGGACAGACTGTTGTTTATTAAGGTAGTCAAAATACAAATTTGTGAGACTGTCTAAAAATTCATTAGTCTGATATCTTACCCAAATTCCTATAGAATTCACTCCCGACAACGTGTGTGAATAGTCCACTAATATATTTACCTCGCCCCACATCAAGGAGTTAGCAGGGACATCGTCCGCTGATGGAAATGAATGTTTTGGAGTGCACCCCTACCCACAAACCCGTTACTTTCCACGGTCACTTTTTAGTATTACTAATGTTGCGTAAAACCGGGATTCATTTATGGCAAGAAGCAACAATGAGACAATGATAAACATATTCAGTTTCACTACTTCACAGTTGTACTAAAATTTATCTATTTCACTCGATGTTATAAGTAAGACACAGACTAATCGTGGCCGAAAATGCTGACTCTATAATTTAACTGAGTTGACTGGGTTGTGAGAATGAATGGCTAATATCAAATAAAGGAATTTAGTTGCAGATTCTGAATAATTGGAAGTAGTTATCATTTCTGTTCGTTACGGACCTGGACTTCCCGAAGGTAATTGTGTTGTACTTCTAAATTCCATTTTGGATCCGTCCTCTTCTTCCCAGTACCAAGGAGTTAGTTCATCCTCTGGAGATGGTTTCGGTTCAGGTGCTGGAATTCGACTGCCTTACGACTGATTCTGGGCTTGCTTATATAGTAAAAGGTCGTATCTAGGGAGACGGAATTTGTTTGCCCAACTTCCAAAATCCTCGACTGAAACTTGCCAATATTCGAATTTTCCGAGTGGATTTCCCATCTGAAACTTATATAAAAGTGATCTAAGATGTTTGTGGTATAATTTGTACCAGGTTTCCCTTTGGAATAAATACCGCATATAGCCAAATTTTGACTCTAAACCTGGTTGTTGACGTCCTGTTTATGGGTAACGCTTCAGGACACCTTTCCCTTTGAAACTCTATTTTCCACCCTCAAGCTTTGTAAGGTGGAAAAAAAGCATGTCAGCTTGACGAGAAAAGTGTATTCTATCAATGGAGATATAGGACTAGTGGGAAACATTACAGGAAGATGCCAGGGTAGCCCGAAAATTGAAGTGTCATAACTACATGTTCATAATATTTCCTAGATTGGGTGTTAATATTTCCTAGATTTGGTTTTTCCAACTCTAAAGATACTATTATTTCTATCAGCTCTATCGAGAAAGTATATTCTTCCCCTGGAGGTGTGAAATAAGTAGATATACATTATTGAAAATTTGCAGGGTAGCGTAGAAGTTGACGGACACTCCTACATGCTTATAAAGTTCCAAGGTTCATTTTTTCTACCTGCTAAGTTACTATTATTTTGATCAGCTTGATTAATAACATGTATTCTACGATTTAGGAAGTTGTTTCAGCAGAGAAATATTATTGGAACAATACAGGGTATCGTTGAAGTTGAGTTGAATATCCTCATCTCTATAATGTTTCCAGATTTGTCCTTTCTGTTCCTAAGATTGGTATTTGTAGGCTCAGATTCGTCAATGGAGTGTGTACTTCAATTCTAGATGACAAATTGTTAGGGAAATGTGATTGGGAGATGGCAGCGTAGTGCTGAAGTTGCATCGTAGGAAGTACATACCACGTTACCACTCGGAAAGTGTATGGACCTCACACCTATATAGTGATTCATACTAACCTTGTTCTCTTCATACAGTCTTATACTTGTTTTCAGATGTCGTGCAATTCCATAACTCCAGTGGCGGAGAGGAAAAGAAATCATCGAAGGAATTTTACTTACTTTCTGCTAGATTCTTGTCATCGGAAACCCTTTTCTTGGAAGTACAGATGATTACCTGCTTGGGGTACTCTTTCTGAATGATATTTTATCCTCAGACGATGCTCTGATGTTTTCCATAGTTGATTCCATAACGCTAGTTTCCTTTTGTTTATGAAAAGAACACTCCCCCTACCCACCGAGATCTAGGAATTTATGTTATCTAACAAGACCCAGGATCATACCGTCTCAATAGGAAATATAATTTGGTGAACGCAATAACTTATCGGGGTGAACTGATTAGTTTGCCTTTCTACACTTGTATAGATTTCCCTGATTATATTTTCATTTTCAGACTGTGGAAGGTTACCCAAAAAACATGTGGAGAAACGTTGTTCCTCGACAAAAAACCACATTCATTCAATACGTTGCAATTTATTTAGACTGTCACTTGAAGTTGGAACACCAAGCAAATAATATCACCAGAAAACATAGGAGCCTAATTCCAAAATTCAAACTATGGGGTTAACGAGCTATTTCAGGAATAAAATTGGAGTTACTCAAAAGTGGATCCTCAAAATCATATTCAATAAAAGTTATCGATATCCAACGGAATATTTCTGTTACTTGAGTGACATGCATGACTTGAGGCAGATATATGATAAAACACTAATAAACAGCAAAAAAAACAAATAATTGATTATGTATATAATACACGATATAAACACAATTCGTGAACACTACCTGAAGTAAACAAGACTTGAATTCAAAGAAGCTTCATTTACATGGGTACAAAACTTTTTAACATACTGCCATCTGATATCGAGACAATAAATTCACAAAAAATGTTTAACTCAGAAGTTAAAAAGTTCGTGTACAAGTTGTCAAGAAAAGAAATTCACAGACAACTAGAAATCATTGATTAACTATTCTTTGTTTAAGTGAAGGTATTGGTGTATATACATATGTGTATTTGTATATATTTGATTTAAATGAACGACCGCGAGCGGATGCTATTTCCACGCGGTTTTTCCCATTTATTTATTTATCTATCTTCATATGTGAATATGAAATCAACAGCATGTAAAATTTTGTATTATTGTATCATTAATAGATACATATTAATATCATTATGATAAATTATTATTATAAACTATGCCTTAACCATCTGGCCATTTCAATTCATACATGACAGGTTATAATGTGGTTCCATATTATTTTCTCATATAAGTCTAAATTTTGGTATATACTACCATGGTATCTGTTCTCATCGTAAGCTCTGAGGTTGGTGATGTTTGCCGTGAGGGTACTGTGGGTGTTGTGAAATCTATAAAAAAAATCCGAGATTTTATTTATGAATTGAGTAATAGTTCCAACATTTACGAGCTCGTGCAGAGCATCCAGACGAATGTATCTGTCACTATTGGTTACTATAGTCTCTCTGTAGCCTATCCAATCTCAATATCTGAAATTTGGAAATGCTACAAAACACTTGGCAAGCATAAGTCATATATAACAGAATTTTGTTCTCTGTTGATAGTTTGGCAACGTTATGTGATTATGCAATATTATAAATTAGAGAAAGAAAATAAGATAACTCAAGAAAAAATCGAAAATCTTGAGAGGAAATCCAAGGAAAATAGTATAGTTATTTTCGGTCTCAAACATTCGGCTCGAAACACAACAGTAGATTTCATCAATAGAGAACTTAAAAGACTCGTTGGAGTAGATGTGCGTGAGACTGATTTGAATAACTTCTACACACTGGGAAAAACAGAATTTTGTCCAATAAAAATAGAATTCATTTCATTTTTGAAAAAGGCAGCGATATTGGAGAACGCAAAACAGCTAAAAGGGACTTCTATATCTATTGCGAATGATTTGACACCCAAACAACGACAAGATAGCAAAATACTGAGGGAACATCTGAACCTTGCAAAACAAGATAACAACAACAACTGTTTCATAAGAGGAAACAAACTACATGTCAACAATCAAATATATAGTGTAGAAGACCTGAGCAAAACTGAAGAAGCTGTGGAAACAGAGGAAAAAACACATATACATAGTGCTCCAGGAACTCCAACTCCTTCACTCCAAAACAAGATTGATGATTTACCGAAGCTTGCCCAAAAACCAACAATCATAGAATCCAGAAATCAGAGGACTGCATCTATCTCTTCACCTATTTCTACAGCAACTGGTACCATAAAAAGAGATCAGAAGGAATCAACTGTCCATCAAAAGCTGAAAAAGGATAAAGAAGAAAAATCAAGGATTGAAACTCGGCAACAAAGCAAGAAGTGAGTCAGTCACCCGCCACAAAATATAAAACACCTTTTTTCTCTCCCTGAAACCAAGCCAAAAAAATATTTTTTTTATGATTGTTTTTTATGTTTTTATATGTAATTAGTTGTTACTTAGTCTGGATATGGATCAATATATCAGAGACTTTCGAGTAAGTACGGTAGAAACATACTCCTTAAATAACTACACTGAAGCAGGAACTATACTGAAAGTAAATGACAATATGCGAAACTTCAAAATATTGCATAATAATATACGTAGTCTAAACAAGAATCTAGATGAATTCAAAATCCTCATCGAGGGTCTTGAGGTAGACATAGACTGTTTAGTATTCTTCCTGACCCAAACTTATTCAAAATTCCTGATTAAGATTTGATTTACAATTATGGCGAGTTAAACCAAAATGATGGGGTAGTGGTCTATATAAAATCACACTTAAAGTACAGGTATGAAATAAAAATTATGAACAAAATAAAATTCTTAGAAATTGAAATAAACACTGAACATCAAAGTGAAAATATTATAATAAGTGCTGTATATAGATCACCATCTACAGACATAACTGAATTTAACCGCTATTTACAGATATACTTCGAGTCACTTGATTTCAAAATAAATAATCACAACCTATTCATAGGGGACTTGAATATTGATATTCTGGAAGTGGATGATTCAGCAAATGATTATTTGAGTATATTAAGTGAATTTGGATATATTTCTATGATAAATACCCCTACAAGAGTTCAAGGAAATAGCATCTCATGTATCGATCATATATTTATTAAACCGAAAAATAACGATATAGATAAATTACTTCCGTTGGTAATACAGACATGCATTACAGATCATTTCACCACAATTTTACATATTATCTCAGAGGGTAAAAAAAATACTATAAATAATGCCATATATAAAACAAATATCAACTATGATAAATTAAAAAATAATATTCAAAACCTATGTTGGGAACCCGTTTACACCGAAATAAGCATTGAATCAGCAACAAAGAAATTCGTGGATATGACTATGAATATTGTCAGAGAGTGTACCGAAACCATCAAAATTAAAAGAAAATACCATAAAAAAGCACCTTGGATGACAAATGCTCTCCTTACATCTGTAAATAAAAAAAATGAACTATTCAAAAAACTCCAAAACAACAGAATAACCTGGAATTGAGGCAAAGGTATGATAATTATAAAAATAAACTAACATCATTAATAAAGAAGGCAAAACAGGTTATTACGGAAATATTATTGAGAACAATCGGAATAATTCGAAAAAAATGTGGACAGTCGTTCAAGACATCACAAAAAACCAAAAAGTAAACAGGGAAATAACCAGTTTAATAAATGAAGCCGGAGAAAACATAACCGACACGAAAGGCATTGCAAATGAGTTTAATGAAACTTTCATAAACATGGGAAAAACTTAGCCAAACTTGAACTCATTTGTTATGCTTGACACGGACCATCATGAAATTGGAGAAATTTTGCGTGAATTGAAAAACAATAAATCCCCTGGTTATGATGGATTGAAATCAGAAACCTTAAAATCTATTTCAGAATATCTTATTGAACCATTGACATACATTATAAATAAATGTATGGCCTTAGGATACTGGCCTTTGGCTTTCAAGGACACAATTGTTATTCCAATATACAAGAAAGGTGAAAATGCCTTTGCCAGTAACTACAGGCCAATATCACTGATAACAAACTTTGCAAAATTATTCGAGAAGGTCCTAAGAAATAGATTAGTATCATATCTCAATAAGTATAAAATATTATCCGACAAGCAATTCGGTTTCAGGGAAAATGTTTCCACACAAGATGCGATAGTTTCCCTAACAAATAATGTATTTTCTGCCCTAGATAAAAGTATGCCTTGCCTATGTATGTTTATAGATCTAGCTAAAGCATTTGACACTGTTAGTCACCCACTACTTATGGAATCTCTAGAGGATATCGGAATAAGAGGTAAACCCCTCACACTCTTCGAAAGCTATATTTCGAACAGAATCCAATGTGTAAGAGTCCGGGCTGAGTACAGTGATAAGCTTCCCGTGGAGTTTGGGGTACCACAAGGGACCGTTCTGGGACCGATCTTATTTTCGATATATATCAATAATTTGTTCAAAATTGAGAGCTCTGGAGAAATCATAGGCTTCGCAGACGATACGGCCATCGTTTACAAAGCAGCTACCTGGGGGGAGTTAAAAATGACAGTACAAACCGATATTTCTCGTATCAAACATTGGTTTGATCAGAAGTTGTTAACAATAAATTTTGAGAAAACCCACTATATACCATTCACATGCTACGAAACCAAGAAACCTAATTTTAACTATATACAAATATATGAAGAAGGATCGATTTCTCATATACTACCATCAAAAGTGTTAAGTACTTGGGTGTACTCATTGATGACCATTTGAGGTAGGATGTCCATATCAAATACGTGATAAAAAAACTACAATTTATTCTATATAAATTCAGACACCTTTGTCGCACATTACCTCAGAAAGAACTAAAAATTGTGTATTTTGCACTTGTAGATAGTCATCTGAAATACGGCATCTTGGCTTGGGGTGCAGCACTCAGAAAACACATAACACCTTTAGAAATACTACAACGAAGATTCTTGAAACTCATGTTACATAAAAAATGGGACTACTCAACAGAACTGACTTACACTGAGTCAGGAGTGTTTGACCTCAGGCAGGAATTCAGTTATAAATGTATGATCAATTATCACATAAGTAAGAAATTCAAAAAAAGCAATCATGAATATGACACACGTAGAAAAAATTACACTTAATTCCCTTCATGACAAAATCTATAGGACAAAGATCAAATGAGTTCTTAGCGCCCAAACTCTACAACAGCATCCCCGATGAACTTAAAACATACGGTCATGATTTTAGTCTCCCGTGCAACCAGTTTGATAGAAACGAAAATATAATTAAATAAAGTTACATTTCATAAGGTATAAGGATAGGTAAGTATTTTGTTTCCATATCGCATCTCCCGTGCAACCAATCTCCAGATGAAATTGATCCAAATTCAAATATTCTAAAAGTCAATGTTGAATATATCTACTGTTTCTTGCTTCAATTTTAAATTTTGTATTGTGTTCTTTTATAAATTATTCAGTTATTACAGTATATATGTGTGTATTTTTTATATTTTTATATATTTTATATTTATATTCTTAATTGCTACACTGTCTCGGAACAAGTATTTTACTTACCGAGTATATTTACTCATCATATCATTTATTTTAGTATTTAGTATTTGTTTGTTACCCATTCTCCATTTCATTAATGCCTGTCGTGTGATATTCAATAGGACGTTGTAGTGGAGTTTTCATTATTTTTTATCTTATACTACTTTTATTATAACTTATTGTATTGCTTATATTATTATGTGAGTGAATAAATTTATTATTATATTATTATTATAATGACGAACGCTTGTCCAGCTCTGCTCCCGGGTATTTCATGGAGTTCCTCTCGTCAACCTGGCCATTTTTCACCCTCAATTTCTCGAGGATCTTCACGTTGGTTCGTTCCTTCGAGAAGTTGATAACCTCTGTCTTTGAAGGATTTATCTTGATCTTGTTATTCTCCATATAGGGTATAACCAACCGATCCATATGGATCTGGAGCTGTTTTGCAGCCACTCCACTCGCATACGAATGGGCGTATATGAATGGGCGGTATCATCCGCATACACGGTCGCATTCATGCGAGCGAAGGTCGAGAAATCGTACGTATACAGAGTATACAAGATCGGGGACAATGAGGAACCCTGTGGAACACCTGCTCCAACTGACTACTCCGCCGAACTCGCATTGTTGACTCAAACAATAAATTTCCGATTTGTTAAATACGAATCGAAGACATTAACTGAATAAAGGGGCATACGCGCCATTGCCATTTTGGCAATGAGGCTTGATGATTAAATTTCCAATTTTACAGGATGTCGGGAGACTTCTCGCAAATTTCGTGAATGCAGGCGAATATACAAACTCCAATAGAAGTCGCAGTTACGCCTTTCATCCTTCATCAATCCTGGTAAATTTACATGAATTTGGATAGGTAAACCATTCTCGGAGCCGAAATATCATGCGGCTTCACGTGAAAATTCAATACCCAGATATCCCATGAAAACATATGAGGGGTCCTTACGTGATCCGCATCTCGATGAAAACAGATAAATCGTTCATGTAACCGTTCGAGGGGGTGGATTGGAAATCCTATTCGTGAATTCGTGGTAACGGTGGATGAAAAATCGTCGAGAAATAATAATAGTAATAATATTTCCACTTTAACAATATATATTTGGCTAAATCTTATCAGTGGTTAGAGATCATCTTATTGAAATCTGCTACTGAAATCGTCAAATAACGATGACGTGGAGTGACGTGTAATGGATCTCGACGGCCATTGATACGTTCGTTTGATCTTCGATTCATTTTCTAACATGAACATTAAATTATGGAAGGAAAGGATTCACGAGTGTGTGTCGATTCCTATGTTCTCGACTGGCTCAGATGGTAGAGCGTATGGCTAGAAATCACAAGGTCGTGGGTTCGACTCCCACTTGGGGATGCTTCTTTTCTTTAATTTAATAATTTGTCCACTATGCCACAGAACTCCCTTCTTCCTTATATATCTTTCGGATGCATATTTCCTCTTTAACATTATATATTTGGCTAAATCTCATCGGTGGTTGGAGATCATTTTCCTGAAATCTGCTTCTGAAATCGTCAAATAACGATGACGTTGAGTGACGGGTAATGGATTTCGACAGCCATTGATAAGAACGTTTGATCTTCGATTCATTTTCTAACATGAACATTAAATTATGGAAGGATTTACGAGTGTGTGTCGACTCCTATGTCCTCGAATGGCTCAGATGGTAGAGCGTATGGCTAGAAATCATAAGGTCGTGAGTTCGACTCCCACTTGAGGATGCTTTTTTTTCTTCAATTTAATTATTTGTCCACTATGCCACAAAATACCATTCTTCCAGTAATAATATTTTTTAATGAGCAGCGGAATCCTGACTACATGACTCGGTATAGTAGAAGAGAAACAATTGAAATTCAAGATCATAAATATCAAGTTATATCCAAAGAGGCTGTGTTAGTAACACAAATTTATGAATGTAAAAAACTGTACATATTCTTCTAAATACGGCAATATTATTTTTTTTATTATCCTGCCTTCTATCGAATCTAGTTCGAAAAAAATGAAACTATAGTCCAGGGTTTCACTTCTAAATACTCCTGAAATTAGGCAGATTGAGATCTCAGGGTAAAAATCACTTTCTTTCCTTCGTCATCTATAATTTTCCAGCTCTCTTGAAAATGACTCCAAAATGGGAACCGAAACGTTGAAATTATGATCGTTCCACCAATTTTTGATGATGTCATATTTTTTCACTCAATCTCTGTGATCTGGAATGGAAAATTATTTGGATTTCCTTTTGAGATTCTTTGCAATCCCCGAAGAATTTGATTTAGGGGTCAGAGACCAGCATAGGTTTCTATTTTTATTATCATTACTATTATTGTACTGGTACACTCAGCTGGAATTGATTTCTGGGGAAGTTCGACTAGCTAAGAATGTTCAAAGAATGCAGCATATGTAGAGATTATCGGTACCTAAAGATCAGTTGACCAAAGGCAATTTTTAGAAATGATACTAAGCGTTTGAAGAAAAGTCATGATTCAAACTTTAGCCAGGTTTCCATACATAATATTCATTATTATTGAAGATCACTTTCTTTCATGGAAACAAACAACCGTTCCGAAATGATTTATTAGTGACTCTTATGTGATGTTTTACCTATAACTACAATGGTATTTTGATTGTCCTTTTGTATTATGAGGACCAAATCAAATATTCACTACTTCACTGTTGGAAATCAGTTGAAGTTCAGTCATTTATGGGTGAAAATCAATTCGGTTCTAAAAATAGAAAACGAAGCATTCGTGTTGACCAGTATTAAGGGTGTTCAGAACTAATTAAGGTCATGTTACCTTTTTCGAAATTATCCCGTAAGAGGATGAATATCGATTTATATAATAACGCGTCACTGAAAGGGTTCGATTTTTGAATCAACTGAGGCGGATGATTACGAATGGATATTTATTCTCTTTGGAAGCATGTGCTCCTTTTCTACACGGACCTAGTGCATAGCTTGGAGATTATTTTTTGACATTTCCAGAAACCAATGGAAACTTTCAATGAAAATCATTCATGTACGTTTTGGCCAATTAAAACATTATTATAGTGAGAAAAATTTACCTAGGAAATTGCCGCGGAAATAATTTGAAGTATTTTGTTTTTATTGTCTGACAATGTATATTTTTAATTTGACGTCTATCATCAATTCGCATGAAAAGTGAGAAATGAATCAAAACCGGTTGGTACCTAAAAATTATTCTGTTCGATAATGACCTATATAATATATTGTTTATCACAACCATGACAAGGAATACTATGAATTACATTTGAACGTGAAAATGGTAATGAAGTGAAAAATGGTTGAGTGGGTTAGTGTTAGTTTCATTGTTGTTTGAGACAAGGTTCGAGTTAATACTGTTTGATGCCAGTATTTCTGAGTGACATGAAGTATTATATAAAATGTTATTAAATAACGTTTTTTTTTACATTCTATATGATACTTCATCTCACTTAGATGTATTAGCTTCGAACAGTAATAACTTGCACATTGTCTCAAACAACAATGAAACTAACACTACCCCTATTCAACCTTTTTCCACTACATTACCATATATAAGAGAGCTCTTTCCTAAACACGCCAGATTAATTCATAACCCAGAAAAATTCAAAATATATAAAACATATCTTACTATCAGTTCAATTTATTCTAGTCTCCATTACTTTCAATGTCAAATGTAATTTATGGTATTCCTTGTCATGGATGTAATAAACAATATATTATATAGGTCATTATCGAAAAAAAATATTTTTCGTAAAAGTGATTGCAGATTGCATCCTGAAAGATGTGCTCTGGTAGAACATGTGAATAAATTTGACCACCAGATGAATTACGATTCAGCCCTCGCTTCGCTCTCGCGTTAAAATGTCTCGATCATTAATCGCCACCACTAATACACTAGTTGATCAAATAACTATTACCATCGACATAATTGGGGTACGACAATTAGTTTTCAGTATTATTTTCGTTTCAGGGTTTCACCAACTCACAGGGCGTCTGATAAATATGTGACTCATCCAAGTTATGTTTTCTTGAATGAAACTCGATTGAATTCCTTTGGAAAAGTGTTTCTCAAAAATTAATGGTTATATGGGTTTATACCAGATGGTTCGGAAGTTATGGGGGGATTTGCGTCAAAAAAATTGGTTCATTCGACACCAAATATCTCAGAATAAATAATTTGAAATGGGAATTTGTTATTTTACCGAATGGCGCTTTTTCCATACAAGTGCAACCAAAACTCACTTTTCTATCAGTTTTTTTTTGGAACACCCTGTAAATGAAGCCATACCAGAATCGTGCATTCTATGATCTCGCAGAAAATGTAGGGTTTGACTACTTGATTTCCATCAGAAATGAACCTAATTCGTAAGGAAGTAGAAGTATGAAAAAATCATCATAACCAATCAATCAATCAATTTATTTACCAATTTTCACAATTACAATCTGAGATATGACTATCACTAATAAAAAAAAGACAGTAAATAAATACAGAGTGCCCAAAAAAAGGTTTCCCTTGTGCATAGGCTTCTTTCTTTACGTAGATATTACAGAGAGAATATGTTCTTATACATCGCATATACATGTTTACATACTCACAAAACATGGGAATCTCATTTCAAGTTTTCCTATCAATTGCTCGGTGTATTTTTTCTTTCGGATGCCTAAGCAGCCAATCTTTTAGTCTTTTTTTAACAAGCCGAACGACTCAATTGTTAAGGCTGGACAAAGGTGAGTGAATGATCATTGACATTTCCGTATATTGGAATAGCTGTTGTTTTGACTTTGAAGCGTGTTTCATGTTTGGCCTATATGCGTTCGTGTTTGTGTTTGATGATAGAGAACTAGTGATAGATAATATGATTGACGGGCTTTTGCTTCTGTGTTTTAGGTAAACGTCTGCAATACCACCTCAGGTCTCTATTCCGTATGTTATGTGTGGCTGAATTAATGTGTTTTATAGAAATGTCATATATTTTGAATCAAGTATTTCTCTGTAAACTTTGAACCTGTTTGCCATGCTCTTAAATTTTTTGATACATAATCTGAATGGTAGTTCCATCTGAGGTGACAGTCCATCATAATTCCTAAATATTCAATATGGAAAGCTGAGGGGATTTTTATGAGGCCGTTATTGAATACTAGTTGCTTTTATGTTGAAAGGGGATCGCTATTACATGTAAAGGGTGGAAAAAAGGTATTTTCAAAGCTTATGGCGAGTAGTTGGTTTTGAAAAAAGTTTACTTTTGTGAGGTCTTTTTCGACATTATATTTCAGAGTTTTCCAGGATGTGTCTTCATAGAAGATTGCAGTATCACCTGCAAAACTGGTGATGATGTGATGATAAGTTGGATAGAATGGGCACCAACACAGTACCTTGCGGTACGCCGTATTCCAGAGCTTTTTCTGAACTTATAACAGCAATATCGATTTTCTTATTCAATGCTGGACAAAAGAGGTAACAAAATAAACTCGAATTATTTTAAAAAGCGTGAATTCACAGCAGATGTTCAAACAATCTCCCATTTTGGAACAATGTACAATTTGAGTCCATCTACAATTGCTCTACGAACTTCAATTAAAGTTGATCTTGTAGTAGAGCGAAAAATTTCTCTAATTCCATTCTTCATGTCTTCTGTTGTCGTTGATTCCTTGCGGTAGATCTCCCCTTCAACATATCTCCAAAGATAGTAATCTAGGGGCGTAAGGTCTGGGGACCTTATTGGCCACTGAATGTGTCTTTTTCTTCCTATCCATTTATTTCTGCGCCATCTGTTTGGAAAATTTCCTAACCGATTTGGATTGTGTCTGGTGTCAATCGGTACATCCTCCAACAGATTTGATAAATCACCACAGAGAAAATCTCTCTCCATTCAGTAGCCCATCAAAGAAATATGGTCGTATGTCCTGATCTCCCATTATGTCCCTCGAAACATTTATCGACCATCTATTCTGGTTATCAACTCCTCTGGTCCAATAGGGATTCTCTATCGTAGTGGCAATTTTGTCTATTTATCATCACATTACTTTCAAATGTGGACTCTTCACTAAACAAAATGTATTTGAAAAAAATTGATTTCTCGCGAATGAAATTCAATATATTTTCGCAATAGCGAACTCTGGTATCATAATCCCTTCCATCCATACATCCCTTGGGTATGGATGAGGTTTATTCTTCATCAATATTTTGTTCACGGAAGTATGACTTATATCCATCTCTCTTGCAATTTTCCTCGTTCCAACATGAGAATTCTCAACTGTTGAAAGCATCACCGATAATTAATTTTCTTCATTTGTTGAAATTATATTTACTACTTGCCTTTTCTCTTGCTTGATATTGCCTGTTTCTACAAATGGTTTTTTAACCCTCCGAAAACTCTCTGTTCGTATAGACCTTGAATCAGGATATCGAACTACATACATTCTACTGGCTAATAAACAATTTCTATCACAGTCATCCAAAATGTAGATCATGTTCATAATTTTTACGGAGGATAATTTCAATTTGAAGCGAAAAAATATTAGATTTCAACTATAAATTCACCTTTTCTATAATTAAATGTCTAGTTTGTTGGCAATTCCTATAGTTCCAAGGGTGATTTGACATAATTGATAATATGAACTTCATTCCGAATATATGTTACAGAAGCTGCTTTCAGCCAGTAGAATGTATGCAGTTCAATATGGAACGTACGGCCCGAGAGTTTTCGACGGAGAGATTTGTGGAAACAGGAAGTGTAAAGCACAAGAAGTAAAGAAAACGTGGAAGGAGAGAATAAAAATTAGAGATGATGTCGCACACTGATGAGGAAAATTGCAAATGAAACATTTCTATCCCTAGTCCTCACGCG
Source organism: Gonioctena quinquepunctata (assembly GCA_018342105.1). Classification (NCBI taxonomy): domain Eukaryota; kingdom Metazoa; phylum Arthropoda; class Insecta; order Coleoptera; family Chrysomelidae; genus Gonioctena; species Gonioctena quinquepunctata. The sequence goes on from JAFIRS010000658.1 coordinate 224,516, forward strand.
CCTAGATTTCTATCTTTGGAGATATGTTGAAACGTTGAGTGCCGTATGTATCCAACATGGATACACGAGATACGGTTATTCCATGGCCGTGTGTATCCGTGGCTAATACACAACTATTTCTGTTATTTCAGCCGCATGTATCGACGTTGGCTGCATGCCTTGCGTATATCTCTATGGGGGCTTTCGCACCACGGCCTGGCATACCCAAAAGCATATTTGGCCTGTATATTTTATATTTGGCCTGTGTATTATATTTGAGGCCCTACACATGAAAAATGGATTTGGCCTGATATACCCAATTTTCCGCTTCCACGGTGGCCCTCAACGTGTTAAAAGAGACGTCTACTCACGCGCGGTCGCAGCCCAAGATTTTAGAGGGGGTCAACTTGGCTCAAGTACAGTCAACTTTACCAGTGAAACAAGTGAAACATATATTTTTTTAATAAAATAAAAGAATATAACAAAACACAAACTGAAATGGAGTCTTCTATTCGTTTCAATAAATCGGGTGATTGATTTCGAGACATCATGAGTTATCTCGGGATGTACATTCGTAAGGTCTAAGCCCGTCATCCTCTGTTCTGACATATTTGCTGTTAGCAAAGTTTTTAGGTGCCTCAAAGTGGAAAATGACCTTTCTGAAGTTGCGGCGCTTAAGGGGAGGGTTGTCATAATTTCAAATGGAATATTGATATTGGGATAGAGGTTATTGTCACAAACTTCGATTGTAGAATTCTGCGAGCTCCCGTCTCCACTTCGAAACCCATAGCTGATACTCTGGAATGACAGTGGAAGCAGAAACTCCCAGCAATAATTGCTATACAATGCTGCGGCCTTATTCACATTGAGATATTCGGATTTTGGTATGAAAATGCCCAAGCCAAAAAGGTTCAAGGCATCTAGAGATGGGCGGTCTGAAAAAGCGGGTAAGCGAAACAGTTGTTGAACTTTGGGTTTGAAATTTTGTATTAAAATAAAGATAAATTATTCGGGATATGGGAAGGAGAACCTATCTTATTTCCTTATTAAGTACATCGGACAAGCAGATAGATGCGATAATAAAATCTGGACTATGCGGAGCATGTCGTAAGCAATTGGCATCAGATGCAGCCTTGCTGTCTTGCCAGGTTGAGATTTTAGGCAATGCATAACAAATTTTAACTGATGTGTCACCTTGAAATTGCAAATAACCGTCATGCGTCTCCACCCATCGAGTATTTCACAGACTTTACAGTTTGCCACAAAGAGCAACATTGAAAATTCTGCTTCGTTGCATTTCTGCGAATGGTGACATTTGATGATTTTGCCACGCAGTTATTGGGCTTTGTCCATTGAATTGTCCATTGAATTTCTTCCATTTTGTTTTTTAACAGTCCCCTCGATATTCCTTCCTTCCATCTTTATATTCCTGGACTCGGATGTCACGCAGGTAGGTATAGCTGCCTCCGCGGTGACGTTGGTTGTTGCCCTGGAATGCAGGGTCTGCTAACCGGAACCACAAACGTGCGGCTGGCTTCTGTTTGTTGACTCCGTTGATTTGTCGTTTACCACCAAGTGTTGTTCATCCTTGCACTTCTTCACCGTACTGATGAGGGCTGAAAGCCCGAAACACGTGTCTACGGTTAATACTTTTCTTTGATGGCCATTAAATTTCCTTCATTTTGTTTTTAACAGTCTCCTCGGTATTCCTCCCTTTCATCGTTATTGAGAATATTATTATTGCAAGGGCATCTTCTGGCATGGGTTGCAGTTTTCCCTTCATTCCATTGCTTAGACGTATACAGTAATTTGTTATTCAAAATAATCATATACCGTCAAATTTCAGTAGTTTTTTAGAAACTGTGTGGATTATTTTGGGGGGGGGGTCATAACCCCTGTGATTCCCCTGTCGGTCCACGCCTGCATCTACTGCGAGAAACCAACGACACTAGAAGACATGGAGAATATAATTAGATAAGTTTTTCGCTCTATTCCAAGATCATCTTCAATTTAAGTCTGAAGAGCAATTGTGCATAGCTCAAACTGGAAAATTGTTTGAACATTGAATTAAAGATTTTTTTAATTATTTCAGTTTATTTGTTACCTCTTTTGTTCGGCATTGAATAAAAAATCGTTATTGCTGTTATGATTACTCTTTCATACTTTTCCTAAGAATTGTAGTTGAAACGTTTACGGATGGCGAAGTCAGCAATAAATCATTGGTGAGATCTGACATATACGTCTAAGCCATTTCCACTTGTTTGATATATTTTATGGCCCGACAGCTCTCACTGATTTTTATAACCATAAGCAGATAAAGTTGAAATGAAATAGATATACATTTCGTCTCACCATTGATTTATTGCCTACTTCGCCATGCGGAAACGTCTGCACTATAGATACATTTCTGAAATCAAATAGAAAAACCCTACGTTTTCTGCAAGCTAATAGTGTGGTTCAATTACAGGGTGTTCCGTTTGAAATTAGAAATTTGACTATATCAATCACGACATACTTCTGAAAAAGTTGTATAGGCATGAAATTGGAGGTTGTCCTTTAGATTGGATGAAATCATTCATACTCAAACGTACACAGTACGTAGCAATCAACAATCATTTCTCACAGCAAACTGAAACAGATATTGGTGTCCCTCAGGGGTCCATAGTGGGACCATTTCTGTTCCTGTTCTATATTAATGATTTGGACAAACTTTCTGGGCCTGATTCCTTCACAATGTACGCTGATGATACGTCGTTAATCATATCGGAAAAAATGGACTCTTTCTTGCGTGATAAATGCAAAGAGGTGTTGATTTCTTTGAATGAATGGTTTTCAGCAAATTATTTGTTTCTAAATACTTCGAAAACGCTAGCATCGAGGTTTCACCATATCCAAAAAGAATGTAATGAGTTGTCATTCCAGTCAGACGAATCGAGTCCATTGATTTCAACTAGTTCGGATCAAACTATTTTTTTAGGATTACGGATAGATAAAAATCTCAATTGGAAGGCTCACTCCCATTACCTGATCTCAAAGTTGAATTCGATTGCCTTTCAATCCAGAAATTTGCGGCATGTACTCAATATATATCAATTGACACAACTCTACTATGCACAAGTTGAGAGTAGGCTACGATACGGTGTAATATTTTGGGGTTTATCTACCCTAGCAAAAGATATCTTCGTTGCACAAAAACGAATTTTACGATCAATGACGGGGCTTTCACAGATTGATTCATGCAGAGATATATTAAAAAAACTGCAAATATTAACATTGCCATGTCTAGCATATCAGAGAGAGTATGCTAGTATTTGACAATAATGATGAAATATATGTGAGGAACAAACAAAATCATAATTCCAATACGAGACAAAAAATGATTTCTCAATTCCATTTGGAAAATTCGAAATAAATCACCAATCTCCCAGTCATATGGCTCCTAGAATATACAATGCTCTTCCTTCAAATGTGAAAGAATGCTTCTCAAAACAATCATTCAAACATAAGTTGAAATCCTTCTTGACAGAACAGTGTTTTTATAGACTGGATGAATATTTGTCGTAGCAGTCTGCTGTGAAATCAATTTTCTTTTTAGTATTATTTTATTTAAAATTCACGTGTGTAGATATATAAACATTTTGAATGTAAGCAACTGATGTTTTCCATATGGTTTGTAACTGTCTTAAGGAAATAAAATTATTATTATTATTATAAATAAACTGAGGAAATGCACTATTTCCGAGGATATTTAGTGGAAAAATTCTCTTTTTCCAAATTATCATTTTGAAATATTTGGTGTTGAATGAAGCCATTCAGTGACATAAATCCCATCACCTGGTATAAACTCATACAACTTTATGTTTTTGAGAAACACTCTTCCAAAGGATTTCAATAGAGTGAAAATATATAGAGTGTTTCATTTAGAAAAAACATAATTTTGATAAGTCACACACCTATCGGATACCCTGTAGGTTGGTACATAGCTTTCATTGTTCTCTACAACTTTTAGTTGAGAAATTGTTTTCTATCCCAAATAGGGAAGCAGCTATCGTCCACCCACGCATCGTTGATACACCCTGTATAGTAATCAGTCAGTAGTATAATTTCCTGAGGATTTTCAATTGAATTACAGAAGTGAGTATACCGTTCGAAATGAGAAATGTTTCATTGCATTTCCCAGTATATGAACGGTTGAGATTAATTTGGAAATATAGAACGTTTTTATACCTTCTTTTTTATTTTTGGGAACTGACAAAGATATGCTTGAACTGATCATATAAATAATATTCAATTGGATTTTATCATACATGCATCTTCCTATTTGAAATGGAAACCTTCAAGCATATCCGTTTATCATCGAATATTATTCTTTTATTCGTTATTCAATCACAAATGTATTGATATATTCATTGAATTTCTTGGCAGGTAGTGTTTTTAAATATTTACTTTCGGGACCGTTGCCAGGAGGAGAGGTGATTTCTACTCGAACTTAGTATAATTAATTATAATGGCATCTTACTAAGAAACTATATATGTGATTTATTGAATTATGCAAACATCTTGATATCAAAAGGTTGTTGGAGCATTTCCAAACGAAAATATCGAATCAATCGACGGATTACAGGGAAAGTTTATAAAAGTCATAACAATGTGGTTTGGATCATTGAACGTACCGGCACAATGTTGAGATAAAAAATCAGGGACCCAATTCGTTTTGCTCAATCAGCATATACGGTTATTCTTATATTTGTTATGAAGGTAAACAATTTTGCGCAATTCATCATTCCATTTTGATTCAACTGGGAATAAAATATAAGTTTTTTCAGTACCTTTAGTGATCCAATATAAACATATAATATTGAGCAGGTTTATTGGGATTTGGATCAGTTTTGTTGATGAAAAACTATTGTTTCCTTGCCAACGTTTCGAATGTTATTAAATTCATCTTCAGGGCTCTGTACAATGAGTTTTGGTAAGTTGAAGGGGTTAAAGAATAGTAGAAATAAAGAAACATTTGGCCACAAGAATTGAAACATTTCACAGTATGAGAGATAATTAAAAAAGTAAAGACTCACCAAAAATTAGTTTTTCCGAGTTAAAGGTAAATAAAAATAATACAAAAACAGACATTCTAGATACAACGAAAATCACTTCCATGGGCCAACAGGTTCGACATCAAGAACGAGATAGACGAATACTGAGATAAAATTCAAAAGATATCCGTGAACCATATAGTTCTTGTATCAATGAGAAAAACAATTGTGGTTAAAAATGAAGTAGAAATAGGACGTGTTCAATCCTTCTATGTCTCTTCTGGTATTGACGCTGTTCGGTGGACAATTTCGATAATTTCGCTAAGAAGTCTTTTTGACAGAAAGCGTTTTTTATCAAAGATGATGCGATTTGCGAAATCAAAAGAATGACCACTATTTCTAGTATGTTCGACTAGAGCAGTGAGATTTTAGGCATTAAGTTTTTTTTGTGTCCCTATCGTGTTCAGATGAGCTTTTTTTTAATATGTTTGACCAACGTAGTATTTTATACAATTGTAACAATATAGGATGGTCCATTTTTTTCAAGAGTGCACTGGTACGAATCCAACAAAATATTCAATTTTTTTACGAATTTTGTTTTCATTTTGTATAATTTTGAGGTATATAATCTTATATTGTTTAATTACCAGAAGCCAGTGTGTTTATGTGAATGCTTAGTTATCAGAAATTACACCGGTGAAGCATGAAGTACCACAGGGCTCACTTTTAGGTCCACTACTCTTTATCATATGCATCAACGACCTGTTTATCTACTTTTTTCCAAAACCTATCATTGTGTTTGCAGACGACGCTACTTTGGTTAACTCCGACAATAATATTTTGAGCAAAAATATTGTGGTTGAGGATGCAAAGAACAAAGCCGAAACGTGGTAAAATGCCAAAAACCTTGAAGTAAACAGAGAAAAACCCAACATCTCACGATCTCCACAAACAACTTGGTTACAAATTGAAACTGCGTGAAGTTACTGGGTATAATTTTAGATGATGAACTCAACTGGTCGGAATATGTAAATTAAATAGGCTCAAAAATATCTTCCTGTAACGGCAACCTAAGAAGGTGCTGAACATTAACACACTACTTTCTGCCTACTATTCTCTGATGCACTTCCACCTAACATACGGTGTGACCCTTGGGGAAACGCAAGTACCGCCAACAAAATTTTCTCTTCATACTGCAAAAATAATGTGTTGGAATATTATCTGAAGCGGGTTTCAATGATCACTGCTGACCCTTGTTTGTTAAATATGGAATAATACCCTTACCATGTTTGTACATATACTATTCTATGATTGATATTCATAATGACAATTTTTTTTTTATCAATGTCAGAAACCTACAAGTACAACACCAGTTCATCGAATCTCCTGAAAACACAGTCTTTCCAACTTACAAAATCAAAAAACAACTCCCTTCCTACAAGACTCTATAACAAAATTCCGGAGATAATACAGAAGCTTCCAAGCAATAATTGAAAAAAATCAAATAAATGCTACCTTCTTAAACATTGTTTTTACTCGGTGAAAGAATTTGCCAGTTCTCCCATGGGCATGTGAAACACTGGATGTTGACATGCAGGACTCTATTGAAAATACAATAAATCAAAGTTTATCTATTTTAAATACCTGGTTCTTATACTTATACTTAGCGATTGTACTTCCGTCTTTGTACTTTGTATCTTTTTTATATTCCTGTCAGTGTGTGTGAAGAAAACTGACAGAGAAAACGGAGGAATATTCACTTGAAACGTTTAAAAACACTTTCTTTATATTCATATTTCTTATTTAATGATTTCTTTACTATAGCGAATAAGGTTTATATAACTTATATTCATATGGGGTTGAACTATCTACTCCTTGAATTCGTCACTCCAACAATAAAATGACAAAATACGTCATTTTGATAATTTTTTCGCTTGAAAAAACTGCCCCTAATATGGAACACGTAATATCACAAAATATATCGGTAATAAGAGAAAGAAATATTGCATGTCCATTCCAGCGTTTTTTTAAATTTAAATTCCAAGGGTTCAAAACTACCCCCTGAATACTTGAATTTTATTTACTTATAAAAACGTTGAAATCTATGCCAATGATGAAACAGGTTATATCTCAAAGAGAATCAGTAACATAAGCATGAAATTTGGAATTGGGATCACATTGCAGAGTTAGGTACGTACTGAAAATAATGTTTCCGAAATTCGAATGCAGAGGGGTTGGAACAACCCCTGAATAGTTAAATTCTTTCTTCATGGAAGTGTTGAATAAAAATATGGCCAAACACGTCAATTTTATTTTTGTATCTACCCCCTACTAAAAACAAGTTATATCTCTAATAATATATGTAACAGAATACGGAAATTTCATACGAGGATTTCAAACAGGGTAAGGTACTTACTGAAGAAGGATTTACCAGAGTTTCAATCCCAAGGGGTTAAAACTACGCCGATATTAGTATTTCTAGATTTGGCACCCCAAGCAGTTAAACGGGTTATATCTCAAAGAGATCGGTAATAGATGAATGAAATTTTGCACGAGTGTTACATTCCAGATGTGGGTACGTATAAAAAAAGATTTTCAAAAATTTCAAAGCCCCTCCTTATTTGAATAATTTTCAACTTTGAAATCGTTAATTTTATTGAGGTACCATTTTCTTGAAAGTTTTCAACCTAAAATAAAGAAGTTGTGTGTCAATACGTGAAGTATGCATTATGGTTGGCAAAATTGACGTCATTTCTACTTTCGAATAGGTCAACGTTGAATATGGACTTGGAGCTTGTGGGAGGAGTTTCACCGTTCCGCGCCGCAGTGGCGGAATCGGACAAACTGGTCCAGACAGTATCACTTATTCCCATTTATCGCTGTGATAAAGTGGGTGTCTACAAAGTGTGATAGTTTGAATTTTTCGGTCGCAAACGTCAAAACGGCATTTGTGTTGTGATTCGGCAGATGAAAGCTTCGTTCCAAAGACAGGCCCAGTCTGTGAAGTACTGGTATAATGAATGAATGACAATGAACGAGTCGGTCGTAAATAACTTCAAATCAAATGTAAGTGACGTACAGAAAGTAGAAAAAAATCCGGTTGACCACTGCTGCATTGTAGGGTGCACAAACACACGTTTCAATGCACCCCTGAATACGAAATTTCATGGTTTTTCTACCGAGAACTATAAACGTGACCAAAGGAAAGAAGTGAGTGAAGTCCGTTATTATTACACTAAATGAAAATTAGTATTACTTTTTTGTTGAAAATTATTGCAATAAATGCAGTATTGATATTCACTTTGTACTGTATATCAACGAATCTATTGGACAAATCATAACTAGGTGTATCAGAATAAGATTTGATATAGGTAAATGGTGAAGAGGAGAGTTTTCGCATATTTTCCGGTTTCACCAAAAATGGCTCCGGTTTTGAATTTTTGAATGTATATTGTAACATTTTTGGATTTATGAGACAATTCTGGATTTTGAAAAGTTTTTACGCACACTTAATTTTTTTAGAGTCACTTTTGATATTGCATCTAGGTGGCTATGATCGGACGTAAACTAATCTGAGGACCTCAGGTGATGTCAGAAAATTACAATCGAAAAGTTTTAGTGGCAAGTATGATAGATAGGAATAAGTTGGCAACATTATATTTTCCTGTACTAACTATTATTTTTCAAATGCCGACCATTTTCTGACAATCACTTTCCGAAAGAAAGATTTTTTGACGAATCTAACGACAATAATTTATTTGCGATTGGATTTAAAATAAGAACATAAATTAAATATTACTGAGGAAAATACTGGATAATAATTAATTTACTTTTGTCAAGTGTGCCATGGACAGCCATGACGCATGATATTTTGCAGTTATTTTCATCCAGTCTTCTTTGGAAAACAAAACTTAGCTAATAACAGTGACATGAGCTCTCTGAGCAGACAGTGAAGGTTTCCTAATTTTCGTTAAATTTCAGTTTAATTTTTCTTCAAAATAATGTATACTCAAAGTGAAAAAGTGGGTATATATAATATTTGGAGAATGTCATAGATATTCAAGGAATACTGCTGAGTTGTATGCTCAGAGATATCATAATCGGCAATATCCAGCCCATCAGTATTTTCCGTATGTTGAGAATCGTTTTAGGCAAGGAGGAAATTGAGAGGCGGAACAGAGGTTTATCATCTATGAAGGGGCTGAGATGAACGTTATTGCTATGGTTGAGGTTGATAAAACGATTTCCTTAAGATAAATTAGTAAAAAAATGCAGATTAGTCACGAATCACCAAACAAAAAAACTGAAAAAGCACGGATATCAGGCATTTCAATATCAGTTACATTTGTGTGCTGACGATGGCAATAGACGGGTAGTGTTTTGTGTTTGGCTGCTTCAAAATCATAGAGTTAACCCAAATTTTATAAACTTCATTCTATTTTCCGACGAATCACGATTTACAAATAATGGTATGTTCAATAAGCAAAATACTCGGTACTGGGCTTAACAAAATCAACATGTTATGAGAAAGGGCAATTTTCAAAAAAGATTTGGCGTCAATGTCTGGGCTGGTATCGTTGGAAATAGAATAATTGGGCCAATATTGTTTCAAGGTCAGTTAAAAGGGGTTAGGGTTTCTTCAAAATGAAATCGAGGATCATCTTAATGATCTAACTCCAGCAGTTTGACGGCAAATTGACTTCCAACAAGATAGAGAACCTCCTCTTTATACCAGAGAAGTTCCTAATTACTTAATAGAGCCTTTGAATGATCAAGTTATTGCAACCAATGGTCCAGTACGGTAGCCTGCCCGCTCACCGGATATCACTGTGCTCGATCTATTTATTTGTGGATATGTTAAAGAAAAGGTTTACTATGCAAGAGCCCCAGCCACTTTCGAAATCTTAAAATGAAGAATTATATGGGCATTCAGAAGTATAACGCCTTAAATGTTACGAAACGTGTTGAGAGAAACAATTGAACAAGCTGAAATGTGTTTTGAACAAGGAGCAAGGGCACTTTCAAAATTTACTACAGTGAAAGTAAATAAATTATTATCCATGGCACACTTGACCAGAATAAATAAATTATTATCCAGTATTTTCCTTAGTAATATTTTATTTATGTTCTTATTTTTAATCTAATCGTCAAAAAAATCCTTTTTTTCGAAAAATGCTTGTCAAAAAATGGTCGCCATTTGAAAAATAATATTTTGACACGAAAATGTAATTTTGCCAACTTGTCTTATTCCTATCTATCATACTAGTCACTAAAACTTTACGATTATAATTTTCTGACATCACCTGAGGACCTCAGGTTAGTTCACGTCCGATCATGGCCACTTAGATGCAATATTAATAGTGACTCTGCAAAAATGAAGTAGGCGTGAAAACTTTTCAAAATGTCCAGAATTGTCTCAGAAATGAAAAAATGTTACAATATACAGGGTGTCCCATTCAATAATTCAAAACATAGCCATTTCCGGTGGAACCCTACCAGATCTCAATTTGATACCCGTATTATTCTAGTTATGACTTGTCTAATAGATTCGTTGACACTCGGTATACGTGGAAATTTTCAAAGTCAATTCATAATTTCTTTGTGCATATTTGGGTAGAAAAACTCACATTGATATGAACAATTGAATTTTTTCATACTAATGATTAAAGTAATCTAAAAAACATGGATGAGAAACATGTTTTTTATCTATGTATACCTACGAAAAATATGAAAAATATGTGAAAATATACGTATGTAGAAATAAAACAATATTTTCAATATATTTATTTATATTTCTTTCATTTCTATTCATATTTCTTCAATATATTTTTTATTCGTGTAATTTACTGCAACATTAGACATGTAAGTTTTTATTAAATTTTGTCAATAGTTTGTGAAAATAATGTGGCTTTTCAACTTGACAATACATTTTATGTAAACACTACGATAACAGGTGAATCACGTATCACGTGTTCACCACTTTGATGTAGCCATGAGCGCTTCGCAGACTACTCGTCTAAACCTGCTTTTTTAACCGACGAAACCAAAAAGGAGGAGGTTCTCTAGTCGACGCGTATTTTTTTTTTATTAATATTTTTTATGTCTGTATTTTTTGTGAATGTCTAACAGAAAACAACTACTTCCCCGGCTAAAGCCACGCTGGACATTGAACTACATCTGATAGATATTCTGAAAGGACCCTAACTCAAAAGAAAAAATAAAATAAATCTATCATTCCCCATGACAGGTTTAATGTCAGAAAAACACTAATTTCAAAGTGTCTCTCTGAAAGAATTGTTTCTAACTCTTTTCCATCTTTGCAAAGTGAGATTGCTTCTAAAAAATGTGTTTCCCATTTCTTCCGGTCTTCCTGATGATCGTGGAAGCGTGAAATAGATTTTCGTTGACAAAAATATATTGAAGACCTAGTGAATGCGATGCCTCTCTTGCGTCAATGTTACAAATGATTTCTGGTGAGTACTCTTTTCTGGAAACATTCTCCTTTGCCTTATTCATCTGTACGAGTTCTTGATTAGGACTGGGATAGAAAATCAAATAACTATCTGAATAAAAATGCAAATTTTCAATGTCAGATTTTTTTTTTGAGTTAGGGTCCTTTCAGAATATCTATCAGATGTAGTTCAATGTCCAGCGTGGCTTTAGCCAGGGAAGTAGTTGTTTTCTGTTAGACATTCACAAAAAATAACTTTATTTCTATCGTGGATTTTTCAATTCACAGAAAAATCTTTCTATTCAATATTCAATTGAGAATGCTTCCCTTTTCAACATAGATAATCATATTATTTAACTGGTTATAGTTGAAGTAAGGTGGGTAAGTAAGTATTCTGGAAGTAATCAAAGAACAAGTAGGTAGTAATTAGCAGATTTCAGCCACAAAAAATTGAAAAATAAAAACTTTTTAACAAAAAATTAAACCGACGAAATACGTAACTGAAAAGTAAAAAATTAAATAAACCTTCTTAGTCTCAATAACTAAACTCCCAAAATGATGTAAGTAACTGTTTTTGAGTCGGTGCCAAACAAACAATCAACGAAGATCATTAAATTACTTCAAAAAAATTATCAGAATGTCACCGCGCAACTCGATGCCATCATTTTACGCCTCATCTAGTTCATTTGCTTGTTTGTTTGGCGCCGACTCAAAATTAGTTACTTATTTCGTCGGTTTAATTTTTTTGTTAAAGAGTTTTTTTATTCATTATTAGCGCAATTTCCGAAACAGGTGCTCAGTTTAATTCAAAGGTTATACAGGCCGAATCACAATGCAACTGCAGTATTCACGTTTGTGATGAAAACATTTAAACTCTATCAAAGGGGCAAATGCACTAAGTGGACTAATTCGCCAGATTCCGCCACTGCGGCGCCACTTACAAAGGTGCTTCAACTCCATAGGGAAGATTAATTTTATATCATAAGAATAAGTCGAGAATCAGCATATCAAGATATTTTGTGTAGAACCAATGAATATAAAAAATACGAAACATATTATTTTTTTGTGAATCACTCCGTAGGTAGTACGGCAATGAGTCATTTGAATTATTAGGCTATATGTTGTTCATTCGGATGAATCGAATGAAATAAATGACTTGGATAACTAATGAAAAACACAAATCCCGAATGAAACCATCAGATAAAAATTTCATATCCGGATGGGACGCGGGAGTCGAATGATGTGGAAGTTTCATATGAAGGCAGTTATGTTGCCAAAATTGCTTGTTATAACTTCCATGTTTTATCGATTCCATTGGAACCGCAGATAATAGATTCATTTCGGATGGGACGGAATTTGCAGGATCTATTCGGTGCATAACCCGAATTGAAATGATATAATTTCGCGAAACAGATTACCACATTGGTCAGTGAATGAAACAATTCTGTAATGTAGTAGAACCGTGGGGTGTAATTTGAAAAATATCTCAATTTGGTTTTTGCATTAGAACTGGGATGCAATTTCAGACCTCAACTCTAGGGGGCGGACGGACGTCGCTTCCTTTGAGTGCGATTCAATCATAAACCTGTTTTTTTACCGTATTCATTTTGAGAAAATTTGAGAATTGTTTTCACACTCTCTGAGAACTACAATCCTTTTATGTTTTCGTTATCATCTCGCCCACACTATTTCTCAATATCGAAGATCCAATAGATTGCTTAGGGTCATGCAGAATTCGAATTATATCGAACTTTTTTTACGGCCAAATGACGAATATAGTCGAGTGGGGTGACAGCTTGCCTTGTATAGTTATTCTAATCCCAATTGGAACGGCAATAAAAATAATAGCACTACGAGGAGTGTTCATATGCACTGCCCGAAAAATGGAAAATTTATATACTACCAGTGTTTTTACTTCCAAAGCGTTCCTGGTGAAATCATAAAGAAGTTCTGTCGCGTGGAAGAGAATTCCTTCTCGAAACTTTTTATGTCGGTCCAATTGGGATTAGAAATATTATACCTCATGTGGTGTTATTGCAAGTCCTTTGCGAAGGGAATTTCCATATGTTAAACATCCTTGTGAGTTGTGTGTACCTTGCTACATTTTTTTAATCCTCCTGAAAGCCGAGTGGGGTGACAGCTTGCCTTGTATAGTTATTCTAATCCCAATTGGAACGGCAATGAAAATAATAGCACTACGAGGAGTATTCATATGCACTGCCCGAAAAATGGGAAATTTATATACTACCAGTGTTTTTACTTCCAAAGCGTTCCTGGTAAAATCATAAAGAAGTTCTGTCGCGTGGAAGAGAATTCCTTCTCGAAACTTCTTATGTCGGTCTAATTGGGATTAGAAATACTATACCCCATGTGGTGTTATTGCAAGTCCTTTGCAAAGGGAATTTTCCCATGTTAAACATCCATGTGAGTTGTGTGTACCTTGCTACATTTTTTGAATCCTCCTGAATTAGTTTCTCGTGAATCTTCAACATGTCCCTCAGTTTATGTCCATAGTTCTGCACTTCAACTTCTTGTATTTGGTGATTTTGTCAGGAATATGCCTTCTAAAGGTACTCGCTCCATATTCTAATGATCAGGGTTGTCAAACTCAGATGTTTTTCCTCTCATTATGTTTAACTGTCAATTTTTCTTCGATAATTCCACGTTAATTTACGTCAAATTCGTTGTGTACTGTACAAATAAGACAAAAAATTGTTTGTGTAAATTTTATACTTTTCCAAAATCTGTCTGGGAATTAGAGCAAAGAAAGAAATTGATAGCTGATGTAAAAACGATACAGTAAGTGTGACGACTTCATTAATAAAATATTATGAGTTCACACGTTTGTACAAACGTTTTATGGCAAGGAGGAAAATAGAAGTGTCACCAAATCAACCAATAACTGGAAATATAACTGAAATGAATCCAGCTCAACTCAATAACAACGCAGGGTACTTACATTCAAATATGTTTTGTAGGATGTTAATTTCACTGAGGTTTTCCTACTAATATGGGCTTGTATTGAATAACGTTGGCCGTTTATTCTCAGTCCTTCAACATTTCTCAAATGTGCCGAAGCTAATTCATTACCTTTCATCATCCCAGTTTGAGGTTGAAAGATATGTTTTATTTTAAATCATGTTCCATTATAACAATTTTTAATTAAATTAAATTTGGTTCTCTATTTCTTCAAGTTTCTCACTTAATTTTGATAGAAATTATCAAAACTTGTCATCTACCTGTCAAATAATTCCCGAGTCCCGAAATGTTGCGTTCGCCCCTGTCGTGCACATAACCAATAGTTATTGTGGTAAATATTTATTCATACAGGTTTGATAAGTCTTTTTTCACTACCCCAAGATTTCCCACTATGCCCATAATACCTCACCTGTCACAAGTTCCGTTCCCTTCCCAGAACATGCACAAAGAAATAAAATACTGTACTTCTTATTTCATTTTTTTCTTTATGCATACTTTTCCCAAATTTTGTCTCTGTGAAAGTTCAATCAATATATTGTTGTAGAAAATCAGAAATTTTTTATGTTCCTTTGCTTTTTGAATTTCTGCCGCTTCGAAAAGGTTTTCAGATTTATTTCTAAAGAGATGTAGCCACCATTTCATTAAATCCTGGAATAATTGTATGAAATATTAAGTGATATTGAAAAGAAGCTGGATTGTTGTTTTGAAATTATAAGTGATCAAAAGTTGAACAACTTCAGATGGAGGTTCATAATTTGAAAGAAAATCTAACAACAGCTCTATCAACAGAAGAAATATCTCAGAAATCTTAAGCCGATGCAAAAAAAAAGATAAAAAAATCAAAATCCCTTATCAGTTGTTGAACCAAAAGATGATGAAGATTCAAAAATAGTATTGAAATTAATAAAAATAGTTTAAATAAATAAGCCAACCAGGGCCAGGCAAAGTAAAAGATCCTTTTTATTTCTCAAACTCTTTTAAACACAAATCACACTCAAATCTCGTTTCTCCACTGTTTTTCGGGTTGTGACACATCTCCAAGTTTTGCTAGTAAAGGAGAAAAACTGTAGTAAAGGAATCATTAGGTAACAAAAATTCATCCAGTTTGGCTGATATTTTTTATTAAAAAAATGCGGACGAAAAAACAATTGCTGACAATGGAACTAAGTTAATTGTGTCAATCTATAGAGCTCAAAAAAATTATATTACTTTGAATAAACTCAGATTACAGCATTATAATTCTGCGGCCAAAAAAATATACACTTTCAAATAGGAAACCAAATTGGTATAGTATCAAATGCAAACATGGCTCGTTAACGAGCAGGGTATGGATTTATAGAAAAGGCAAAGGAGTGCGGATGGAAAAATAATCAAGGTGAACTTATACCACAATTCACAGATTGCAATTTAATTCCTGAAAAATTATTAAAAACTATTAGCTGTAATTGCGAAACTAATTGTGATAATAAAAATGCGGCTGTCTTGGTTCGGAGAAGCTCTAATGCAGAAAAGCAAGTCTATGAAGACGTAAGTGATTCAGAGGACATCGTCAACGAAGAATCGACTAATGTCGGTTTTCCTACAGAAAATGAAGACTTCGAGGATACAGAAGAAGATGAAGAAGAAGACAGTTTCTCTGAATCAGATGAAGATGAATCAAATCAATTGGTACCTACTTTTATGAACACAAAATAATTCAACAAAAAATAATTAAATCATTGTCAGCGAAGACTTAAACTTATTTTATACGTTTCAGTACACGGCTTGAATAGGAGCTTGTCTTTAAAAAGTTTTTTTGCTAGTTATTTCATAACATTGTAAACTGATTATCAGATGATAAAAGCATTAATTCATTAACTTCAACAGTAGCTAGTGAGCATTTATCACGAATAAAACTGATTTAATGGGTGAAAAATTATGGAGGAAATATTCGCATCTAGACTCCACATTATTTTGTAAGCATTCATCCTGAAAATTCTACTAAATATAAATTAGGGAATGGTTCATGGCTCGAAACAATCTGTCACTCAATCAAAAGCTACTTATCGTACGTACCTTCACTCATTTCAGTTTCTACGAAGGATTTTCTACTTGAATGAATACAATAGAAGAGAATACGTTCATGAGGAAATGAATGTTTCACGCCAAGCGAGGAAAATCAACACAAATACTTCGCATAGCTCTAATCCTATCTCACTATTCATTAACAAAGCGAGCTAATTAATAACCTCAAGAGTGTTTCAGTGTCTCGTTTTGATAGAAATGTAATTGATGTCGTATCAGTTGACGGCTTATATAAAAGCCTTCGTTCATTCAAATCGAATTTTCACGAAATGAATGAACTGTTGAAGAAGTATGTTTCGAAAATGATTGATACAAAAGTAAAGTAAAGTTGGGATTATGGGGCATTACTTCTCTCAATGATATGTACTTTTCCTCAATATTTTGCCTGATACGTTGCAAGGTAGTTCCTCCATTTATTCAAGGTCGAATTTGAATGCAACATTCTGATGTAAGATTTTGAAATGATTCATACAAAACACTTCTTTTATGAAGAAGAAAAACTCGAAGTCGTCTCCACAATATAATATTAACAATCGATTAGATAAATACCATCGATTGGGTGAACATGTTTCGAACCTCTATAGGTTCATCATCAGCAGATAATAAAAGTATTCTACAATAAAAGAAGAACAAAGACTTAGTTACATGGGTAATGTGATACAATGAGTGCTACTTACATGGAGATGAAAAAATATTTTGTAGGTTAATGATAGAAAATTATTTTAATTCCAATGTTCATAACTTGGACCATATGGAAAGTTGGGATTTCCCTTTCAAGGGCTGTGTCCCATTTTTAAATTTGGGAGGTCTAAATACTTTAGCCGATGCAAAATGAAATGACGACATGAGGAAACAACAGAAGCAATGGCGGTGATTGACAGCACCCAAAGAGCCATCCATCTGTCAGACTGAATTATCAAACCTAACCATGGAACGGCGACAAGAGAACTCCATGCACGGAACAAATATGAACCAGATGTAAATCACAACCAAAGCAGTTACTATACCATGCGTAGAGCTCAGATGTCACCTATCCATATCTACAAATTTATATATATATATATATATATATATATATATATATATATATATATATATATATATATATATCTATAAGAGTAGAACAATTGTGTATCAAAATAAAGAACAGTATGTATGTGACAGACTAGTTATTCCAACGAACACCCCGAAGTGCAACTTGTACTGAAGAAAGGAAAACCACACCACAGAGCAAACCGGAATAACACCGTCCAAACGAACAAATGCACTATGACATAGAACAATTGGTTTATCGGAGATCGAGGCGGAAAAGTTCTAATGAATGTAAGGGAATTAAAAATTCGACAATCAAACTGTACTTGTTTATTTAAGGAAATGACACTCATTGTTTATGACAGCATTGATCTCAAATATTTCAAGGAAATTGAGTAAAGAGCCTTTTGGCAAACATGTAAAATATCTAAATCAGTCTCAATATCAAAGCTATGGTTGTGATTAATATGGTTAGCAAATGAACTTTGGTATTATAATCATCTATGCGGGTTTCTAGAACTCTCAATCAGTTTAACATGTTCACCAACTCTGTTTTATTTCTCACTCTGACCGACATATTGGGCAACCAATCGGTCGTGAACATGAAATTCTGTAGATCCTGATTTGTGGAGAGAGACTTTTCTTTGATTGACTACATTTTGGAAATGAACCAGTAAAGGAGAAATTGATATCATTCGAAACGTTCGAAAATGTTCAAGATATCAGAAACTTTGCCTAAATGAGGAATAGAACAGTATTTATTGTTTCTATCGCAACTCGAATGAGATTTGATTGATGTTTTCACATTTATTTCGCGATAGTAGGGGTAAACCATTTTGTGACATTGTTGATATATTCCATTCGATATTGAAATTTCAGGGGACAAGGATATTAAATGTCTGGCAAAGAGATTGAACGCCGCGATTTAGGAATTGGGGGCAAGAAGAGGAATTACGTATCTGCTGAGTGGCTTCTAAATCGAAAAATCACTTTAGAATCGTTGATATTTACAATAAATCTAAAGGGAGAGAATGTTTTGCTATTTCCATAGTAATGTCGCGGGTAAGGAATTTAAAATTCTAACATCAGATTTACTGAAGATTCCCGTTGAAAACAATGCAATCATCCAATATCTGTACCAAAACATATTTTGTGAAATAAAGGAAAGAGTTTGAGGTTAGCCTTCAAATCAGACATTTCGTAGATGGGGACAAATTACTACCCTAGTAGGCCAGAATTTGTGCAAATATTATTGTTAAACTGAAAGAAGTTTTGTTGTAAAACAGTGTTCAACAGGCTGCATAATTGAGGACATGAAATGAAAGAACATCTGCCTTAAATAATAGCTCTCTTACTAACCTGATACATTCTTCTGGGGGGACACTAGGAAACAAATTAACCACGTCGAAGGACAACAAAATGTAGTGTCCCCCCAGAAGATTGTATCAGGTTAGTAAGAGAGCTATTATTTGAGGCAGATGTTCTTTCATTTCATGTCCTCAATTTATGCAGCCTGTTGAACAATGTTTTACAACAAAACTTCTTTCAGTTTAACAATGAATTCTTTGCACAAAATTCTGGCCTAGCTATGGGTAGTAATTTGTCCCCACTTCTAGCAGAAATTTCTATGTCTGATTTAGAACATAACCTCAAACTCTTTCCTTTATTTCACAAAATATGTTTTTGGTACAGATATGTGGATGATTGCATTGTTCTTTTCAACGGGAATCTTCAAGAAGTAAATCTGATGTTAGAATTTTAAATTCCTTACACCCTCAGATACAATTTACTATGGAAATAGCAAAAACAATTCTCTCCTTTTAGATTTATTGTTAAATATCAACGATTCTAAATTTGATTTTTCGATTTATAGGAAACCAACTCATACAGATACAGTAGTTCCCTTTTCTTCTTGCCACCCCAATTCGCATAAATTCGCAGCGTTCAATTCTCTTTGCCATAGACTATTCAATATCCCTTTGTCCCCTGAAAGTTTCAATATTGAATGGAATATTATTAAACAAATAGGTCACAAAATGGTTTCCTACTTAATCAACAGAATTCGTGATAAACATTAATCAAATCCCTCAATCGCAGTTTAGTTCCGATAGAAAAAACCAATAAATACTGTTCTATTCCTTATTTAGGCAAAGTTTCTCTTAATATCTTGAACATTTTCAGACGTTTCGGTAATGATATCAATTTCTCCTTTCACACTACGGATTCGATTTCCAAAATGTTAGTCAATACTAAAGATAAAGTACCTCTCTCCCACAAATCAGGAGTCTACAGAATTTCATGTTCACAGACCGATTGTGTTGCCCAATATGTCGGTCAGAGTGGTAGAAAAATAAAAACAAGAGTTGGTGAACATGTTGAACTGATTGAGAGTTCTAGAAACCCACACATAGATGATTATAATACCAAAAGTTCATTTGCTAACCATATTCTTAATCACAACCATAGCTTTGATATTGAGACTGATTTAGATATTTTACATGTTTGCCAAAAGGGCTCTTTACTCAATTTCCTTGAAATATTTGAGATCAATGCTGTCATAAACAATCCGAGTGTCATTTCCTTAAATGAACAAGTACAGTTTGATTGTCGAAAGTTTTTTAATTCCCTTACATTTTATTAGAACTTTTTCCTGCCTTGATCTCCGATAAACCAATTGTTCTATTTCATAGTGCATTTGCTCGTTTGAACAGGTGTTATTCCGGTTTGCTCTGTGGTGTGGTTTTCCTTTCTTCAGTACAAGTTGCACCTCGGGGTGTTCGTTGGAATAACTAGTCTGTCACATACATACTGTTTTTTATTTTGATACACAATTGTTCTACTCTTATAGATATATATATATATATATATATATATATATATATATATATATATATATATATAAATTTGTGAATATGGATAGGTGACATCTGAGCTCTACGCATGGTATAGTAACTGCTTTGGTTGTGATTTAAATCTAGTTCATATTTGTTCCGTGCATGGAGTTCTCTTGGCGCCGTTCCATGGTTAGGTTTGATAATTCAGTCTGACAGATGGATGGCTCTTTGGGTGCTGTCAATCACCGCCATTGCTTCTGTTGTTTCCTCATGTCGTCAATTCATTCTGCATTTAGCCCTCCCAAATTTAAAAATGGGACACAGCCCTTGAAAGGGAAATCCAAACTTTCCATATGGTCCAAGTTATGAACATTGGTATTAAAATAATTTTCTACCATTAACCTACAAAATATTTTTTCATCTCCATGTAAGTAGCACTCATTGTATCACATTACCCATGTAACTAAGTCTTTGTTCTTCTTTTATTGTAGAATACTTTTATTATCTGCTGATGATGAACCTATAGAGGTTCGAAACATGTTCACCCAATCGATGGTATTTATCTAATCGATTGTTAATATTATATTGTGGAGACGACTTCGAGTTTTTCTTCTTCATAAAATTATACCACTCCACTTCGAGATACAATGGACTTCTACCACAGGTCAAAACACTTCTGTTGCAAAAAGAACGGAAAATAGGTACTTGGTCAGAGAAAGAGGAAACTATGCCAGATCTTGGAGGAGACGGTCGTGTCTATCGAAATGAAAATCTGCTCCGCGATTTTGAACATTATTGCACAAAACAGGTTATTTTCGCCTTCATTGGCGGCCGCGCCACGCGAAACCTGACCTAAATGTCTGAACTGAGGTTAGATAGTGAAAATTTCTGTTAAAGTCATAACATTCATTGATTCAAACACATAATGTGGCTTAAAGTTAGTGGAAAGAACATGAACTTGTCCAAGGCTCGAGTGGAAAGCCAAAAATGAAGCTGCGAAAACAAAACAGCAAAGTTCGGTTCCCGTCTCTGGAATATCGAAAAAAGACGATGAAAAGCCAGCGGAAACCTGTGGTAAGTATGTCCCAGATAAGGTGATTCAGTAACCGAAGAGAAAGTTTGCTATCTGTCCAAGTGAAAGACATTATCACAACTGAACATGAGAACCAAGACAAACTACACAATGCAATTGATATTAATATGGACAATCAGAATAAGGTGAAAGGAGAGCCCGGCCAAGGGTCTTAGGATGAAAAATCTTCCCTTGCCAGTGCTAGCGCCGAAAATAAAGAAGTAAATGACATTTCACAAAATAATAAGTGTAGTGCTCA
Source organism: Gonioctena quinquepunctata (assembly GCA_018342105.1). Classification (NCBI taxonomy): domain Eukaryota; kingdom Metazoa; phylum Arthropoda; class Insecta; order Coleoptera; family Chrysomelidae; genus Gonioctena; species Gonioctena quinquepunctata. The sequence continues at coordinate 246,219 of JAFIRS010000658.1, forward strand.
ATCAAACGACAAAGGGGTGAGTGTAACCAACCAAAATGCATGGAATGAGATGGAAGATTCAAATATTACCTTCAAAGATTCCACGAAAAGAGTTGTATTCGCCCTACATATAAAGAGTGGTACTACACTTATTCATTAATATTTTTTTATATACATCGAATATTCTATTGACTATTTACCTCATTATTTTTGAGCCAATCAAATGACCGAAATTTCCAACACATCAGTTTTAAAGTCATAAAATGCGTCTTCTCGCTGTTTTATATTGATAAAACCACTAGTAGATTCGATATTGTTTTTCGATAATACCACACTAAGCCATGTCACCTGTCATTATATGTCAACACATTCAATTCATATATTATATATAATTCAATTCCTGTAAGGAAACAGGAATTTGAGCTCACTACATACAGTGATTTGATATTGAAATTCAACTATATATATTTCTCAGATTGATAAATAAGCCAAGTAAGGCTGTGAATCATATAACTGCCATATTCTCATACAATCAATGGGTGTTGTGGAGTAGTGGTTAGGTAACCAGACTTTCACGCGGAGCTAGAAATATTTCATGAAGAATTGTAAGACCACTAACAATGTCATAAAGAGCTCAAAATAGCACAAATCACATAAAACTCAATTAGTAATTGCATAGAGTCAACAGGCATTCGAAATTATTATATCAAAGCCGAGATGGCCTAGTAAGCCGCTGAGCAGGCCAAGAAAAAAGCATCATGGGTTCGAATCCGACCACCGTCAGAAACTTTTTTTTTCTCGATACCGTATCCAGGAGTTTTTTTCAACCGGTTTCAGATACAAACATATTTGATAGTGAAACATTTATAGATATTTCAGGTTTTTAGGCAAGTTAACGAGCAGTAAATGATCATTATAAATGAATGAATCTATAAAACGAAGCATTTGGGAACTGACACACGATTCCTCCAATTTTGAAACGAGAATTGCTGTTATTTTCCCCGTTGAAAATCCAAATATAACAAGAATTCTGGTAATTTTATCCAGTTTCAAATGTGGTTCGGGAAATACTCTCATTAAATATCATTCGTATAGAGGATTTTGTGGCAAAATTTATGAAATTTTGCCTCTAGGAAATTTAACTCTTGCAATTTGCGGCCTTATTATCAAAGATTAAACCACTCAAGCTTTGCTTTCGTGGTTTAATCAGATAATAAGCCCGCGAATCGCACTCCAGGCAAAATTATTTCTCGAAAATTTCAAGATTTTTTGAGAGATAAACCCCTAGCACATATGATATTTCCCTCGAATAATACATAGGTATAAAAATTAATGTGAAAAAACAAAATCGAAGTGTTAAATATAAAATAATTTCAAGATAAAAATATTGATTGAAGTCTGGGACTGGAAGTGATGGCGCATTTGCTGTTTCAGTTGGAGGAAAATCTGGAAAAACCCACAACACCATCAGAATTCAGATCATCAACTTTTTCCTAGAAAAGGAAACATTCCCTGGGTGATGAGAGAATCAATCTTAGAAAATACACGGGAGTCAGCGAAGAGGTGCCAACAATTAGAATATGCCGTATAGTATCCGTTGGAAATGCTGCCACTATGATTAGATATGGCATCGATATTGTAAAGGTTATTTATTCCACCCTGAGCGGAATATTGGTCCAAATTTAAATTTTGTATGGAAAATTTAATTACAATGTCCAATTTACTGCCATCGGTTGTAAAAACACGTTTCAAATGTATAACTAAATTTTTTTGAAATATTTGTATACGAATCATCTTTTTGAATTTTCTATTCATTCCACAAATCAAACAGTATGTACATACTATTGTGATAAATTCACGACTACGTTTAGCAAGTCTGGAATAGGGATTGAAAGAACCTAGAAAGGTTCAAAAGTTATGGAGCAGTAATAACAAAAAGTAAATCTCAATATAGACTTCAGCTAACCGGCAAATGTATTCATAATTTTAGAATTATGAGTAGACAGATATCTTGTCCAAGAAATGGAAGCTCTTTGATTATCATTCATGATATGAAAATTGTTTAAGTTTTCAAGTGAACCTATGAGAAGGTATCTTAGAAAATCTTCCGAATCTGCTGGGACATTGTAATCCACGGAAGGAGCAAAATTTCTAAATAGACGGACAAAATGTGAAGTATCCACCATTTTCCGATAAGAATCTGGACTCCAGATATCAAAGATAGAAAGATTTCACTAGATCTCCTTTCATTCTCGACGTAGTAGTATTTGAATCCTCCTTTAAAAATACGTAAATTACATTTTCATGGGCGAATTAAAATTTGGAGATGTAATTTGATAACTATGACTAATTTGATTGATTTTGAATCTTTTTATATTAGGTTTGGGTTATGTCATTAACTAATTTTCTGAAAATAATTAGGACATGCCCAAGTTCTCTTGCTGATTTGTTGTTTTAAAATTCAGTTAGCAGTTTGTATTTGGTTAGGAGTGAACTCATTCATTTTCAATTACGTGTTGTCTGAAAATGTCCATGGGAAAAACCTAGCACGTTACATGGAGGTACGGGTGATAATGGCGTCACAAGAAGGAAACTAAGTGAAACACAATTAAAGCGCGATATGTTATCAGTTGACACAAAAAAGTTATATTTGACGTTTATACCACCCTTCGTAAACGTGGATCATCAAAATTTACTGCAGTGAAGGAAGTCGCTAGAAGCATCCGTTTTCGAAATATTTTGATTTGAATAAATCGATGCATCCAATCTTCTTCCCATTGATTCGCGAACCCTTTGAAAATAAAAGTACCAAGTAGGCTAGTAAGTTTATTCCAATGTTTTGTTTGTGCTGTCATGTCAAAAATAATATCTTGGCGCATAGTTAAATAGTTTTATTTATTATTATTGTGATTATTTGTTAAAAAATGGTAAACTTCACCAATGCAGAGTATGCTGACATTTTACATACATACTTGCTAACGGAAATGCATATGAGGCTAGACGTTTGTATCAGGAGCGTTATCCGAACCGCACAACTCCTACTTCAAAAACGTTTTCAAGAGTTCACGCTCGGTTAAGGGAAACAGGAAGTTTTGAGAAATCTAGTCATCTGTCGGGGGCACATCGGACGGTAGGGACCCCAGAAACCGAGAAAGCAGTTCTTAATGAAACCAAGGAAGCAGTTCTTAATCTGGAAACCTGGAAACAAGCTCCAGAAAAATAGCGCTGACTTTAAACATTTCTCATGTTCTGGTATGGAAAATTTCAATTGATAATTTGTTATATCCCTACCCTATTCAGAGAGTCCAGGCACTACTCCCTCGTGACTTTCCGTTACGTATTAACTTCTGTCGTTCGTTTCTCCAATGCCTTATTCAAAATCCTTAATTTGAAAATCAAATCCTGTTTACCGACGAAGCAAATTTCTCACGCAACGCTTTACGCAATTTTCACAACAATCATTTGTGGTCAGAGGAAAACACCCATGCGATACAGCAATCACATTTCCAAGAACAGTTCTCTCTTGACGTGTGAGCAGGAATCCTCGGAGATTATTTTATAGTCGATGAAAGAAAATTGTATTTCGTGCATTAAATAATTTATTAAAATCGCAGCAAAGCGCTTTCGACCGTTAGGTCATCATCAGTGCATACCTGAAAGTAAGTAATATTGATAGAGAACAAGTTACTGAAAAGATTTTCTGAGAAAGAAAATTGACATATTTTAAATGTGAGGTTACTTACTCGTCAGGTGTATAAGAAGCCAAAAATACCATAAAATATCTCATGATCAATGAGTGTTGTATAGGTTTACGTGACACACATGTTAAAATACATATTCTAGGTCAGGATGAAAATTGAGAATACATTTTCATTATCTTTCAAAAAGCCAATGTTTCGGTGTGATAGCTGGACCCAAGTGACAGGATTGACAAGTGAACGATGAAGTAGATTGACATGGAACACAGAACCATGGAGTTATCAGAATCAAGAAAGGAATATCCCTGTCATACGAAAAACACACTGGAAGATGATCAATCTAATGAGGACTGTCATCTGTCAAATATATGTCCCAGTATTCCAAGGAAGATCAGACAAGACTCTTCAATTCCCACATTTGAGTCATAATTGAATATGAGTTTAAGATAGAAGTCTAATTAGACCTGTCTTGATCAGAACAAACAATTGAATAATTCTGGTAGTGTCCATAGACAATGAATTTAAATGTTTCTTAATAAAAATAAAAATCTTTGTCCACCATGGCTCAGTTGAACCGCAACTGGGGGATAAGAAGTGTGATACAAGTCTAATGGGAACTAGACCTAACTTCACAACTCCCACAGCTTAACATGACTTATCACCTTTAAGACTCTGTTTTACTCCAGTTGTGGGAGTTGGGTCTAGTTCCCATTAGACTTGTATCACACTTTTCATCCCCCAGTTGCGGTTCAACTGAGCCATGGTGGACAAGGATTAAGAAAAATTCAAGTTCATTGTCCATGGACACTACCAGAATAATTCAATTGTTTGTTTTGATCAGGACATGTCTAATTAGACTTCTCCCCTAAACTTATATTCAATTACGATGACTTAAATGTGATAATTGAAGAGTCTTGTCTGGTCATCCTTGGAATACTGGAACATATATTTGACAGATGACAGTCCTCATTAGATTGATCATCTTCTAGTGTATTTTTCCTATGACAGGGATATTCCTTTCTTGATTCTGATATCTCCATGGTTCTGTGTTCCATGTCAATCTACTTCATCGTTCACTTGTCAATCTTGTCACTTGGGTCCAGCTATCACACCGAAACAATGGCTTTTTAAAAGATAATGAAAATGTAATCTCAATTTTCATCCTGACCTAGAATATGAATTTTAACATCTGTGTCCCGTAAACCTATACAACACTCATTGGTCATGATATATTTAATGGTCTTTTTGGCTTCTTGTACACCTGACGAGTAGGTTACCTCATATTTAAAATATGTCAATTTTCTTTCTCAAAATAACTTTTTAGTAACCTGTTCTCTATCAATATCACTCACTTTCAGGTATGCACTGATGATGACCTAACGGTTGAAAGCGCTTTGCTACGATTAAAAAAAATTATTTTATGCACGAAATACAATTTTCTTCCATCGATTATATTGATACGTGCACACAGTCATACTTTTCATTATTTTATAGGTCCATTCTTTATTCCGGGAAGATTAAACGGAGAGAGATATCGTCATGACGGTGTTCCGGCACATTTTAGCATCCAAGCGCGATGATTTTTAGATCAAACTTTCGGCAACCGTTGGATAGGTCGGGGAGGGCCTCAACCACGGCCCCCTAGGTCACCAGACCTTAACAGTTTGGGTTTTTTCCTGTGGGGACATCTAAAATCCTCAAGTTGCCAGACACCAATCCGAAATGAAGAAGAATTGAGTGATTGAATAATTAACCTTTGTAGAACGATTCGGAATACTTCAGGAATTTCCCAAAGAGTGCGCGAATCAATAAAAAGAAGATTGGATGCGTGCATACAGGCAGGAGGTGGAGATTTCGAACATTTATTGTGATTTGGATTTATATCTAGTGTTCTGTTGTTTATTGTTGTTTAAAAATTATCGTTTGAAATGTTTCTATGTTGAATTATAAAAAGTATCCAAAATTGTTTCACTTTTTGACAAACACATGCATCGATTAATTTGAATCAAAATATCCCGAAAACGGCTGCTTGTAGCGACTTTTAAAAACATCCTTCTTTCACGTAAAAATGACAGAGGAATCGATTTTTCTTCTAGAAAATGTGATACATACATGCACGACAAAGTTGTGACTCCCCAAAAGAGACAAAGACCTGTAGGCGGTACCCCCTACAATTGAGGGCCAAACTAAGATCAAATTTGGATTTCTCATATTGAAAAATCCTCAATTACCAATTTTCGTCCAAATAACAACATGATTTGAAAAATTATTCACGAAAAACAAAAATAAAAATAAATTTTTAACACTCTGCATATAAAAAATGAAGGCCTTGCTCATATGAACCCTTCACCTTATAAATAACTGAGGAATCGTTCTGTAAAATATCGGACACTTATCACATAACACCCTGTATATATGTCATGTATAGAGAACAAATGGTCCCTTGAAAAGAAAAACATTCTCAATTGAATATTGATAGAAAGATTTTTCTGTGAATTGAATGATTTTATGAACATCCTGTTTATATTTCCACCAAATCAAATGGTCCCTACTTTGAAAACCTTAATGCAAAGATTTAAGAAAGATAACACAGGAATAGAGTGTTGCCGTGAGACACTAAAAAAATGCATTTCACAAAACGAATTTGAAATGAAAAAAAAAAAATGATAAACGGCAAATAATTATGGACACGGCCCGTTTGAGAAGATGGACGATGATATATTCAATTGCAATCCTTGAATATAGAGAGGGCGAGAGGCATATTGTGTATCTAGACGAGACGTGGTTTGACACTCATGGAGTTCCAGATAGAATTTGGGTAGATTCGTCTGGTCACTGCACAACCAAAGCTCTATCGAACAAAGGAAAGCGTGTTCAAATAATTCATCATGCTGGAACAAAAATTGGTTTTATACCAAATGTTCTGGTCTTATCAGCCAAAAGGACTCCTGTGTTGACTATCATAATAATAATAATAATTTTATTTCCTTAAGACAGTTACAAACCATATGGAAAAAGTCAGTTGCTTACATTCAAAATGTTTATAATCACGAGAATTTTGAATGAAATAATAATAAAAAGATAAAATTGATTTCACAGCAGACTGCTACGACAAATATTCATCCAGTCTATAAAAACACTGTTCTGTCAAAAAGGATTTCAACTTATGTTTGAATGATTGTTTTGTGAAGCATTTTTTCACATTTGAAGGAAGAGCATGGTATATTCTAGGAGCCATATGACTGGGAGATTGGTGAGTTATTTTGAATTTTCCAAATGGAATTGAAAAATCATTCTCTTGTCTCGTGTTGAAATTATGATTTTGTTTGTTCCTCACATATATTTCATCATTATTGTCAAATACTAGCATACTCATCTCTGATATGACTAAACATGGCAACGTTAATATTTTCAGTTTTTTAAATATATCTCTGCATGAATCAGTCTGTGAATGCCCCGTCATTGCTCGTAAAATTCGTTTTTGTGCAACGAAGATATCTTTTGCTAGGGTAGATAAACCCTAAAATATTACACCGTATCGTAGCCTACTCTCAACTTGTGCATAGTAGAGTTGTGTCAATTAATCTATATTGGGTACATGCCACAAATTTCTGAATTGGAAGGCAATCAAATTCAACTTTGAGATTAGGTAATGGGAGTGAGCCTTCCAATTAAGATTTTTATCTATCCGTAATCCTAGAAAAATGGTTTGATCCGAACTAGTTGAAATCAATGGACTCGATTCGTCTAACTGAAATGACAACTCGTTACATTCTTTTTGGATATGGCGAAACCTCAGTGCTAGCGTTTTCGAAGTATTCAGAAACAAATAATTTGCTGAAAAATATTCATTCAAAGAAATCAACACCTCTTCGCATTTATCACGCAAGGAAGAGTCCATTTTTTCCGATATGATTAACGACGTATCATCAGCGTACATTGTGAAGGATGCAGGCACAGGAAGTTTATCCAAGTCATTGATATAGAACAGGAACAGAATTGGTCCCAATATGGACCCCTGAGGGACACCAATATCTGTTTCAGTTTGCTGTGAGAAATGATTGTTGATTGCTACGTACTGTGTACGTTTGAGTATAAATGATTTTATCCAATCTAGAGGACAACCTCTAATTCCATGCCTATACAACTTTTCCAGAAGTATGTCGTGATTGATACAGTCAAATGCCCTGCTGAGGTCACAAAAGATTCCAACAGGGCATTCTTCCGCTTCAATATATTCTATTATTTTTCAATAATAAGAAAACACTGCGGTCTTCGTAGATTTTTTGTTCAAATATCCATGTTGGTTTCTCGAAACTATATCATATTCTTGACAAAATGACATTAATCTATCTAAAAAGCAATACTCGAATACTTTGGAAAAAGTTGATGGTACTGTGACTGGTCTGTAATTTTCAAGGCTCTGACGACAGTTTTTTTTGTACACAGGTATTATTTTACCACATTTCAGCAATTCTGGAAAAGCGCCAGAAGACAATGAGAGATTCACCATGAAAGTGAGTGGCAAAATAAGTTCTGATAGGCACTTTTTCAATAGAATTGTAGGTACCTCATCCTATCCCGAGGAAAATTTATTTTTTAATTTTGATTTAAGTAGCTGAAATAGTTCAAGCTCCTGATATGGACTAAGGAAAAGAGAATTTGGAGGTGACGTAACGTCACGCAGAAAATGATTGAAGTCCTTATCACTGGAGATTATATTGCTCAATATATTTTTAGGCGCATCTGTGTAAAATTTATTGAAGAGATCAGCCACGTCTTTCGGATCGTAAACAATGGTATTATTATCGTTTATTATTATCTTTGATTTAATAGCCTTCGATTTATTGGATAGCTCTGACACCAGTTGCCATGCAGATCTTGAAGGATTGTCTGAATTCTTTATTTTATTTTGAAAAAATTCCTTTTTTGTTTTAGTTATCAAGTTATCGTAGCTCTTTTTTCTGACTTTATAGTAATTTTTCAGTTCGGGACAAAATTTTTTGAGGATAAAAAGGTCTTTTAAATTTTGACTAGATTGTTTTACTTCATGTGTGACCCATTTCTTGTTATTTTGCTCTTTTGAAGGAATTGGTAATTTTGGGAAATTCGTCTCAAAATAATAAGAGAATGTCGACAAAAATTCATGGAATGCAAGATTAATATCAGTATTATTCAAGACTTCAACCCAATTTCCATTACCGATCTCTATCTTGAATTGATTCATATTACCATTCGTAAAACGCCTGCTGTATTCTCTTTTTTTTTGTGTTTTTTTTTGACATTTCGTTTAGCTCCATATCGCAAAATATGAGATTGTGATCGGATATATCATTATCAATGACACAACATATTGTTTCCTCGTATAAGTTAGTGGATATTTGATCAATTGTAGTGGCACTACTAGCAGTGACTCGTGTCGGCCACGATACTGTGTATTTCAGATTAAAACATTCTAAAACCTCACAAATTTTGTTAAATGCCGGACTGAACTTATCATAACAATCTGCGTTGAAATCCCCACATAAAAAGATATTCACACCCGGTTTGAAAATATCATTTAAAACGTTATATATATCATGACGATACTACGGCAGAATTATTCGAAGATTGGTTTGGAAATAAACCTTTAGCAAATATACCACCACATATGGTGATTGTGGTGGATAATGCGAGCTACTACAGTAGAAGGTTAAATACAATTCCGTGTTCAAATAACACAAATCTCACCATTCTATACTATATACTTGAAAATAATATGTATTTTGAAAATAACTATACAAACAAAATAATGGTTGGAAATAATAAAATTATTTTCAATAAGAGAACAATATCATTGTGACACATTGGCAGAAGAAATGTTGGGAGGAATAATGTTTCGCCAACTTTGAATTCATCTGTGGTAGCTTTGATTCAGTCACAAATGCAAACTATTCCAAATGAAAGTTGAAAAAATTGTGTATCGCTCGAACAAAAAGTAGAAAAGTCAAATTTAAATATAGATCTGTTGCACAGAGACAAAATTTGTTGTCAACCGGGATGACGACAGTGACAGTGGAAGTGAATTGATTATTCAAGTGAAAATCTTATTTTTCCTCTTGTATTTGTACTTGTTGAACAAAATTTCATAAATTTCATTTATTTTTCCAGAATTTTTTACATTAAATACATAATTATGTCAAAAAGTCAGTCATATCTGTACCCGAAATTCATGAGTTCGAGATTTTATATTCTCCAAGCAGGTATATTCTGTGGGTATATGGATATTATTACGAGCATATAGATAAATGAGTGTCTTATATTGATTGTATACTGTACTTTTCCGTACTGTTTATTTATTTCTAGCTGAGAGTGTCTCAGCTGGCATCCTCAAAATACTGGATGAAAAACTGGGCAAATTCGAACAAAAACTTGGCGAGGTGAAAGACAGCAAAGCAACTACAAAAAATAAATAAACACTCTCACGAAAAAGGTCAGTGAACTGAAAAAAAAAGTCGGCGATTCCAAAGGGAATTCCCCCGATATGATAGAGATAGTATCGGAAATGGATGAAGTCAAGCAACGTGAAAGTATTTGAAATCCCAGAAGATGTCCCTGACTCGAAATTGGTAGTTGGAAACCTAATTAAATTCATCTTACCCATCTGTGATCTCACCGTAAAGCAACGGGAGCATTATCAAAAACTGAGACGCGAGCTTGGAGAACGAAGAACCACTGAGGAACAGGACCTGTTTATAGGCTACTAGAATGGCATCCCGAAAATACCCCAAAAAAACTAGTTAATACATACATCAATCAAAGTTATACCTTATCAATTCTCTGTCAATACTGCCGCGGACTTAACTCCAAAACCCATTCTTTTTTAATAACTTGTTAGCTAGTGAGTACAAAATTATTGCCATTACTGAGAGCTGGCTCAGAGATGGAGTTCAAAACGATGAACCATTTCCGAACAACTTCACAGTTTATCGGAGTGATCGTACATATGGTGAACGTGGATGCGGTGTTATCTTAGCCGTGGATAGTAACCATTACGAATCTGACAGGATCAACATCGTGTCTCCAATCCAGAAAATTGACTTATGAGGCATACATTTACGTTACAGTCCGTACAAAACCATTAATATACTAGTAGTTCATATACCACCCAATACCAACCAATTGAATATGAAGTATTTTTCGAATATTTAGGAACACTCCCTCAAATCAGCCAGTTGTTAATTATTGGTGACTTCAACATTACTGAAATACAAAATTATTATGAAACTGGCCAATTGTCAAACTTCTTGGACAGTTTTCACTCATTCGTAAATTTCGCCGCATTGTCCCAAAGAAACCGTATTTTGAATCATAACCGAAGAATGTTAGACCTTGTTATTTATTCAGATGAACATGACTGTGAGGTGACAGAGGAACTAGAATCTCTGGTGCCACTTGATTTGCATCACCCTTGCTTGTCGGTTTCATTATCCATAGATTGTACCAAAGAAAAGCGGTTTCAGCCTTATTCTAAACGATACGATTACACCAAAATTGACAATGGAAAATTTATAAGATTGATCAATGAAATAAACTGGGAGTTTTTGGTAACAATAGACGATCCAGACGTGGCGAGTGAAGAATTTGATAATGTGTTGCAGTCAGAGGTATCCCAATGTGTACCATTGAAGAGAAACAGGCGCCACACTTGGTATACCACGAACATAATTTATAAAATCAGAATGAAATATCATCACTCTCATATGTATAAAAAAACGAAGTACTTGTTCCATCTCGAGAAATCGAAGAACCTACGTAGGACTATAAAAAAGGAAATAGCCGCGGCATATAAAACCTTCATCGAGAGGTCCGAAAACAATTAGAAATCCAACCCTAATAATTTCTGGGCGTTTATTGATTCAAAGAAAAATAAAACTCCAACTCCAGGGCAAATGATTTTCAATGATATCACTCTTTCTACACTAAAGGAAATTTTTGACGCATTTGCTACACATTTTAGTATTAACTATACCGCCAATGATAATAATAGTCAACATGAACTACCAGATACCCCAAACAATTTCAGTTTTTCGCTAATTTTGAACAACATTAGCACTGAAGAAATCTTGAAAGCATCAAAAAAATTAAAAACGTCTAGTGGACCTGACGGTATTCCTGCCAAAGTTGTCAAAAAGCATATAACTTACCTATGTGGACCCCTACAAATAATTTACAATAAAATGTTATGTACATACAACCCTAATAATTTCTGGGCGTTTATTGATTCAAAGAGAAATAATACATCAATTCTAGAGCAAATGATTTTCAACGATATCACTCTTTCCACACCAAAGGAAATTGTTGACGCATTTGCTACATATTTTAGAATTAACTATACCGCCAATGATAATAAAAGTCAACATGAACTACCAGATTCCCCAAACAATTTCAGTTTTTCGCTAATTTTGAACAACATTAGTACTGAAGGAATCTTAAAAGCATCAAAAAAATAAAAAACGTCTAGTGGACCTGACGATATTCCTGCCAAAGTTGTCAAAAAGCATATAACTAACCTATGTCGACCCCTACAAATAATTTACAATAAAATGTTACATACTGACCGATTTCCCAAACTATGGAGAACCTCACGCATTTGACCTGTTCATAAGTCAGGAAAGGCAAATGATATCACCAACTCCACACCAATTGTGCTGATATCAGTCTTCTCAAAACTTATTGAAATCATCCTGTTGGATCTAATTTATAATAAAACTACCAGATCTCTCTCGGAATTCCAACATGGATTCATGAGAGCACAAAGCACTGTTTGGAATCTATGTACACTTACTCAATATATTTCGAAATCCTTAGATAATAAAAATCAGGTGGACGTCATTTATACTGATTTCATCAAGGCATCCGGCAGAGTTTTCCATGAATAACTTTTGAGAAAACTAAGTCGATTCGGAATTTCTGCGAAACTCCAAAACCCTCTAAAGTGTAACCTCTCGAACAGAAATGTGTTCGTTGAATATGAAGGGAAAAAAGCTTTGAGTTTATCGCCTGTTCTGGGATGCCCCAGGGCTCAAACCTGGGGCCACTTTTATTTCTTATATTTGTAAACGGCATTTGTGACTCCATAAAATCAAAAAAACTTCTCTTCGCAGACGATATGAAACTTTATAAAGAAATTCGAGATCCTACGGACTGTACCACGACATAAATAATTTAGTTGAATGGTGTGACTCGAATAACTTTCCACTGAACATTAGCAAATGCAAAATCAGATCTCCCATTGTACACAATTATTTATTGAAGGATACCATCATTACGAGGGTATCTGAATGTAGGAATCTAGAAATAATGTTTGACGCGGAATTAACGTTTTTGTCATACATTGAGGATATCACAAATAAATCAATGCGTCTTCTTGGATTTGTCATACGAAATTTCAAAGAATTCAAATCACCAGAAGCAATTGAATGGATATTTTTTGAGATCGAAATTGGAGTACGGTAGCCAGATATGGAACCCGCCTTATACAAAATACAGTGATAAAATAGAGAATGTTCAACGTAGATCTCTTAAATTCATGTATCTCAAAGTTCATGGTTCATATCCAGAAAGACACTGTGAGTATAATCTTCTCTTGAATGAAATTCAATATGATTTCTTTGAGAAAACGTCGTGACCTTACTTTCATTCATAAACTTATACACAATGAAATCGATTTATCAACATTACTATCTTCATTGAACTTCAATATTCCTTGTTTGGCCTCTAGAACGAACCTTACCTTTCGTATTGATGTACAAATTCCCAACATCATTTCTATAATTCTCTAAATCATATGTCTGAACAATCTTCCCTCGGTGGATATATTCTTTTCAAATGCATCCCAATTCAAACAAATTATATATAGGCTCATCTCGAATTGAAATGTAATTTCAGAAAGTATTGTTACTTTATCAGTTATTGTTACCATATAAACCTGGAATTAGTATACTGTGTTACACAAATTTTACGTTATATACTCCTAAAATTGGACTCTTCTGTCTGTTGGATGTACTACTATAAATAAATGAATAAATTACTTGTTATTGAATCAGACGTTATACATCATCTTTACGTTTATATATTTTTCAAGTTTTTTTCGATACAAGAACCTATTAATCTACTGATATTTGAAAAAAAATATATACCTTGTCGCCTACTAGATGATAGGATGTTTTAGTTTGAAGAAATAGTAGTTTAGAAAAACTCATTGTCTACGAACTTACTATAAAGTACCACTTTCCACACTCGTTAGTAAATATACTATTTTATACCAGCCAAATTCGTTGAACCGATCATCTTGTGTGAACATTTCATTATATCGAGTACGTCTCTGCTTGCGGTTTGCCTCCGCTGAGCCTTATCGGCAATGAATAATAATGAGTCTCTTAGATCATTGGCAGGACTATATTCGAAAGACATTGGAACATGCTATTCATAAAACAGGTATTTCCCTCATTCTTCAATCCTCTTAGGCCAAATGTAGAAATGGAGTCTCTTGTTGGTATGGCATGCTCACTTCTGTTATTCAAAGACGGTGATAGAGAAACTGATATTGATTTTTTGGAAGGCACTGAGCGATTATGATTGATATGTATTCATTTTCCGTATTTTTCCGGCCTCAAGCACTGTGCAAACAATTATTTCATTATTATTTAGCTAGAACATAATTATTTACCGTACCACAGGTTTCCGCAAGCTTTTTATCGTCTTTTTTCGATATTTCAGAGACGGGTACCGAACTTTGCTGTTTTGTTTTTGCCGTTTTAACTTTGGACAACGGGTACAAGGGTTTTTTCCACTCACTTCAGCCCACATTATGTGTCCTATCATAGTTTGAATCAATAAATATTATCACTTTCATAAACATTTTCACTACCTTACCCCACTTTCCAGCATTTGACTTGGATCGAATTTCGCATCGTGCCGCCAAGTATCTGTTTCCCGATCTTTTTGCGCAGAAGCGTTTCGTATTTTGAAACCTCATATCGAAACGTTGCATTCAAATTCGACTCTCAACTCGTCCAAAGAAGTTTCACTTCGATAAATGGACGAACTAGAGCTTATTCAGTATTGAAACGACCACTTTGGTCTTCTACCTAACAACCAATTTTTCGAAGATACCCGAACCATTGTCTAACTGTGGCTATTAATAGAAATGCCATAGGCGTACCAAATTATTTGGTAAACACGAGACGTAGTTTTTGGCGGACGAGTTTTGTGATGATGGTCAAAATTGAACAAATTGCACTGCACTACCTATTTATTAACCAAACAAACCTAACCTTTCTAACGCTGCATGACAAGACACTGGTGAAGATTCGCCGTAGCATAAGCAGCCACATCAAATCGTGTCCACTCGTGTTTTGCCCCTCTCTACCTACCAAATGGTCGTTTCAATACTGGACGAGCTCTACCATGCAACGTATCAGGCATAAAATTGAAGGACATTTAATAGGGCAATCCAAACCACGTGACTTTTCAGCTGTTAATATGGCGGCGATGGTCAAACAATGGAATCGACGGCGTAAGAATTTCATTTATCTTCAGACGATCGTGTTGTTATATGCTTATTAAACCGTTTTCTTCGTGTTTTGTGGTGTTTTGAGGTGATTTTGTATTATTTAGGGGGAATAATTTTCGTATTTTAAGATGGAGAGTGCTTATCTCAAGAACTTTATCTGTGGAAATCCGGATGTTGGCAAAATATATGCTAAATATTCTGTGATGTTTTCTGTTTTTTTTTCCAGTAACTCACAAGCTGATGGTTTGTTCATTATTCTCAAAGGTATCAGGACAACTTCAGGATAGTTAATGGCCTGGATCCATACATCTTTGATGTGGAGAGCTTAAACTTTTCCATTGATGGTGTTCCACCAATCACAAATATGAATATGTCCAGTAATTCAGTTCTAACATACAGCTTTTATACAAAGGAACAAATTAAGGCTTACAAAAGTCAACAAGCCTACAAATATTTTGAAAATAGTTTCTTTATAAAGGCAGAAACTAAAATGATTGACATTATACTAATTAGCCATTACAACAGAATCTCAGCAAACCCAAAACATTTCAAGGAGGTTTTGAAACCCTACTAGGAGCATTGCGAGTAGAATTATTCAATAAAACGCCTACCAATTATAAAGTGTTTACTGCAAACTTTTTGGTGTTTCAATATAGAATCTGTCAGATCGTTTTTTCTATTGCTTCAATCCAGGAAGCCCTGCTACCTTTAGACAAATCGTTTTTTCCGTTGAGAACCTGTGTTTCGTCACTGCAGGAACGGCATAAAATGAGACTTTATCACGATTAGAACGGCTTCCACAACCAACTAAAATACATATCGCAGGCAATACAAAAAAAAACACTACACTATTCAAAACCCGCAATTTACAGCAAAAAATCTGAAAAAAATAAATGAATCAAGGTTAAACAAACAGTGACTTGTTGTTTGACCATTGCCACTATTTTGAATTTATTTTGATAGGTCGTTGGATTGCCTCATTGAAAAAATGAATCCCACATTACATCAACTCAACTTTACTATTATATCAATCATTTCCGAGACAAACTCTTTCAAAATTCATTAATTCCATGAAAATTCAATCAGAAGAAACGAAGGCTCTTATATAAGCCGTCAACTCATACATCAATTACATTTCTATCAAAATGAGACACTGAAACACTCTTGAGAGGAGCTTTCGTTATTTAATTGGCACCCTTCGTTAATGAATATTTAGATGGGATTAGAGCTATGTGTTGATTTTCCTCGCTTGGCGTGAAACGTTCGTATTCTCATGAACGTATTCCCTTCTATTGTATTCATATTCAAGTGAAAAATCCTGCGTGAGAACTGAAATTAGTGAAGTATGTACAATAAGTAGCCTTTGATTGAGTGACACATTGTTTCTCAGGGAATCATCAAGTCAAATAAAATACAATGACCCTTGTGCGAAGCTCATTGGTAGAATCAACCCTGAGAAGATTGGAAGATGGAGTGGCGTGATGTGAAGATGAATAGAGAAAACTCGAAGTTCATGTGAGGCATGAAACAGAAAAAACTTTGTGAAGGTGTATAATTTCCCTGTTGAAATGTATAAAGGAAAAATCAAGAGGGAATTATCAAAATACGGCGCGGTAACTGGAATCAGAAATGGAGTATATGAAAGCAGGGATCTATTACAAGATACGAGGGCGAATTTTCAGCAGAAGGAACTATATCAAATTCCGACTTCTTTGTCAAAAAATGGATTGGAATTCTATACATGGGGCTGAAGATCCAGTCAACGCTTTTCAGAATTATATTGTCGAAATATTCAATAAAACATTTCCACTACAGACAATTACGAAAAATAAATCGAAGCCATGGATTACAAGTGGACTCAAGAACTCTCCAAGTAATTCAATCTCCACACCATTTGAAAATTCCACAGAGATAACATTTTCTTGATGTCTTACCTCAATAACTTCTGTCGTATCTACAAACAGACTCTTGAACTATCTGAAGATTTGCACTACAGAAACAGATTGGATCAACAAAGAGAAATGTTGACAACAATCAATGATTTGAGGAGCGAAACAAAAAATCGGAGTCATCCAGAAGTAAATGTTGACATAAACTCTTTGAACCAATATTATTGTTTTATAGCAAACACATTAACCCTCAAAACGGCAGTTGATCTTCTCGATCATCTTAACAATGTAGCCTCTTCGATGCCCTTTCTATACTTATACGAGACGGGCTTGTCTGAGCCTAAATTAGTAATAAGTGAAATAAAAAACAAAAAGATCACTTATCAGCCAAACAATTACCTGATGAAGCCCCAAATGCCTTTGCCGTGGCCATAAACAAGTCTTTTGCTATATGTACTTTTCCTTCCAGCCTAAAGACAGCAATAGTTATACCCCTTCACAAAGGAGGTGCCACTGATGATCCAAGCAACTTCAGGCCTATCTCACTATTTTCAACACTGTCAAAAATCATTGACAAACTAGTAAAATGTAGAATGATGGGTTTCTTGCAGAGGCACAATTTATTGGCGCCGGAACAGTTCGGTTTCCAAAACACGAGTAGAAATGACGCAATCTTGGATCTTCCGGAAATAGTGTTTATGAGCCCTAATGAGAGAGAGTAAGCCGCAGCTATATTCCTTGATCTTTCTAAGGCCTTCGACTGAGTACGTCATGAAATAGTACGAAAAAGCCTTATATTGCGGTTTTCGCGGAACAGCTCTAGACTGGATCGGATCTTACCTTACTAATCGAAAACAAAGAATCATTCTGCGCAACAATTCTTCTGAGTTAGACAAAATAGTATGAGGGCTCAATCCTAGGTCCCATCCTCTTTCTCCTATCAATCAATCAATCAATTAATTTGTTAAAGAAGTGTTCAATTACAACACAGGAACATATAACTTGGGCAACACGATATAGCCAGGCTAGATATCTCTGGACACCTCACACTGTTTGCTGACGATACCACAATCCCTTGGCAAAATGAAGATCGTACTGCGTTGGCTCAAACTATTCCTGTAGATGTAGTGAAAATCAAATTGTAGTGTGAAGCAAATATGCTGACATTGAACATCACAAAAACAAATTTGGTCACGTTCAAATTGGATTTAGAAGTATCCTCAGATCCTGAACTGTTCAAAAGCAAGCTTGGAACAAAATTTCTTGGAGTACACATTGATAACAATCTGAAGTTCAAGTCTCATATTAAGGCCCTGAAAAAAAAGCTGTCCTCTTGTTGCTACGTTGTCAAATAATATCCAGTGAACTTGGAATTTCAGCTTCTTTTATGGCATACTACTCATTTATTGAGTCTCACGGTATGGAATTCCATTCTGGGGTTCTTGCAGTCAGGTTCTATTCCAAAGTATATTTTTCCTCCAGAAACGAGCTTTGAAATTAATTATCAAAGAAACGACGCGTGAGTCTTGTAGGCCGAAAAAAAATTACTAACCCCAACAATAACCGGTATACACATCAGGAAAAACAAACTTGTTCTACCACTTTCCACTCCAAATCTTACGAAACAGTCTTTGTTTCACGGAAACAAGCAGATTTATAATCATTTACAGGATCGAATCAGAGAAATGAACGATATAAAGGTTTCCAAAAGTCACTTAAAACACTTCTCATGGGGAAATGCTTCTACAATTTGGAGGAATACCTTGCATAGTCGTTCTATATCCTACATTTTACTTCGTTAATGTGCTCCTTGAGATATTACAATTAACTATTAGAATTAGTGTTTTCATCTACATGTGAGTGTTTTCTCCTAATGTATTAATAGACCAATGCTGAAGCCTTTGAAAATGGTAAAAAGTGAAAAAAAAAAATAGTAGGATGGAACCCATTGAAGAAGGAAGAGAATATGACAAAAATGAAAGGAAAAATAATTTACGGGCGATCTGAGGTCGGGAAGTGGAAGGGGGTGAGTTTTTAAGGGTAAAAAACGGTTTATCTCGATTTCCGGCAAAACTACAAGTCCTACGGAAAAAGCTTGGCAAAGCTGTAGGTAATGAAGAGATCTACAACTTTTGTTTCCACACTTTTTTCACATAACCTCAAAATTTATGAGAAAAATTCAAATAACCAAGTTTTTGGTTTTTTATTTTTATCTTCTACAACAATTTTTTTCCCACGAAATTTGGTGAAAACCTCCTTTTCCATGTTCTAAACACACTGTGTTTTTTGATTCAAAATATTCATTATCTCAACTTATTTTGCCTTGATATCGAAAAAACACCCTAATTTTCAATCGAAAATTCTTCCGTCAAAATATCAGCTTTATTAAAAAAGTTTTTGTTCGTTAAATCCTCTACTTTTTGATGGTATGGAAAAGAAGTAAACGACAGAAAATGCAAAAAAACGAAAAAAACTCGAATCCGAATTTAGTAAGACATCTACAATATTTTGAGAAAGTTGTGGAATCTTCTTTAAATTATATGCGTAAATGCCTATTTATTGCTATTTTGAAATAACTCATAAACTTGAGTGACCTACGGAAAATTTTAGCCCATCAAAAGGTATTTCATAGAGAAGTGGGGATGGGGCTAGGAGGGTCTGGGCCTTACTACCTGTTATTTCTTTGCATTTTCTGAGAACATTTACCATAGTAATGTATATTTTTTTTTGCACTCTCAGAAAGTAGGGATTTCAACGAACATAAAACCCACCGACTTTTTGAAAAATCATGATATTTTGACGGGATAATTTCTGATTGAAAATTAGGGTGCTTTTTCGATATAAAGTCAAAATAAGGCGGAAAAATAAATATTTCAAATGAAAAAAATTACAGTGTGTTTGGGACATAAAAAAGTAAGTTTTCACCAAATTTCGTGAGATTGTTTTTTTGTAAAAGGTAAAAATAAAAAACCAAAAACTTGGTTATTTGAATTTTTTACATGAATTTTAAGATTATGTGAAAAAAAACTTTTTTCCATAGGAAATCGAGTAAACCATTTTTTACCCTTACCACTTACCGACCTCAGATCGCCCGTAAATTATTTTTCCTTTCATTTTTGTTATATTCTCTTCCTTTTCCAATGAGTTTCATTCTACTATAATTTTTTTTGGTTTCAAAAATTATCGACCCTGGTCTATAAAGTATCTATGTACATTTTATTTTCATCATCATTAGAACACATTGTGATAATTTTGACTTTGTCGACACATGTTTTTATTCAAACAATGAAGCTAATCTATCTATTTCCACTGGAAATGGAAACTCAAACAGCACACTTTCAAATCGAGGTTTATATCGCCAAATAATTTTCACTTCTGTCACGTGTACTGAGTTGCACCTTTCCAGTTTTATTGACAATTTATCGTCTGGTCGATTCGCAACTGAGAACACAATTGGAAATAATCGAAAATAATTGCTGATGTTTGACTTGGTTTTGGACTTGGATGTTTACTAATCGGATTTTCCCATTTACGGTACAGTGGATCTATTGTTCCGATATCATCGGTGTAAATCACTTAATTATCAGATATTAGGTCAACCGTGAAATCAATTTGAGGCATGACCACGCTATCAAATATGCGACTACAAATAATCTCATTTTCTCATCTTAACAGCGAACAATTCGGTATACAGGAGCGTAAATTGATTGCTAGTCGCATACTCGATTGTATGATTTTATATGGGTAGTTCTCCAATAATTGGCAACTTTTTCCGATGCAAACCATTGTTGATAATGTTTGGTGAAAGATAAGATTGATTAACCGGTTTCTGACATTCTAAGGAAGCGTCTAGGAATTTGATAATTTCGACGTTTCGACGCCCATTTCAGAGCCATTTTCAAGAGAGCTGATAAAAATTGAAAGTTATTAATGACCGTGAAAAAAGTTAGTGCTTTTTACACTGAGGTCTCAATCCTCCTACTACTCAGGTGTAGTCATTCGAGAAGGAAAGAAAGTCATTCCATACTGAGGTCCAAATTTGCCTACTGCACATATGTAGTAAATAAGGGTTTGTGACTTGACGCCGGAATTTCACAATAATTCTCTCCCAGGTTTGACACTAGTTCTCCAAATGTCTCAATATGTCTACTACTCTGAGAGAACTGAGTTCTATGTACATACGACACACTGACAGACGAGTAACAAGCCGAATAATTTACAAACATCAACTTGCCGTCTCGTGACTTTTCGCGAGACACAGGTCACAGAATAAATTTCAAGCACACCAAAACGTATGCTTCTGAGGAAAGACTACAGGCGAAAGTTATTCGAGAAGCTATCGATAAAGAAAAACGCCCAAATTGTTCCAATAAACGGGATGATGGACACCGACTACCCAATACCTGGAAACCTCTAATCCCCCCGTCTCCTCACCCTTCCAAACCAAGCTCCGCCGACAGTTCCACTTCATTAATTTCACGCGGGATGAATACTGCACAACTACACTTGGATCCTCAGTTCTTTGGAAGGACTAGGCAGATTGGGACCTTAGACAGACCTGAGAACCTTAGAGAGACCCTGGCGTCAAGTCAGAGAATCATAAGTTGTAGGCAGATTGAGGCTTCAGGGAAGAAAAGGATTATAATTTCATACTGAAGCCTCAATCTGCTACAACTTATGATTCTCTGACTTGACACCAGAGTCTCTCTGAGGTTCTCAGGTCTGTCTGAGGTCCCAATCTGCCTAGTCCTTCCAAAGAACTGAGGATCCAAGTGTAGTTGTGCAGTATTCATCCCGCGTGAAATTAATGAAGTGGAACTGTCGGCGGAGCTTGGTTTGGAAGGGTGAGGAGACGGGGTAGAGGTTTCAGGTATTGGTAGTCGGTGTCCATCATCCCGTTTATTGGAACAATTTGGCGTTTTCTTTATCGATAGCTTCTCGAATAACTTTCGCCTGTAGTCTTTCCTCAGAAGCATACGTTTTGGTGTGCTTGAAATTTATTCTGTGACCTGTGTCTCGCGAAAAGTCACGAGACGGCAAGTTGATGTTTGTAAATTATTCGGCTTGTTACTCGTCTGTCAGTGTGTCGTATGTACATAGAACTCAGTTCTCTCAGAGTAGTAGACATATTGAGACATTTGGGAGAACTAGTGTCAAAACCTGGGGAGAGAACTAGTGTGAAACTCCGGCGTCAAGTCACAAAACCCTTATTTACTACATATGTGCAGTAGGCAAATTTGGACCTCAGTATGGAATGACTTTCTTTCCTTCTCGAATGACTACACCTGAGTAGTAGGAGGATTGAGACCTCAGTGTAAAAAGCACTAACTTTTTTCACGGTCATTAATAACTTTCAATTTTTATCAGCTCTCTTGAAAATGGCTCTGAAATGGGCGTCGAAACGTCGAAATTATCAAATTCCTAGACGCTTCCTTAGAATGTCAGAAACCGGTTAATCAATCTTATCTTTCACCAAACATTATCAACAATGGTTTGCATCGGAAAAAGTTGCCAATTATTGGAGAACTACCCATATAAAATCATACAATCGAGTATGCGACTAGCAATCAATTTACGCTCCTGTATACCGAATTGTTCGCTGTTAAGATGAGAAAATGAGATTATTTGTAGTCGCATATTTGATAGCGTGGTCATGCCTCGAATTGATTTCACGGTTGACCTAATATCTGATAATTAAGTGATTTACACCGATGATATCGGAACAATAGATCCACTGTACCGTAAATGGGAAAATCCGATTAGTAAACATCCAAGTCCAAAACCAAGTCAAACATCAGCAATTATTTTCGATCATTTTCAATTGTGTTCTCAGTTGCGAATCGACCAGACGATAAATTGTCAATAAAACTGCAAAGGTGCAACTCAGTACACGTGACAGAAGTGAAAATTATTTGGCGATATAAACCTCGATTTGAAGGTGTGCTGTTTGAGTTTCCATTTCCAGTGGAAATAGATAGATAAGCTTCATTGTTTGAATAAAAACATGTGTCGACAAAGTCAAAATTATCACAATGTGTTCTTATGATGATGAAAATAAAATGTACATAGATACTTTATAGACCAGGGTCGATAATTTTTGAAACCAAAAAAAAATTATAGTAGAATGAAACTCATTGGAAAAGGAAGAGAATATAACAAAAATGAAAGGAAAAATAATTTACGGGCGATCTGAGGTCGGTAAGTGGTAAGGGTAAAAAATGGTTTACCTCGATTTCCTATGGAAAAAAGTTTTTTTTCACATAATCTTAAAATTCATGTAAAAAATTCAAATAACCAAGTTTTTGGTTTTTTATTTTTACCTTTTACAAAAAAACAATCTCACGAAATTTGGTGAAAACTTACTTTTTTATGTCCCAAACACACTGTAATTTTTTTCATTTAAAATATTTATTTTTCAACCTTATTTTGACCTAATATCGAAAAAGCACCCTAATTTTCAATCAGAAATTATCCCGTCAAAATATCATGATTTTTCAAAAAGTCGGTGGATTTTTTGTTCGTTGAAATCCCTACTTTCTGAGAGTGCAAAAAAAAATATACATTACTATGGTAAATGTTCTCAGAAAATGCAAAGAACTAACAGGTAGTAAGGCCCAGACCCTCCTAGCCCCATCCCCACTTCTCTATGAAATACCTTTTGATGGGCTAAAATTTTTCGTAGGTCACTCAGGTTTATGAGTTATTTCAAAATAGCAATAAATAGGCATCTACGCATATAATTTAAAGAAGATTCCACAACTTTCTCAAAATATTGTAGATGTCTTACTAAATTCGGATTCGAGTTTTTTTCGTTTTTTTGCATTTTCTGTCCTTTACTGCTTTTCCATACCACCAAAAAGTAGAGGATTTAACGAACAAAAACTTTTTTAATAAAGCTGATATTTTGACGGAAGAATTTTCGATTGAAAATTAGGGTGTTTTTTCGATATCAAGTCAAAATAAGTTGAGATAATAAATATTTTGAATCAAAAAAATCACAGTGTGTTTAGAACATGGAAAAGGAGGTTTTCACCAAATTTCGTGGGAAAAAAATTGTTGTAGAAGATAAAAATAAAAAACCAAAAACTTGGTTATTTGAATTTTTCTCATAAATTTTGAGGTTATGTGAAAAACGTGTGGAAACAAAAGTTGTAGATCTCTTCATTACCTACAGCTTTGCCAAGTTTTTTCCGTAGGACTTGTAGTTTTGCCGGAAATCGAGATAAACCGTTTTTTACCCTTAAAAACTCACCCCCTTCCACTTCCCGAACTCAGATCGCCCGTAAATTATTTTTCCTTTCATTTTTGTCATATTCTCTTCCTTCTTCAATGGGTTCCATCCTACTATTTTTTTTTTTCACTTTTTACCATTTTTAAAGGCTTCAGCATTGGTCTATTAATACATTAGGAGAAAACACTCACATGTAGATGAAAACACTAATTCTAATAGTTAATTGTAATATCTCAAGGAGCACATTAACGAAGTAAAATGTAGGATATAGAACGACTATGCAAGGTATTCCTCCAAATTGTAGAAGCATTTCCCCATGAGAAGTGTTTTAAGTGACTTTTGAAACCTTTATATCGTTCATTTCTCTGATTCGATCCTGTAAATGATTATAAATCTGCTTGTTTCCGTGAAACAAAGACTGTTTCGTAAGATTTGGAGTGGAAAGTGGTAGAACAAGTTTGTTTTTCCTGATGTGTATACCGGTTATTGTTGGGGTTAGTAATTTTTTTTCGGCCTACAAGACTCACGCGTCGTTTCTTTGATAATTAATTTCAAAGCTCGTTTCTGGAGGAAAAATATACTTTGGAATAGAACCTGACTGCAAGAACCCCAGAATGGAATTCCATACCGTGAGACTCAATAAATGAGTAGTATGCCATAAAAGAAGCTGAAATTCCAAGTTCACTGGATATTATTTGACAACGTAGCAACAAGAGGACAGCTTTTTTTTCAGGGCCTTAATATGAGACTTGAACTTCAGATTGTTATCAATGTGTACGCCAAGAAATTTTGTTCCAAGCTTGCTTTTGATCAGTTCAGGATCTGAGGATACTTCTAAATCCAATTTGAACGTGACCAAATTTGTTTTTGTGATGTTCAATATCAGCATATTTGCTTCACACTACAATTTGATTTTCACTACATCTACAGGAATAGTTTGAGCCAACGCAGTACGATCTTCATTTTGCCAAGGGATTGTGGTATCGTCAGCAAACAGTGTGAGGTGTCCAGAGATATCTAGCCTGGCTATATCGTGTTGCCCAAGTTATATGTTCCTGTGTTGTAATTGAACACTTCTTTAACAAATTAATTGATTGATTGATTGAAAGGAGAAAGAGGATGGGACCTAGGATTGAGCCCTCATACTATTTTGTCTAACTCAGAAGAATTGTTGCCCAGTATGATTCTTTGTTTTCGATTAGTAAGGTAAGATCCGATCCAGTCTAGAGCTGTTCCGCGAAAACCGTAATATAAGGCTTTTTCGTACTATTTCATGACGTTCTCAGTCGAAAGCTCCAGAAAGATCAAGGAATATAGCTGCGGCTTACTCTCTCATTAGGGCTCATATACACTATTTCCGGAAGATCCAAGATTGCGTCATTTCTACTCGTGTTTTGGAAACCGAACTGTTCCGGCGCCAATAAATTGTGCCTCTGCAAGAAACCCATCATTCCACATTTTACTAGTTTGTCAATGATTTTTGACAGTGTTCAAAATAGTGAGATAGGTCTGAAGTTGTTTGGATCATCAGTGGCACCTCCTTTGTGAAGGAGTATAACTATTGCTGTCTTTAGGCTGGAAGGAAAAGTACATATAGCAAAAGACTTGTTTATGGCCACGGCAAAGGCATTTAGGGCTTCATCAGGTAATTGTTTGGCTGATAGGTGATCTTTTTGTTTTTTATTTCACTTATTACTAATTTAGGCTCAGACAAGCCCGTCTCGTATAAGTATAGAAAGGGCATCGAAGAGGCTACATTGTTTAGATGATCGAGAAGATCAACTGCCGTTTTGAGGGTTAATTTGTTTGCTATAGAACAATAATATTGGTTCAAAGAGTTTATGTCAACCTGTTTATAGATATTTATATATATATATATATATTGTTATGATGGGATTGATTTTGAGTTTATTTATTTTTCTTTATTTTAGATTTGTTTCAAAGATTTTATGAATGAATCCCTATCATAACAAAATTAAAACTACGGCTATGCTGTCTTACTTTTTTTCGAACCTTTTCTTACCTAATCCCAGCTCATGAAAGCCTATGAACAAAGAGTCTTTTGACTAGCAGGTTCAGTAATGCCAACTTGTTGAACGGCTTGGTATCAAATATGCTGTTTAGTGGGGAAAAAGTGTGGTTAGATGTTGAAAGATAAAACACATATTGCAGAAAATATTCAAATGTTTGTTTTATTGAGATAAAACCTTAAAAACTATCCTACTCTGCGAAAATTACCTATGGACTATAAGAAAAACAATATTGTGCAATTTGTTATGAGTGATTAACATTGGTTGAAAGAAAATTTGAAAGTTATAATCAGTCCTTCAGAATCAAAAATTGTTCAATCAAAAGTAACACAGTGAATCAGATACTCAGTGTTAGTTAATAAAACTGAAGCGTTGTACTTTAGAGAGTTCCGCCAATAGAATACCTGTTATTCTTCTTTTGTGATGTTTCCCAGCCTCATGGAAATGCTTGTGTTATTAGAACTTACAGATTCCTTGCATTCAAAACAAATTTTTGTTTCTGTGACTAGTTTTTGCAGGATTTCTCGTACTGTCAATAGGTGAGTGGAATTTTATAATATTTAACTTCTCCCAGTTGTGCCTTGATTGAATTGATCTCGTTCTGGAATGGTTTTGGTAGTTTTTTCTTGAAATTCACTATTATTTCTCTTCCAAAAAATGTGTACGTGATTGCTTTCTTTTTCAATTTTACATCTCCTCCACTACCTGTCATTTCTTTCCATGGCAACACACTTATTTTATCTTTTTCACAGATTTTAGAATTTCTTGCTACTTTCTACATCATTATTTGTCATTATAATCAATTTTGATGATTTTATTAATGAAATTTAATCCTAAACCTTATATACTATGTACAAATTCGTATGAAATTTATTTTTGACAATTTTCTACTTTCATATTTTTATATTTCATCACTTTTCCCACTTTTCTCTCGACATCTCATTGGTGGGTTTCCTGTTGATAGGATTTATCATACAGGATGTTCCAAATTCATATATCAATTGATCTACTTGTAATACAATGTTTTTCATAAATTTCACTTTTCAAATGATTTAATTATGTATTTTCCTTGGATGTATTGTTGGTCACATACCTTTGACAACAGAAATACTTCGGGACTGACCTTTTTGATAAATACGCATCGACTAGAGCATAGTATAAGATTCTAGCATAGTATAAGATTCTAGAATAGTAAAAAGTAAAGAAAAATTGCAAAACAAACATAGCATTAACACGATAACTGCAATACCTAATAATGATAATAATAATTATAAGTTCAATTGTTTTATAATATTTCCCAACATAACAGTATATATATATATATATATATATATATATATATATAGTGAAGTATTTTCTCGACTGAACTTATATTATTTTGAGGAATTAGCGGGTATTCAGTCTGGTCTTATATAAAGAAAAACTCTTCTTTACTTTTCCAAGCTTTCGACAATTCATTTTGTCTTTATCAAGGCTAAAAAACAAAAATGGTTGAAAAATTGGTATGAACTTACATGGAAAATGAGTCAAATTAACGAATATAAGTGTATAAAATATATCGACATCATGACTTCAGAAAATTGTCACACCGACAGACATATGCATTTTTGTGAGTAGTTGATGTTTCTGTGTTAGGTTGTACAGGGGATTCTGTATGAATATTTATTGAAATAAAAGTTCATTTTGAAAGTAGATACGAGTAGATTTTGCTTAGTTGGTCGATGTCAGATCTCTTATCCATGATATTTACGTCACTATTATTTGCCACCATTTCTAAAATGTCAAATTTCATTCTTGGTATATAATTTTTGTGTCATGATAATTCATTATGTGATCTTGGTTCACTACATGATCAGAGAGTGCACAAGAAAGTTTTTGGAGTCTACAGTCACTTTTATGACCAGTGATTCGTGATTTCAATGAATGACTCGTTTGTCCAATGTAATTTTTATCACAAGTACCACAAGGTTTACTATAAACTAAATTATTTTTCATCGGTGCACATTCTCCGTCTTTTAATTTTGTATATATTTTATTTATTGGAAGGATATTTTTTTTTGATATTTCAATATTGAATTCACTTTTGAATACATTAATGATTTTAGGAGACAAATTTTTTATGTATGATATTGATCCGGAAGTAATTATATTACTGGAATTTGGTACATGTCAGTTCATACCAATTTTTCATATTTGATATGTTTTAACCATTCTTGTTTTTCAGCCTTGATAAAAACAAAATGAATTGTCGAAAGCTTGGAAAAGTGTAGAAGAGTTTTTCTTTATATAGGACCAGACTGAATACCCGCTAATTCCTCAAAATTATATATATATATGTATACAGGGTGTAACTGAATAAGTGTAAAACATTTAAGGAGGTGATTCCTCATCGAAAAAAAGATAGGATCTTTCATATAAAGAAACTTCATTGGAGCATCCCTTGTTAAGATACAGCCCCTTAAAGGGGGTACATAAAATTTGTATAACAATTTTTTTCACAAGCACTGAAAAAGTTACAATATTGAAATTGACCTGACGTTTTGTACTACCAAAAAGACACTTAGCCAGTAATTTATTTGGTTTACCCCATGGTTGTAAGGGGTGAAAAACGCAACCCCTAAAATTTATTTCCAATGTAACTTTTTGTCTTATTATTCGTTTACCATTTAAAAATTTATTTCCAATAGCCTGTTTCATTCTAAACAAAAAATGTCTCTTGGGTTTTTTGCCCAAAATAAACCAGTAAGCAGCAAAACATTATTTTACGAACAACTACAGAGATACATCGTCATAAATGCGAAAATACGAAACTAATCTATCTAGTAGGTCGCTATTAGCGATAGTGACAATTAAATTGGTATGACGCTGTCAGTTTGGGAATTTTCGAAATTGAATTAATACTAATTGTGTGTTGTTGTTCTGTTCTTAATTTGTTACTTTAATAATTCACTTGTTAATAAAATGGCATACACAAATGAGGAAATGGCGGATATGCATTACGTTTACGGTCTGTCGCAGGGGAATGGGTTAGAAGCTTCTAGAAGATATGCTGAAATGTATCCTCAACGGCAGCATCCTTCACATAGAATATTTGCTCGACTTCATCAACGATTACGAGAATATGGTTCATTCGACAAAAGAACGCAGGATTGTGGTCGCCATCGAGAAATACGAACACCACAGCTTGAGGAAGCAGTACTTTATTTGATTGAAGAACAACCTACTACCAGTACTAGAAAGATTGCTTTCCAGCTAAATGTTGATCATATGACGGTATTTCGAATTTTAAAGGAACAACTCTTATACCCTTACCATCTGCAACGAGTACAGGCACTGTTACCGCGAGACTTTCCGAACCGTCTTGAATTTTGCAATTGGATGCTGGAAATGATTAGAAGAAATTGTGACTTTCTGAAGACGATAGAATTCACAGACGAATGTAGTTTTTCTCGGGACAAGATTATTAATTTTCATAACTACCACATATGGGCTGATGAAAACCCTCACGCTATTGTCGAAACTAGCCATCAAGAACAGTTTCTCTTAACGTGTGGCTCGGAGTTATTGGGGATGATTTAATTGGGCCTCATTTTCTACCTCCTCGATTAAATGGTGAGGCATACGTTCAATTTTTAAGAGAAGTGCATCCAGTACTGCTGGAGGAAGTTCCTTTGGGCGTCAGAAGGGATATGTTTTTTGTGCATGATGGGGCTCCCGCCCATTTTAGTCAAGTAGCACGTCAGCATTTAACTGAAACATATGCAAATCAGTGGATAGGTCGAGGAGGACCACATAAATGGCCCGCTCGATCCCCGGATCTCAATCCTCTCGATTTCTCTATTTGGGGCCATTCACAGCATTTGGTATATCGTACTCCTGTTCGCGATGTAGAGGACTTAAGAAACCGCATCATCGATGCGTGCAGGGTAATCAGAGAGACTCCAGGAATATCTGAGCGAATACGTGGCTCAATGCGCCGACGTCTAGACGCATGCGTAATGTTTGAAGGTAGACATATTGAACATTCACTATGATTTCTACATGTTGTGTGTTTTGTTATTAATAACTTAGTTTTGTTTATTACCCTTTAATCGTTTAATGCAGGTACTAACTACAAAATAACAATAAATCCAGTTCGCATTTATGACGATGTATCTCTGTAGTTGTTCGTAAAATAATGTTTTGCTGCTTACTGGTTTATTTTGGGCAAAAAACCCAAGAGACATTTTTTGTTTAGAATGAAACAGGCTATCGGAAATAAATTTTTAAATGGTAAACAAATAATAAGACAAAAGTTACATTGGAAATAAATTTTAGGGTTGCGTTTTCACCCCTTACAACCATGGGGTAAACCAAATAAATTACTGGCTAAGTGTCTTTTGGTAGTACAAAACGTCAGGTTAATTTCAATATTGTAACTTTTTCAGTGCTTGTGAAAAAATTGTTATACAAATTTTATGTACCCCCTTTAAGGGGCTGTATCTTAACAAGGGATGCTCCAATGAAGTTTCTTTATATGAAAGATCCTATCTTTTTTTCGATGAGGAATCACCTCCTTAAATGTTTTACACTTATTCAGTTACACCCTGTATATATATATATATATATATATATGTATATATATATAATATATATATATATATATATATATATATATATATATATATATATATATATATATATATATATATACAAAACTAGCTGGTACCCGCGACTTCATCCGCGTTGTATTTGTTTATTTTTCTGTTTATCTGTGTGTTTTGCTTGTGACTTTGCCCGCTTTCCGTTATCCTGTTATCCCGTTGTCCTGTTTTCTGTTATCCCGTTAATCCGATTCCTGTAATCCCGTCAACCCGTTTCTCTTTATCCCGTTATCCTGTCATCCCGGTAACCCGTTATTCCGTTCTCCCATTATCCCCTTATGCAGAAGTTATAGCAAAATGGAAGCGCGAAAATATCTTCCTTGTTCTAATATCCACGTATACCAATTTTCATCGGTTGAACGGTATAGAAGTTGATGCGCTGCAGCGCCATCTAGTGGCGAGTTGGAGTAATATGGAAAGCATAAAAACTTTCCTCATGAAAAAACACTCAGATGTGATCGGTGCCGGAGTTTAATAATCTCATACATATATCATACATATACATATATAACCAACATCCTGAACACAGAACAAATAAATTGAGATCACTAATATAAAAATTTAAGCTATACCAAAAGTTGTTCGATACTGCACAATTGAAAACACTAGCCCAAACATTAATTACATAAACTATGGAATACTTGTTTGGGGAGGAATAACAAACAATTATATCAAAAACGTAGAAGTTACACAAAAATGGCTGATAAAAATAATATGTAAAAAAACTTACAGATTTCCATCAGATGAACTATTCACAATCCCAATTATACTTTTTGAATCTTGCATCTTACCATCACCAACACAAATATGAACTTCCCAAGTAGATCATCCATACAACACTCTACTCAAAAATCAAAGAACCAGAATACCTAAGGTTGGAACTCTCGAACTTAAGTCCAATAATTGACAAAGGAATACCAAATGAGGTAAAAACAATAAATAGTTGTTTCCTATTGTGAAAGAAACTAAAACTATGGCTTTCAGACCTACCCCCCCAAGCAAATCTCCAAAGCCTTTCATAGAGAAATATAAATAAATAAAAGAAATACAAATAATGTAAACTACTGTATATAATATTCAACATCAACATTCATTACCATGAGTTGTCCATGAACAGAGGCTAATCTCTCAATAGGGCACCACCTACCTATACCCACCTGTAACAAGTGTATTCATATAAAATCGTACTCCATTTGGATCCCCATATTTACTTATCTTTTATTGTCAATACATACTCAATTAAATATTTCACATACTGTACATAACTGATTTTATTGATACGCTATATTTTAGTAATCTTTTATTGTCAATACTTACTCTATTAAATATTGTATACAATCTGTACATAACTGATTTTATTAATATGCTATACTAATTCTATCTTATTTTAACTTATGATGAACATATTATTATTATTATATATATATATATAAATATATAAGATTAGGCTCATTATAGAATACCATGCCTATGCAAAAGGTTTTACCTTTCATGTGTTTTTTCTATTTCATTTGCTATAATTGTTAGCCATCAGGTTCTATTTGTAATGTCTGTTGTTGAGCAAATAAATTATTATATTATTATCCATTTTTATGGATAGAACAAACACAATATATTTAGCTCATTTGATGATAAACAAACCTTTCCCAGTATGATGAGATACAAAGTAAACAAATTAATGAACGCAATCTCACAATCTATTATATCAGTAACCGATAAACAAAATCTCATAATGAAGCGGCCCCAGTCATATGCAATTATTTTTCGTATGTTACAATGGATATCGCTTATCAACGTTGATTCACAGCTATCTATTCAGAATACTTTGTTGTCCCTTTCCAACAGCGGAAAAAATCAAATTGACCCGAATTTGGAATGATCTGAATATGTTATAGCAAATACCCGCAAAATGCTAACCGTTTCTTCCTGAAAAAAATACCCGAGCAACATGTCTTATCGTTTTTCAATTAAAGTGTCCTGGTGTACAGACAGTCATTCATCCTTGAGATATCCGACTATATCACCCACCACATATCGATGGGAACCTGTCTTTACCATGAAACTATCACCAACAAACAATCACATGGTAATCGTTTTGTTTCTCTTCCATCTGCTCGTATTTTGTGTTGTATATTATCTCGTAGGAGGTGTATTTTCTGTCCAGTCACGTGTTTTTCATAATTTTTTGTCTTGTCTCCCATCTATTCTCTAGTCTCGATTATTATTTCGAATTTATTTTTTTCGCTTATCGTGTTCCCCCATTCATGTTCTCCTTGCTTATACATCTCGTGTCCCATCCTGATTTTGTGTCTTTGGTATTTTGTAACGTCTTTCATATATTCTTGTCTTTCCTCTTTCATTAACTGTCTCTCATCTCATATCTCGTACAGTTCGTCGTTGCATTTCGTTTATCGTCTCTTGTTTTGTCTGTCGTTCTGTCTCTCTTTCTTCATTTCATTTCATTGCTTCTCCCTCGTCTCGTTTTTGTTTCCTTTCCACATTGAAAAGCTTTATACATTTTTTCAGCTTTAAGAGGAAGTTGTACTATACTATAAAGCAGTGTATGCGAAGGTTTCGTAGTCCCTAACTTTTTAGGATAATTTTTCATTTTGAATGAATGAAAAAATAAGTACATATCGACAAAGATACAATCTGTGTTCCCCTCGTCTCACTTTTTCAAAATTTTATTTGTTTTTTCCAAGAAAATATCACGAAATTCCACGTTTTTTTATGATTTTTCCATTTTTTTTAGAACAGATCTATGTCAAATTGCGAAAAAATGAGACAAGGGGAACATAGATTAGATCTTTACAATATATTTCATTCGCTAATAACGAAAAATAAACTTTGAAAGTTAGGGACAACGAAACCCTTGCATGGCAATATTTTTGTATCCGTAGAGTGGCGCCGATCTCAGAATTTAGAGGAATTAATCATTTATGAATGGAGATGAAATAAATTCACTGTTCAAAATGTTTACCAGGGATGGGCAATGAATTATAACTTCGGTATTATTATTTCATATCGTACGTAGAAGTAAAAATATCAGGAAAGTCACTCATAATTTGATAAAACTACCTGAACTAAGTAGTTTGTGTACTGGAAGAGTCGAGTCGAGTTTATGACATATGCACCGGCACAGACCCAGTGGGGGTGCGGATTATTATATGCACAGTGAAAGTATTGCGATTTTGATTACTTTTCAACAATGCCGCGCACACGTAAAGGTTCGAAGAAACGATTATGGATGTCATCTTGGAGAGTGTCATCTCGATCCAATCTTCACCGAATACATAAGGTGAGTTGAACTGGAATCGTACGTAAATATTTTATTAAATCGGGTGTACTGACAATACCCATATTTCTGAAACACATATTTGAAGCTGAAGTTACAACGGCAATGGGCTGGGAAATAGAAAGTACTGGTATTTTTTATTTCTTCTATCAAGCTGTGTAGTATATGACATTCTACATTAAGCACAAAATGAGGTTGAAAAAGTTTTTTATCGCAAAAAAAATTAAGATAATAAATGGTTTATTTAGTGTCCAGTTCCTGGTGATACACATACTGAAGACACTATACATTTTTAGGTGTCATCCAAGTTGAGTTGAGCTGGGACTTCAAGATTATTAGATGTACCGGAGTCTGGTACCTTACCAGTGGAATATATGGATTTTCATGCCGTGACTGCCCCTACCGCCGTGGATGAAACAGAACAGTGGGAGGATTTCATGGATATCGACAATAGAAATAAACAATTTTCGGACAGTGATATGGCTGACGTGATTCTTTGCCGTATTCATCGATGAAGAATTCAGTTATATTACTGCCAGTCGTGACGGAATTTTGGAAGGAGAAAACTTCATAATTGGTACTTTCAAATCCAGGGTCAACTGCGGATCACCAAAATGAATTTGTGTTTTTTATGTGTTTGGACCCCTCATGGAATGAAAGTGGGGAGAATCTCTCGAAAATACGACTTCTGACGTGACAAAGTGGAAATGAAAATAAAAGAATTTTATATTGAGTACGTTCACCTGGAATTATAGATAGTAGGACGAATGGAGGCATGGGTGTGCGAGACAGAATACAATTTTTTAAAAGAAAAATGATTTTATTTCAAAAATTTCCCCAATTTTTTGTATTGTGAATTTTTTTTTCAAGACTCATATGAAAGTGTTGATGTTGATAATGAAAATATCGAAGAGTTTTTTTGTCGACTCCTTCATGTGAACGAAAGTGTTGAGAAACGGTACATCCTAGAGATATGATTTCAATATAAAAAAAATATTTCTCATTTTACGTTTTTTAAGTATTTTTCCATATTTTTAAAATTTTATTTTCGATATGTATTTTTCTAAAAACGTTAGATGGGCAGGCGACCCCCCTTGGCAAAATCCTCGAGCAGCATTCAACAAAAAATTATCTGAAAAAAAATGGATATTTCCAATATTTTCGGCCGATATCAGAAATATTTATTCAGTGAGAAGCGGGACAAATAGGGTTCTAAAAACATGATAAATCAAGATTATTCGTTAGCATATTTTTTGATATTTTTATGATTTTATTTGAGCGAGTTAGTTTCGAATGAATTTATTTCGACCCCCTCACCTATGTAAAAATATGCGTAACTTGTTTTTCGATAAAATGTTTCCCGAACATTTTTCGATAGGTCATATTGTCGTGTTATTATTTTAATTATATTATATGGCGCAGAGCACGAAGGGGGGGTCGTAGAGAAATGGCGATTGTGTCAAAAAAAATTAAAAATCGTGGAAAAGTCTTTCGTCATGATTTCAAAAATCTTAAAAAATTTCTGCATCTGGTAAATTCCTAGAAATGGTGTGGGGAGGTCGGTACCCATCGGAAAAAACGCATTGGATCCGATTCCAAAAAATTGTTCAGGTAATTTTTTTGGATAAATTAAAATCACTCTCGTTATTCGAAATAGTCCACGGGGAAGTGTACAGCACAAAGGGGGGGGGGTCGTAGAGAAATGCGGATTGTGCCAGGGGAATTTTTAAAGGAGGTCGGGGACCATTTGAGGGTCTGAACGCGAAAAAATAATTCCTTCTTCTAGTTGACCTCATCGATTTTAACGATACCCCCCTCCCCTAGCAAGGGGGGTGGGGGAGCGGATCCGAATTTTGTTTTTGGCTGGGCTTTTCGGGAACGTCAATTTTTCGAGTCGCCGACTTTCCATTACGAAGAAATTTTCTAGAGCCGATTGGGGAAAGGCCCCCTTCAAAAAAAAAATTGTCTCCGCGTTTCCGGCGGGGGCTGTACCTCCCCACCCTCAAAATCTTAGAATTTCTCATAGAAAAAAAATTTCCGCTTTAAATCGAAAAGTCTCATAAAGTTTTCGATTCCGTCGAAAACAATATTTTTGTCGAGAAAAAAAAAGGGGGGGCTGTACCTCCCCACCCTCAAAATCTTAGAATTTCTCATAGATGACGAAAATATAATCGGTTTTGCCCCACGACGCTCTCTAAACCCTGCTCATGTTCCCCATTGGTCAGAATACAGAGGGAACAGCTTTCCACTGGTGTGAAAATAATTGGAAAATACTAAAAGCCAAGCTCGTAAATGCGATTTAAAAAAAAAGAGTTTGCATCAATTTCAAAAAACGGAATATGTTTTCTTGCTACTTGCAATCCGATAGGAATGCGCCTTGCTGGATTCTTCAAGCTTGTAACGGTCCACTGTACCGAATTCAGACTCCCCCTCGTAAGTGTTCGAGATCGATGAGCTGCGGTCTAGGAAAGAATTCAGAAACAAGTAATGATGTTTCCGTAGTATTTAGGCTTCTCCCATCAGTAGCGAATTTTATACCTCGGCCTCACCCCCTGTCTCACGGGTCTTTCAGTTTATAAAGTATCACTTCCACTTAATAACATTTATTTTTTCAGAAGTTGATAGGAAAGTCATATTTATTTCTCGCCAGTTTCATTTCGGCACCTCAGTATGATGACAGGCTTTATATTGTTAGAGCTATTCATATAATTTTTCCTACAACTGCTTAAAAAAAAAAAAAGTAACACTATCAGCCAACCCATCAGAAGTTTTACTATAATGATTATTTCAGTTATTTTCCATGAGTATTGTATGATAATTTCCTTGACCAGTTTGTGGACTTGGAAGGACACCAGATGAAGAAAGTTTGAGTAACCCTAATCATCACACTCCGGTCATTGGAATAAAATGTGCGCATGAGCAGGGTTCATCAATATTGATGGAATCTTAATCACGATAAATTTTGCGGCAGCAAGAAATTTCATTATGAATGGTTGATTCTGAACAAACATGACATTTTGTCATTATCACCATTGCCGATTTCAGCGACACTGAGAAAACAATTATTTTTATTACGGGACTATGCGCATGTGGAAATTTACCCATGCGCATATTCTAAGAGTTAGTTCAATCACAGGTTTATTCCGTGTCATATTTAGAGAAAATAGCAAGAAAACGATTTTGAGAATATACCCCAACAAAACTATACAGTCAGGACTCACGTCCGTTGGAGTCGTAGAAAAAGAAATCATGTATCACGTTTGAATGCTCGTCTAAAGTCCGTTCCCCCCTACTAATTTTTGAATCACCTGGTATATCACAACGAAATTTGTAGGGCTCACATAGGAGAAAAAAACCTACGTTTTCATGAAAAAATCACAGCTGAAAGTTTCAAAATGGTGGCTGAGCGTCATCTTCAATCATTTTTTAAATAGAACACCCCGTATATTATTCCATTTTTGAAATCTGCTCATAATTCTCAACAGTTTTCTCCAATACACGTTACTCCTGAATTCAATTGATTTCGAAATATTACCGTTTGAAAAGTGACATTTTGGTCATTTCAAACCCAACCAAAAACACTAATGTTGCTTTCAATCAAGTTTGCATTGGAAAAAATCGTTGTTGCGGTAACATCTTGTTTACTGTCAAACTGAACTGCTAACTGTCAAATAGTCCGTTGAGCGCCTAAATCCTTTTATGAAAAGTGTGATCAAGGCTCGAAGTTTAGACGATAAATTTGAGGCAGTTTTGATATTTTGAGAAGCCTATTTGGAGGTCATATTTGCGCAAACTTTTAAATGAGCTCCAAGCAATTGGTACGCTGAAAGATGCTTTGGGCAATCGCGTTGTTGGATCGATTTTCATCAGAGGCAATCTTACAATAGTTCTTTACAAAAATCTTTTAGAAACTGAAATTGAACCTCGAAGAAGACAAATTGTATTAAACAATCAGGGAGAGTTTGAAAATCGTGAAATCATATTTCAGCAGGATGGGGCACCTCCCCATTTTGATCGCTTGGCTAGAGAGTTCCTCGATACAAACTTTCCTGGGCGATGGATAGGTCGCAGGAGGAAGTACAGAATGTCAACAAAGATCTCCGGATCTTACACCTCTAGATTTTTTCCTTTGTGGATATCTGGAGTTGAAAATCTACGCCACTGAATGCCAAACAATAGAAGAGTTGGAACGCAGAATAATAGATACATGTGAAGAAATAGATGAATAGAGTTTCATCAACGTGAGAGAAGCTATTTATAATAGGGCACTTTATTGTCAAATTAAGGAGGAGACCACATTGAACACTTGATGAAATAATTATTGAGGTTAAATAAAAGTGTTAGTCAAAAATAAATTATTATTTTTCAGGTAACTAATTTGTTTTGATAGTGAATTTACAGAACACATTCGCAGGCTTCGAGATTTTCCGGAAAGTGGTACTGTTTATCCTTAATAAACTCTCTTTACGCCTCTCATTAGTCGAATTCATTGAGAGATTTAACTACAAATCAATAGCAACGTTCAGTTAG
Source organism: Gonioctena quinquepunctata (assembly GCA_018342105.1). Classification (NCBI taxonomy): domain Eukaryota; kingdom Metazoa; phylum Arthropoda; class Insecta; order Coleoptera; family Chrysomelidae; genus Gonioctena; species Gonioctena quinquepunctata. Next base: position 285,071 of record JAFIRS010000658.1, read on the forward strand.
CAAAATGTTTTACCGGAAGTGACCCAAATCCATACTTCATTTCAAACCGGAATGTCACTTTTCAAAAGTTAATATTTCGAAAACAATCGAATTAAGGAGTAAAGTGTTTGAGAGCAAACTGTTGAGAATTATGACCAGATTTTGAAAATGGAATAACATACGGGGTGTTCTATTTAAAAAAATTATTGAAAATGACGCTCAGACGCCATTTTGAAACTTTCAACTGTGATTTTTTCATAAAAAGTAGGTTTTTATCTCTTATTCAAGCCCTCCAAATTTTGTTGCGACATACCAGGTGGTTAAAAAATTAGTTTAGACTTTAGACGAGCACTGTATATTCGTGTCGCACTCGTGTGGAAACTGTTGAACCATATACTATTTCACCTTTCAGACTTTAGTTGTCTCTTCAAAGTCATGATAATATTTATCCTGGTCCTGATCCATTTAAACAAATCGTTGATATCAATAAAAAAGTTCATCGTGATTCGAAATTGAACCATTGTGGAAGAGGACTCTAGTAAAACGACATACATGTGCCCCAATCACCCACAAATCACTTTTCGAAAATGTTCTATGCATGAAAAATGCATATTCGATCAGCTACAGCATCCGTCAAATATTGGATGGATTTTATCGGATCCATCCATCAGAATGTATCCGGCGAACTGATGACATGAGCCAATTTCAATTATGAAGTTAGAGACGGACAATGAAAAGTCAATCATATACCGTCCCAACTAACATATAGGAAAATTATGGCAAGCACTGAGGCCGAAATAACACCGAGAACATGAAAGTTGCCTATTTCCATGGAAATTGTTCCCCTTTCAACTGCAGAGTTATAATCTATGTGGAGAAAAACTCACTTCCAAATCAACTTCACGGGGAAATACATATTGTACATGTATTGTACATACATCAGCTGCGGTGGTGAAAAATTATTATTTTAGTGGAATTTTACTAAGTCACCAAAGAATTTCTTCGTTGCCTACGAACATTCAAAGAACATTAATTTCATCTTATTACAACTTAATAATATATCGAATGTGAACTCTTCTTACCCGACTATGGCAGAGCCAAAAGGAGGGGATTTTAGCATGCTATGTATGTTGCTCATCTGTTTCCGCATATCTTTCAAACTACCTATCATAATACGACAAATGAGGTATCGTTAGATGCGTCTTAATTTTCCGCTTATTAGAGGCTATGTGACCATGTCCATGAAGGGTAAATGTGGATTCATCAGAAAACAATACATGGGATAGCAATAATTCATGTTGGTCTAACTTTTCCATCATTTATTCACAAAATTCATTCCTGCGGTTAGGATCACCTTCACATTACTCTTGTGTAATTTTGTAAAGATATAGTTTGTTAGCTTCAAACAGCTTTGTAATCATTATATGACTTACATTGGTATTCCTTGCAATTTGCATTGCAGAAGTCGTAGGATTTTCTTCTATCTCCAATAATGCATTTAGTTTAGTATCTTGTGAAATAGAAGGCGATTCATGATACTTTTCACGAAACAAATTAACATCTGCCTGTGTTCCAGTCATACCTCCATATCCAATCATCATTAGGATGGTTATACGAAGAGTTTCGGTTGAATAACGGATTTCAAAAATTACCACTACAATTTTAAACTATCACAATTTGCTATTCCCAATAAATGTTGTTTTGTTAAGACCACATTTACTTTTTGTCACATTTTCTACTAGTACCTGCCAAAACAACAAAAAATTCAACACAAATAAATAAGTTTTGTTTTATTTAGTTTAAAAATGCCTCTTTTTCGGACCTGAAGGATAAAAAAACATTAGGAAAACAGGCGTAAATTTACTTTAGGAGTAATACAATCAAACAGTACAAAACAGTACCTACCATTATCAATTTGGACGGAAATTCCCATGAATTTAAACTCTTTCGAATGCTCCCTTGCGGATATAGTTCAATAAAAAAAACCGTCGTATTTAAAATACCTCTCAAACAAGGTGTATCTTGAAGAATTTCGGACAAGAATATTTTCTTGTTTCGTACTTTTCGATTTTTTTCTTAGTCAGGTCTCAGTTTTTGAACTTATTTTTTTATTACAAGCTTTCATTCAGTTTCACCTGAGTGATAACTTTTGGAACTCAAAGTCTCTTTTTAAAAAATCAAATTTTATTATGAAGACATACGTCTGAACAGTACAAGAGTAAAAACAATAATGAATTACAATTAAGATTTTCTCAAGGAGATGAAAAATGCTGGCGCATCAGCTTCCAGGAATTGGATGATATCTCGGAACCGTCGTCAGCGAAGTCAGCGGATTCCATGGGAACGGGCGATATAATTCCTCCCCCCGAAGATTCAGCGAAGGAGGGTTAGTGAGGAAGCTGAACCCTGGACATCTCGATTTCTGTGTTTTGATCCCTGGGTGTCTTTGTCTTGCAGAATTTGGGGCTTATTTTGGTGTACAGGATATACATCGTTGTTGATATAAGGATAGCGTAGATGGACAGCGTCCAAAAACTTGGAATATGGCCCACTTCCAGGAAGGAGATTTCTGGTTGATTCTGCCTGAATGCTGTTTTAATCGACTGAAGTTCGTCTAAGTCCATATCTTCTAGTTGAAGGCTTATACTTGGTGTATATGGCTCCATTCCGAATTCTTCCATTGCCAGCGGGAGTATTGGTTGGTTCTGGCTGAACTGGTTTTCATTGATGATTGTGTGTTGCGAGCAGGCCAATCGACATCCAATCGGAATTTCGAAGATATAACTTCCGGGCGGCAATTTTTTGGCTTCGTCTTGATTTGGGCATTTCAGTTTGATAGTCTCTTGTGATGGTAAGAGAACGATCCATTTATTTGAGTCATCTAGTTGTTTGATGACCGTTGTCAGCTATTAAGCTGAATGGACGTTCTTTCGCATATTGAGGTGTTTTTGAAATCAAGTAGCTGGATTTCGCATGGATTTCTTTCTGTTGTTTTCATTATGTCGGTGAGCGGACAGATGTGGGTTTGACGGGCAATTTTCACACAGGGATTACTCAAGAATGCGTAATATTTTTCGCTTTTAACCAGAAATTTAGTTTTTGGTATAACTGCCTTAAACTGACTCCCAGTTGAAATTGGAATTGAAAATAAATGATAATATTCAAATTTTGAGGTGTGTGTAATTGGAATGTGGAGTATATAGGTTATTCTACAATTTAATATGTAGCTCTCGACTTTTATGATTTTTTCGTATAAAAGAGTGTTCTCGAACCTAACTTCAATTGGTAGTTGATCTTTATCAAACAATTTTCCTAATAGCTCTAACTCGTGGTACAATTCTTAGTTTTTATTATACAAGGATGAACAATGTTCAATTTGGAAAACTGAATTGAATTTTCGACATCTTGTAAGATAGAGTTTATGATTCTATACATATTGATTATTTGATTCATGACATCCTTAATGAACATAGAATTTTCTCGATATACTTGACTTTCCACTATTGAAGCAATTTGAGTAATTTTTGTTTGTATAAGTTTTTCGTTATGTTCTACTTGCTGAATTGTACTGTTGAATTTTTCAATCAATGCTATTGAGAGAGTTTTGCCTTTTGATATTTGTGGACAAATTATTTTGATTGTGTTGCAATTCTGCTATCAGCTGATCATATTTTTCCCCATCACTGGAATCCAAATTCCCCGTGATAGATTTGAATATTGATCCAACACCGTTTATTAAACCACGTTTTGTTCTGAAAGGGTGCGGAAGAATTTCGAATAATTTATCATTTAGCATTTCTTCTGAGAACCGTAATATTTTCAGATAATTCGAAACGTCCGCTGAATAATTTTGATTGCTTTTTACAAGTACTTTCAATGATTGGGAGTGTGATTTTAATTTATTGATTTCCGTGATAATAGGATTTAAATCATAATAATGAATTAGGGAGTGAGCATAAGTTTCTACCTTTGCTGTTCCCAATTTGAAAGGAATAAGCCCTGGGTTGTTCTTTAAGTTTTGCATGGTAATCTTTTCTTGTCCGAGACTGCCGGAAATCCTGAAAAATTAATTATTTCCTAATGGCGGAAGGATATTTTTTAAGAGGGCGTTTCAGATTGTTCATATGAACTTTTGGTTGATTTTCTGTGGAAATAGTTTTCATTTTCTTATCGATTTTTTTCACTTGTACAGGTTTAGAAAATTTATTAGCTTCTTTTCTTCTCACGTGCGATTTTACAAATACCTTTTGTTTTGTTTTGAATACCGCGGGGCTGTTACTATTTCTTCGATAAATCTGTCAATTTCGGTGTTTCGGGGGTTGTCTTTGTCAGTTGGTATGGTTCGAATTATTTGTTCAATTTGATCAGAAACTGTGTCGACTTCCTTTGTATTGATTTCAATTCGTGAGAGGGCGTCACTGTTAGTATTCAGCTTGCCTTTCTGATATATAATTTGGTAAGAGTACTCCTCTAATTTGATTCGCCATCGCAGTAATTTGGAGCTAGGGTCCTTCAAAGAAAAGAGCCATTGTAAAGGTTTGTGGTCCGTGACTATGTTAAATTTTCGACCAAAGAGGTAGGGACGGAAATATTTTGTAGCCCAGACTATAGCGAGGAGTTCTTTTTCGATCACGGAATAATTTTGTTCGGAATCGTTCAATGTTCGAGACGCATAGCCGACAGGGAGATCTTGACCAATAGGACCTTGGGAAAGGACAGCCCCTAGAGCAAAATTACTAGCGTCTGTCGTAAGGTTAAAGGGTTTCGAAAAGTCCGGGTACTGCAAGATTGGATCATTTATCAACATATTCTTACATGCGCTGAAGCATTCTACAAATTCTTCATTATGTTCAATTTGAGCTCCTTTTTTTAAGCACTTAGTGAGGGGTTTAGTCAATTTGGCAAAGTTGTCTATGAAGTGGCGATAGTAGCCAAGGAGACCCAAGAATCCTTTGAGCTGTTCGGTTGTTTTTGGTATAGGGAAAATTTTTTATAGCCCTGATTTTATCAGGGTTCGGCTTGACGCCTTCGGGGGTCACAATGTGACCTAAGTACGCTACTTCTTTACGTAAAAATTCCGACTTATCAAGCTGAATCTTGAAGTTAGACTCACGCAATCGGTCGAATACTGATTTTAGTCGTTCAAGGTGTTCCTGTAACGAAGTGGAGAATATAATGATATCATCCAGGTACACCAAACATTTTTCGTTCTGGATACCACGGAGGATGTTATCCATAACCCTCTGGAAGCTAGCAGGGGCGTTCTTAAGACCAAAAGGCATTCTGAGGTACTCATAATGCTCTTGCTCTGTATTGAATGCAGTTTTTTCAATATCCCGCTCTTCCATCTCAATTTGATGGAAGCCACTGGCTAAGTCCAGCGTCGTAAAATACTGGCATTTCCCCAACTTGTCCAACAAATCGGTGATATTTGGCAACGGGTATTTGTCGTCGATGGTTTTCTCGTTGAGCTTACGATAGTCAACTACCACTCTCCACTTCTGTTTACCAGAAGCGCCCGTCTTTTTGGGTACCACCCAGATGGGCGAGGACCAGGAAGAGTTGCTTGGTCGGATTATTTTCTGATCAAGCATTTTTTTTATTTGTTCTTCGACCTCCTGTTTGTGTATAAATGGATATCGATAAGATTTTGTATATACCGGTACCTCGTCGCTTGTTCGTATATTATGTTTCACTCGGCTTGTAAATGTCAGGGGTGTATTTTCGTGGTAAAATATATCTGAGTATTCTTTACAAATTGATAATATTTTAGCTTTTTCCTCCTCGTTCAAGTGGTCAGTTCGTATTTTTGAAAGACTAGAATTTGTTTCGGTAAGTCATCAAAATTTTGAAAATCGATTTTTTGAATTTTGTTTCTATCGAATTTTTCTACTGTTAAAGGTTCTGAAAAATTTAGTGTTACTGGTTTCGTGGTATTGTTCAGTATAGTGGTTATAGCTTTGCCATCTTTTGCTATTGTCAAACATTCGGGGATTTCGCAGTTATGAAAACGTTGATGGGGTATTATAATTTCGCCCTGTTGAATAGAGGTTTTAACTTTAATGACTTGTTCAGAACGCGGTGCGACTGTAACCAAGTTCAAATTATTTTTGTTTTTTTTAAATTGGAGTCTAATTCTAGCATACGGGGTGGTACGATAGCCACTCCCAAAATCTAAACTGGCCTGTAAGAGTTTCAAATTATCGAGACCAATTGAACCTTTGAAAATATTATGGAATTTGAAAAGATAGAATTTCAGATTTTTCTGTTCTGGTAAATTGAATAATTTCGAAGCTGGCACAAATGCACTGTATTTGTGGGCTGATTTCTGAAAAACGGTTGAAACAATGAAAGAATCGTACTTAATTGAATTTGGAAATAGTTTCTGAGGAATCGGGATCAATAAATATTTCGTGGAACCTAATCAATAAGAAATTTTGCGTCATATTCTGGGAAAGTAATATATGACAATTCATTAGAATTGGCGTTATTGAAAGATATTATTTGAGAGACTAAGTTTGATTTTTGGTCGTTGATATTTCCTGAAAATTTTCCTCAGAATAGTTATTTTGATGAATGTTCTCTGTAGGATATTGATATTCGTCGGTTTCGTAATAGGCGCTGTGATCGTCTTCGACGAATTCTTGGTCAGAGATATAATTTGATTCGTCATTATCGCTTACTACCGTATTGAATAATTCTTCCGATATGAAGTTTCTTTGTGGTTGTTGATAAAATGAGGTTGAAGGGCCTTGTTGATTGTTAGCGTTATTTCTAGTTGATACGCTCATTGGGGTTGGTTTGTTGAAGGTATTTCGAGTGGACACACTCATAGGTGTAGGTTTAGAAAATGATTGATTTTGATTCGGCCTGAAAACATTTCTATTTTGATACGGTTGCCTAAAAACTTGCGAGTTAGTGAAGAATTTTTGGGATTGATTTTGCGCTCTTGGCTGAATGGGTATTGGTTGAGAGGGAAAAGAATTTTGTGATCTGAAAAAATTGTTCGAGGTGTTAGTATTGAAATGAGCATTTGGCGGAGCAAATGAATGCCGAATTTGCGTTTGTGGCCTAGATTGCGGAATATTCGGTTTGAGTACATTTTTATTTGAATAATTTTGGAAATAATGTACGTTATCCTCTTGTAGAACGAATTGTAGTGCTTCACTGAGTGATTTGGGTTTCATATATCGTATAGTCGTACCTAAAGGTTCTCTCAATCCAGAAAAAAAGTTCTGAGTGTCAAGTTACTATATAAATCGCGTTTCAATTTCTTAGAATCGTTCGTAATTTCGTGTACATCAATATAATTGCATAGAAGGTTCAAGATATTTAAACACCTATCGTAAAACTGTTGGGGTTTTTCATTTGGAAATTGTTTCAGCATAACTAAGTCTCGATTTAGGCAAGACTCATCTCTCTGGTCCGCGAAATTTCTAGTTAATGTATCTTTAAGTTCTTGCCAGTTCGAAACATTCTGTATATTAGCAACAGTTTGGCATTGCCTGATAATTTTAAAATTAGACAATTCAACAAGTAAACATTTTGAAAATCTGCTGGATTTGTTGCATTATAAAACGTATTGATAATTGAATCGCAAACCGATAAATATCTGTTCAAATCATTAGGGTTGCCATCGAATTCAGGTACGCATTTGAGGTATTCTGGTCTGAATTGATTGGTCATTATTGGAATCGAATTTTCGGTATTACTTTGTGAATGAACTAAAGAGTCAGCTGAAGGAGTTTCAGTGTTCAAATTCAAATTTCCAAAAGTTTCTAATAGCTTATCGACTGACATTAAATATCATCGACTTACATTAAAATTACGAAGACTTTGAGCATCCTCCTATAAGGCAGGCAACTGGTTCCTTGATTTTGAATTTCCCAGATGGCTTCCTTGCGAGATCAGACGATTCTGTTCCAATCCCCGATGAATTTGTCTGTTGAGGGCAGCTATGGGTCCTCGATGGACTGGGTTTCTTGATTTTCGAAGAGCCGCTCCTTCGCAACACCTCCACAAAACAAAGTCAACAGTTGCGATACCCGATCAATCGTAGAAACGAAAACTGACACGTTCGATACGCACACAATTTCGGATAATCCTACCGACTGCGCCAGTGATAACTTTTGGAACTCAAAGTCTCTTTTTAAAAAATCAAATTTTATTATGAAGACATACGTCTGAACAGTACAAGAGTAAAAACAATAATGAATTACAATTAAGATTTTCTCAAGGAGATGAAAAATGCTGGCGCATCAGCTTCCAGGAATTGGATGATATCTCGGAACCGTCGTCAGCGAAGTCAGCGGATTCCATGGGAACGGGCGATATAATTCCTGTCTTGATGTATGTGGATTTGTAATCAAATTTTATAACTTAAATTTGACCCACTTTTAGTTGTCCGATAAGCGTGAAATTTGGCAGGTGTTCATAGTTTCGGTGACAATGCACCATACAATTTTTGCAAGAGAAAAAACAAACTGGTGGCTTCAATATGGCGTACTAGTTTTGTGATTATGGTTCGATTCTATTCAAAATGTGTATGTGGTGGTTTTCGGAGATGATTGATTCCAATAAAAATTGGTATGTGGGGGTTTTTGGGGTCGGATATCATGATTCATTTGTCAAAATCAATGAATTCAAGCTGGCGGCTCTGAGATGACGACGAGTTTTGTGATAATAGCCCGATTCCATTTGAAATTGGTATGTGGGTCTTTTTGAGGTCGTAGATCATAAGTTTTTGACAGAATTCGGTAAGATGACGAATTGCGCACTTAGATTTTGAATCTGCTACTCACAGAATAACCTAGGTCAAACAATCAAAGGATTAATTTTTTCCTATTTAGTGCATTTGTATAAAAGTTTGTCTTAAACATGTTTTTTATCATAATTATTTCTCAGGATTCTTTTAGTTGAAATCGGACACAAACTCAACCTGACTCAGCTGACTGACTGACTCAGCCAACGTGGCTATCCAATTCAATTGAAATCTGATCACTGTCTCACGTAAAATCAGACACCACCCAATCCGAACATTTAACGTTGAGAAAGGAATAAAACCTGACCCAATTTTTGCTAACTTTAATATCCGAAGTGATAACGATTAAATCACTGTTTCACGTGGAGAAATTAAATGTATACATTCCAAAATGAGGAGCTGCCTTACCTATGTATTCGTATTGCTTAGAGGTGAGAAAAAAAAAACATTTAAATGCATTCATCATTTCTATTACCACAAGACATCAGATGAAGTTATGTTGATTGAACTAAGTCAAGTAAAAAAATATTTGTACGTTCGTACGTATTCTCGTCCATTTGATAATTGAATAATTATTGGATTGAATAACTATGGGAAACAAATGAGATGTATAGAGTGAAACGTCAAATGGTTTCTAATTTGTTGAAAGTAAGGGAACAATTACCCTGAACACGAAAATTGTTATGAATTTAATTGAAGAAAGTATTGACACAAATTCTATACAGTGTGTTTGCTGAAAAAATGAAGAAATCAAGGCCTCTCAAGTAAGTGGAAATCATTATTGAAAATAGACCTACGTGAACCTATCAAGGACCATAATCCCGCAAATAACCGTTATCGCGAAAAAAAAATTGATGGGTCTGCCTTTATTATCGTTTCCTGAAGCATCTGTGAAAATTTTGAATAAATCGCAGATATTTAACTTTTATGCAGGTTTACCGGGTGTTGTTGCTAGCGTTGGTAATATCTTTGTAGATCATCACAGCCTTTGAAAATATTGTGCTATACTCAGGTTCCACGGAGGCTTACATTTTATTGCCAATGAAGTTTTTTTTGGGAAATCCTAAATTGATCAATCTATAGAAAGACCAATGCAAAAAATACATATCGACCACTTAGGACTTTTTCCAAAATGTAACACTGGAAAAATGTTGGAATAAGTAGAGACAACGGAAAACGTCCAGACGGAATGACCCTTATATCCTGGAAATTCGGAAAGCCTCTGGTTTGGGATTGCACCTGTGTATATACTGTTGCAGCCTCCCATCTTATAACGACCTCAATCGCGGAAGATGCTGCAGCTACTTCTGCCGATAAATTGAAAATTCGAAAATATTCGGATATAGAAGAATTGTATTCATTTTATCCAGTAGCAATTGAAACATATGGAGTGTTCTAGAATCTAGAAGAAGTTGGCGAAAAAATATAAAATGTACCAATGATTCTAGATCATTTGCTTTTCTGATTCAGCGTATTAGTCTGGCAATTCAAAGAGGAAACGCCGCATCATTCATGAGTATACTCTCCCCATCCCGAAAACTGGTTTGAATTTTACAGCCTCAAAAATCTATCATTCAAAGACGAAAATGCCTTTATAAATTGAAGAAAAATACAATTCTGATGGAACGACACGATAGGAGACTGTTTGATAGAGATTATTCGTATGATATCAGCATACGTGATGTATGCAGTTATCAGTCTACTTGTGCATGGAAACGTCCAATTTTTCGGACCCAATGGGTCGAAACACATTGGCAACACCTGCTTCATGAATAGCGTAATACAATGTTTATCGAATACCAGAAGATTGCTCGAGTATCTGAGAAAAGACGAGCATATGAGGGAATCAACACAAGCACATCATGTACGGGGCTTTGATAAAATTATTTGCGGTAGTGATAAAACAACTTTGGACGAAGGATTCGACTCATAGGGTGGTGAATACTGTGTCTTTGGAGAGCTACATACAAGGATTCGCACCTCGTTTCATAAGGTAGCTCAACAGGACGCCCAAGAATTTCTCAGCTATTTATTGGAAGGTCTTCATGAAGATGTGAACATGGTGATTGAAAAGCTCAAACCTATCCTGATAGAAATTGATGAGAAATTGAGCGACCATGAAAAGGCACAGGAGTATTGGTCAAGATATCTGAGATTGGACAACTCAAAAATCATTGATAACTTTGTTGTTGTTCCACTTCATATTCCACAGAGAACTGGCCAGCTCAGATTGTCATAATGTTTAGATTCATTTACTAAGGAAGAAACTTTGGATGGCGAACAGAAACCAACTTGTTGTAAATGTTAGGAGAGGATAGAATGCACAAAGTCATTATCTCTACATAAATTCTCCAAAAGATTAGTAATTCACGTGAAACGATTCTCGCCGATGGATAGATATAGGGGAAAATTGAATGTCGCCATTGACTTTCCTCTCGAAGGATTAGACACGGAATTATGCAAAGTCGCTACAACTTGTATGCTCTGTCCAATCATAGTGGAACATCCTATAGCGGACACTACACGGCTTACTGTAGCCACCCTTATGCAGACACATGGCACGAGTACAATGACTCAAGAGTATCACCGGTATCACCAGAATCGCTCATAAGTGGTGAAGCATTCGTCTTCTTCTATGAGCAAGAGGGCATCAAATCATTCCTTCGAAATTTCTCTATTGTATTGTATTTTGTTTTGAAGATTAAATATATTTCATCGAAAAAAAAAATCGTGTCTGGTTGGGGGCCCCCTGTCAGGAACGAAGTTCCTTAACCTTTTTCTTCCACTTCGAATGTAATTCGATATGGAGATTGTTTATCTTTGTATATTTTCGTCACGTAAGGAAAAAGCATTTTGCTCCTCCATGGTTCCAAACGATCCAATAAATCAATTAATTTCGAGTTAGCAGAATATGTTGCCATCAATCTCATGTATCCGCCATTTTGTGTTTTTTTTTCTCAATAGCTTTTCCTTTGAAAGTTGACGTTTTCTTTCCCATCACATTTATTTGTCATTATACCATGCAATACTTTACCAATATATCCGTTTTCCAAACTCCCCCGTTATTTTATACCTGATAATACTATTCGTTATATTATATCAACTTGACGTGCCACATATTCAATGTTAACCATTAATCCAACTTCGGCACTTAAAAATCATAAGAAATTATGTCCAAACAAAGAATATAATTATCTAAACATATAGAAACTTTTTTTATTTTACACTTTTCAGTTAGAATTATAAGATTGTAATTTTTTGTGGGTGATTGGCTATCATAACTAAAACGAATTTGATCTCTAACGCGTTGCAATCGTTTCTGTCGCGATGCCGAATACTGAGTTTCGCGACCTACACTTTCTTGTCGGGCATTTTTGGTTTAACGAGAAAGATTTGCACACGACGGACGACATTTTCAAGCTCGTAACGTTGTGAGTTATATAATTCTCAGGTATACAACACATATATACAAACTCCCACAATGTGTACTGAATCATACACTAGCAAAGTACATGAACGATTTCACTAGTAACAAATGAATATACTACAACAACAAAGTAGATGGATAATTTCAGTCACTAACAAGATAAAGTCAAACTCGGTTATAACTACCGAGGAGAGATTCTTCAATAAGTGCCGATAATTTGCTAAATTTTACGACCGTAGTCGACCGGGGGGATTCCCCTATTTCTCTGTTAGGGATTTGTTAGATACATGGCGTAGTGTTGGTACGTGTTCAACTGTATTGTACCAATATCCCTACTACAGAAGCATGCAGGAAGGCGATTACATTGTCGGTTAAGCTGAAAATAATTAGAAAATTTGAAAGTGGGCGCGCAAATGCACAATTTTGTCGGGATTATGGTCTTAAAAAATTAACAGTGTCGTCAATTTACGCGAAAATATTAAATCTACCAGGATGCATGTGAAACCTTTCATAACGAACCATTTCCAGTCATTGAGCCGTTTGTTAAGCCGAGTTTGACTGTACTCAATTGAGTTTCCATTGAAATATTCAAGTGATAGTGTATTGAAAATGCACTAAAAAGAAATAGTAACTGAAACCAAAATAAACCAACTAACGAGCAAATCAACCAATTACTGATGTACTTAACTTTTTCACAATATGGCGTCTGGTTGTCGACATATTGAATTTTGTCACAATATAGCGTCCGGTTGTCGCCTTATTGAATTTTGATCATTACTGTCATGTCTTTATTCACAATATGGCGTCTGATTGTCGCCATATTGAATTTTGATTACTGTCGTGTCTTTAGTGATACTCGCAAGATTAAGACAATTTGATTGACGTAAGAATCATCACGGCCCACGCGTTATGTCTCTAGAGCGCCACAAAGGAACAAACATACAACATGATAAACACATTACCCTCCTCTGCATCGCGCAGTCGGGTAAAAAGGATTTAATCATCTGAACACACGTTTTACCACTCAAAGATAATATCCGACTTGAATTCGCATAGAGATTCCACCGCTCATGTATCATTTCAAATTTCCCACAAGCCGAACAGCAGTTTGGATGGTTTCGTACACTTTCGGAATCGTATGAGCAACGGCTAGACGCTTGTCACACAGACTCGTATATAGTAGAAAGAGACAGAGAGATGGAGAGAGAGAGAGATAAAGTCGCATGGAGGGGGCCTCGTTTAGCCTCTAGAACGAATATTACCTTTCGTATTGATGTACCGAATTCCCAACATCATTTCTATAATTGTCTAAATCATATGTATAGATGTCTAAACAATCTTCCCTTAGTGGATATATTCTTTTCAAATGCATCCCAGTTCAAACAAATTTTATATAGGCTCATCTCGAATTGAAATGTAATTTCAGAAAGTATTGTTACTTCATCAGTTATTGTTAACATATAAACCCAGAATAAATCTACTGTTACACCAATTTTACGTTATATACTCCTACTAGCGGGCCCGACAGACGTTGTCCTGTCCAAATTTCTATGTTCCCTAAAATGTTTTTCCCGAAAATTTTCCCGTTATCCCATTTTCCTGTAACCCCTTTTTGTCTTTACCCCGTTTTCCCGTTATCTCCTTATCGTGTCATCCCATTATCTCGTTTTTTAGCTATCCCGTTATTCCCGTTATCCCGTTATCCCGTTAACCCGTTTTCCTGTTATCCCTTTTTTCTTTATCTCGTTATCCCCTTTTCCCCTTATCCCGTCATCCTGTCATCCCGTTATCCCGTTTTTTCGTTTTCCCGTTTTTTCGTTATCCCGTTATTCCCGTTATCCCGTTATCCCGTTATCCCGTTTTCCTGTTATCCTGTTTTTTATTTATCGCGTTATCCCGTTTTCCCGTTATTTCCTTATCCTGTCATCCCGTTTTTCCGTTTTTTCGCTATCCCGTTATTCCCGTTATCCCGTTTTCCTAAAAAAATTTGAAAAGAGGGGTTGATCGTAGAAGGGTGAATTAAGAGTAATATGAATTTTTTTATTCTAAGTCATGACAAAATAAAAATAAAAATCTTGCCAAAAAAATAGGGGTTGATCGTAGAAGGGTGAACCACCCTTAACATTTAGGGGGATGATTTGTGAATCTGAACCATCCAGGGCGCCACCCAAACGCATAGACGAAAATTCATTCAAATCGGTTCAGCCGTTTAGGAGTGCAGTGTCAACTCACGTACAGTAGAATTATATATATAAAGATAATTGGACTCTTTTGTCTGTTGGATGTATTACTACTATAAATAAATAAATAACGCTTTTTTCTTACGTGACGATTTCTACCAGTCAACACTTACCGTAAGCCGCGTAAAGGAACATCGTTCTAAGAAAAATATATTATGAAGTATTTGCTTGATAAATCAGTATTTCAATGACGTTGGTGCCATCAATGATATGCTTGTCAAGGTAGCCATTATTCCCGGATTAGTTTTCCGTCTCAATGGAAAGTGTAACAAAGTGAGTAACTATTATAGTTTGATAGTATGATGAAATGATCAATTGCAATAAAAAATAAAATACAATTTTTGTTGCCTGTTTTCTGTATGTTCTGGGGGTATGTTATCAAACTCCTACATCCAGGCAAAGTAACCTCATAATTGTCCGTGAGCGCTATCATAAATTATGCCGGTCATGGTACTCAAGAAAAATGAGATTCAGTGTTGAAAGCCTCACTGCGCTCACAAAATGCCTGGTGCGAGAATAATAATTGAATTTTTTCTCGTCCCCAGCGCTTTTATCGTAATTGAACCCACGTATATTATCATATTTCATAATTTCTTATAGTTTTTTGTAGCAAAGAAAAAACTGGTTCATGAAATATTACAGCAGTTCAGAAAGTGTTTTAGAATTCAAGATTCCTAACACTATTGAGAACATACCTGGGCATCATTGGAATATATTTTGTATAATTGATTTACGTTGAGTAATGGTGAAAAGTGAATGGTAAACGTATCCAGCACCTCGATATACTTGCTGAGATGATGTTTCAGTTGGATCTGTACAACAACAAACATATTTTTGCAGGATTATTTTTGTGATTCTCACATACATCTATTTAATGTCATAATCGGGTATTCACTCAAATATTTTGTGAAATGGATTTATCTCTATAAATTCACAATCATTTCTTATAGCAGGATTATTCGGGTAAGTAATAAAGAAATCTTCCGTAACTGGGCACCCTTTTTTTACTAATGAAACAACAGAATAAACGCCAATAAACTTTGCAAGTAAAATCAATTTTTTTACAAATAATATAGTTATTATATTATTATTGTCAACATGACGACTCATTTAGTGCTTTCTTGAAGTCCGCACAGAGAGGCCTTTTGAAAAGAGACTTCGCTCGAAATTGTTATGAAATGTCAAATAGGGTCATTTAAATGACCATGAATAATGTTTATCTTATCATATACAGAGGTGTAAATGGAGAATAACTTTTCAATCATAAAACTAGTCGAAACTTTCGCAGGGTGACAATTATGTTTCATATTAAAGTTGAAATATTGCAGACCTGAATTTAAATGCAATTAATATTCATTTATTTATTGTATATCCTTTTAATTCCTGTGAAAAAAAAACTATGTTAGTTCTTATTCTATTGCCTTCCTACGACATTTCAATTGGTTTTCATTTTTAACCGACGAAACCAAAAAGGAGGAGGTTCCCTATTCGACGCGTATATTTTTTTTTTCATGTATGACCACGCATAACTTTTTACTGAGACGTCCGATTCCGATAATTCTTTTTTCAGTGGATAGGGTGTACGTCAACGTTGGTCCCATTTGATTTAAAAGATGAAATCCACCCCTCAGGGTAGCAAAATGAAGGATATTGATCACTCACCCTCTGAATTCTGGTCCGTTAACCGATTCTATCAGGCATAACTTTGTACTGGGTTCTTCGATTTGGATTATTCTTTTTTAATAAGATAGGGTATACCTCATAGTTGATCATACTTGGATTTCGAATGAAATTATTCACCCTTACGGGTAGAAAAATAGGGAATAATTGATTTTTCACTTGTGAACATTGGCACACATATGTAGTTGACAATGACAGATCGTTACTGTCATTACTTTTGTTCTCCTACATCCGTCACAATCAGTATATTCTTTGAGAGGATGGAATGATATAAAAAGTGATGGAATAAACTAACCAGAACAACGAAAATAATTTATATTACAACAAATAGTAAAAGTAGATAATCATATTATTTAACTGGTAATAGTTGAAGTAAGGTGGGTAAGTAGGTATTTTGGAAATAATCAAACAAGTAGGTGATAATCAGTAGATTTCAGCCACAAAAAATTGAAAAATAAAAACTTTTTAACAAAAAATTAAACCGACGAAATACGGAACTGAAAAGTGAAAAATAAAATAAACCTTCTCAGTCTCAATAACTAAGCTCCTAAACTAATGTGAGTAACTAATTTTGAGTCGGCGCCAAACGACCAATCAATGAAGATCATCAAATTACTTCAAAAAAATTATCAGAATGTCACCGCGCAACTCGATACCATCATTTTACGCCTTAGCTAAGTCATTTGCTTGTTTGTTCGGCGCCGACTCAAAATGAAATACTTACATTAGTTTAGGAGCTTGGTTATTGGGACTAAGATTTATTTTATTTTTTACTTTTCAGTTCCGTATTTCGTCGGTTTAATTTTTTGTTATACATCACAAGCTTTCATCATCAAATCAAATCTTGCAAATTGAATTTGATCCACTTCTAGTTGCACGATTAACGTGAAATTTGGCGAGTGTTCATAGTTTCCGTGTATCATGGCATTTTTGTTGGAGAAAAAAACAAAATGTCTGCTCCAAGATGGCGGATGATCTCTGTGATTATGGTCCGATTCTATTGAAAATTGGTATGTGGGGATTTTTGGGGTCGAAGATTATGCATTTTTCTGTCAAAGTTCATGAAATCAAGATGGGGGTCCCAAGATTGAGGACGACTTTTGTGATAATGGTCCAACTCGATTCAGAATTGGTATGTGGGGTTTTCGAGATCGGAGATTATGAATTTTTGTCATAATTCATGAATTCAAGATGGCGGTCCCAAGATGGAGGACGAAATTTCTGATTATGGTATAATTCATTCAAAATTGGTATGTGGGGGTTTTCAGGTTCGGAGATTATGAATTTTTTATCAAAATGTATCAATTCAAGATGGCGCCTTCAGGATGAAGTGATTATGGTCAGATTCTATTCAAAATTGGTGTGTAGGAGTTTTTGGGCTCGGAGATCATGATTTCACTGAGCTCAAAACTCACAGGAAAGAGAACTTGTAATGGCGATGCTCTATCAGAAATGAACAGATTAAGGCGAACTAACTAAAAAGAAAAAATTAAAATAACTAATAGAAAAACTTTTTAAAGACAAGTTTTCATTCAAGCCGTGTACTAAAACATATAAAATAAATTTAAATTATCGCTGACGATGATTTATTAATTTTTTAATGAATTTTTTGTTTCCAAAAACTTGTCGCGCGAATTGTAATAAAATTAATACTCCGACAAGTTGTTACTTACCAGCCATTCATTGTCCAATGAAATTAATTGGTATTTACTTCCATGAATACTTTGTGGAAAACAAATACTTCGACAAGTTCTTATTTACCAACTAATCAGTGCCCAATCAAATCAATTGAAGTTTTTTTATTAGTTATTTTTTTAAGCTTGAGATGATAGAGATTATTTCATTATTGGATAATGGGTGCAGGAACATAGAGTTATTGGAGCGCACAGTTGTTTGTTGAATGGGAGTTAGAAGTAAGTCAATGTTTTGTGCCACTTTGGATCCAATGGTGGAAAAGAAGACGATGAAATGGTTTGCTATGTCTCCATCAGAGGATATTTTCTCATCACGTTCGTCAATTATGACTAGGTTATCAGAATTAATTTTTTGTTTGACGTTAGTGATTTCATTGATATTTTCCCACATTTTTTGTTACTTATTTATTTACTTAAAACTTACTTACATGAGTAGGTTCAGTACATTGGATAAATTGTAACAAGAGAGTATAGTTATCCACAAAAACCATAATAAAAATTTACCTAATGAGGATAATGTGCCTATGTATTCCACCTTGTTCACTTTGATCCCCATAGGACCATCAAAATTAATAGTGAATGAAAAAAAAATAACCCAATCAGAGACACCAGGTATAAATTGTGAGAAAATGTTACAATTTATTTAGTGTAGTTAACCTACTGATGATGATAACTCAGTTTTCGAAAGGCGCTTATAGATGTGAAGTGAGTAAGTGTGGTGAAGGGGTTACTTGTGCAATTCTTTGATCAGACTACTCAAAAATATTAAAAAACGTTCAGAGAGATTCAAAACCTTCTCAAACTTCTGATCATAGAGTTTAAAATTGGTCCTATATTTCCCGGCACATGATGATGTCAATTTCATAATAAATAAATTCTGTGGTTTACCTTTCCGACTGACCGCGCCACCGTTTTTTTTTCTTCTTTGCTTCTTGGTACAACAAATTTTAATTTAAATTTTTGTTTCACAACTTTTTATAAAAAAGCGCACTTTTCGGAACGAAGTTGGCCTGAACTAATCGCCTAATGTTTTCGATGTATTATCATGAATACTTATTCATTCATTTATAGACAAATTCAATAGCATTTCCACATTTTTTTTTCGTGGCATTCATTTTCGAGGACGTAATTAGTTTACAATTTCACCCTATGAAAGTTGATACGAGATTCATTACAGCCGACAAATGCGATAGTCGGCCCACATAGCAACCCAAAAAAATTCAGCCGCTCATATTTAATCCCGGTTTAGAGGCCGAGCACGCTTCTATATCCTGGTGAATTAAAAAAATTGATTAAAACGCAACACGTGCACCAATGCATAGAAGCTGTAACTCGATTATCATTCTCATACATTTCCTGATCCATCAGGCCTGATGAACTGCATGCAAATGAAATCAATTTTCGAAATACATTTGTGGAAGCAGCGAAAAAGAGGCTTATCATTTTTTGAAATGTTAATTCTCGATGATGAATATACAAGGTGTATTAACGATGCGTGGATGGCCATACCAGAATAGTTCACACTATGAGCTTGCAGAAAATGTAGGGTTTGCCTACTTGATTCCCATCAGAAATGTATCTAATTCTTGAGGAAAGCATGAAAAAGCAATAACGATTTAAAAACGTGTAAATTCACAGTATTTTTTTCTGAGCTATGCATAAATTAAGTCTATCTACGATTTCTCATCGAACTTCAATTAAAGTTGAGTGAAAAACTTGTCTAATTATATTCTTCATGTCTTCCGGTATCGTTGGTTTCTCGCGGCAGACCTATATTTCATTAACATATCCTCAAATCTAGAAATATCATTTGCAATTTCCCTTGTACCTACATGAAGATTCATCATCGCTACATTGTATTCGCTTCTTTTCACGTTTTGTTTATACTTCTTGTGCTTCACACTTCATGTTTCCACAAACCTCTCCTTCGAAAACTCTCGGGTCTTACATTCCATATCGAACTGCATATATTCTACTGGCTAAAAGCAGCTTTTGTAACATCTTCCCTCGATGTCGGATCATCAACACATAAGATTCGACTTGGAGTCATCGGAAGCACGCTTCGAAGAATGAAAGATACCCAACTGACCAACTGGGATGCTTGTAAAGAGCATCTCGGGAGGCAGTTGGAGGACCAACATTCATCCATCGATTCAGCTGAGGAACTAGATACAGCCTCCAAGCAGCTTCAAATTGCTATAATGAAAGCATATGAAATCAGCTGCCCAGAAATACAGAAGGCTGTCAATAGAGACGTGCCTTGGTGGAATAAGGAGCTAGCCAAACTCAGGAAAAAAGTTTGGAAACTCCTTAATTGAGCTTAAAGTCTGGGACATTGAGAAGACTACAAAGCGGCTCTTTCTGAGTGAAACAAGGACCTCAGAAAATCCGAGAGAAAAACATAGAGGCAAATGTGCGAGGGGATTACAGAATTAGCCCAGCTCAAGCCTCCAGAAAGTAATTTCTAAAGAACATACCAACGTCATCGGTCCGATCAAAAAGCCTAACGATGGATATGCAGAAAACCAGAAGTGAAGCATAAATGTTCTCATTCAGACACACTCCTCTGGGTCCAAGATTCTTGAAGATGAACTGCAAAGTACTCAGCTGGAAGGGGTTGTCACCAACCGAAATAAAACCAGCAGGAGCCTAGTGGCGAGAGTTTTCTCCACCCAAAACATCAAATGGGCCATTCAGAGCTTCAAACCTTTCAAATCGGCTGGAAAGGACGGAATATTCCCCGCCTCATTACAAAATGGCCTCGAAATAATAGAGCCCTCCTTGAAAAAGCTGTTCAAGACCAGTTTCACTTTCGGTCCCATACCGAAAGCCTGGATGGACGCTGCAATGGTGTCCATGCCAAAGACTGGGAGACATCTAGCAGACGAACCAAAGTCTTATCGTCCCATGAGTCCCACCTCCATTATCCTGAAAACAATGGAGAAAATCATAGACTGTTATATAAGGAGTGAAATCCTTTTGGAAAGACCACTTCACAAAAAACAGTTCGCCTATCAAGCAGGCAAATCAGAATGTCAGCGGAAAAATGTTGTCCATAAGGTTCTGTCGCCTTCGCTGTGGTCACTGACCGTGGATAATCTAATAGTGAAGCAACATGAATCTGGAATACCGACTCAAGGTTACGCCGATGACCTGAACGTCACTATTAGGGGCAAACATGGCGGTATAATATTCAATCGCATGCGGACAGCCCTAAATATTATCAGAAGCTGGTGCGCAAAGGAGGGACTAAATGTAAATCGTAGCAAAACAGTGCTGATTCCATTCACAAAGAGGCGTAAGTATGAACTGAAGGCCCCGACCCTGAATCGAACTCAGGTAACTTTTTCCAATGAGGTCAAATACCTGGGCGTCATAATCGACCAGAGACTAACATGGAACAGTAATATCAAAAATATTTTTTCAAGGCCTAAGCGGCAACCTGGACGTGCCGCAGAATTGTTTCTCTAAGACATGGGGTTTGAAGCCAAAACTGATATACTGGTTATATCAAACGATTATCAAACCCATGGTCACCTATGGTTCATTCGTATGCTGGCCATAAATCCAACAGCACTAGACACAAATCAAGCTGCAGAAAATGCAGCGGTTAGCCTGTCTGGGAATCACAGGGGCAATATTCACGTGCCCCCCTGCAGCACTAGAGGTAATGCTGAATATTCCGCCACTGCACTTGTGTGTATTGGAAGGAGCGGCCAAAAGTGCCTCCAGACTGCACCAGGTAGCAAACGTGAAGGCTGAAAATCTGATTGGACATCTGAAGATTCTGGAAAATATTCCTATAGAATCCAGGTACAAGCTATCAGATATTATGCCAGCTAGGCACGACTTTGAAGTGAATCATGAAGTGGTTATGAATAACCCTCATATATTCCGGAAAAGAATGAATCAGTATGGTATACTGATGGTTCCAAAATGGACGATAGGGCTGGAGTGGGAGTAACGGGTCCTAATTTCAGGCTTTCAAAATCCCTAGGCAAAGCCCCAACAATTTTTCAAGCAGACAACCATGCTATAGAAATTCAGGGGGCCGAAGATCTATATCCTATCAGACAGCCACGCTGCACTAAAAGCTCTTATGTTACACACTCGTGGGTCGAAACTGACTTGGGACTACAAACTCTCAGAGCTGAAAATATACATGCTAAAATATCATTTTAGTATACTGTTACAAATGAAACAACAGCAACAAAAAAATATTCTGATATAACAGCTATTACTACTTTAGATTACATACAGGGTGTTTCATAATTGATTGCTGATCCTAAAGAGCGATAATCCGCAACCGCTTTATTTCTGAGATACAGGATGTTGAAATTTAACAGAAAAATCTTCTTATAAAAATGGTCTCCCACTTTTTTTTCGTCCGGAGAATGGTTTTTGAGTTAGAAAATAAAATGCATTCCTTTGCTTGTCCCTATGCGAAATCAGCCGTTGAAGAGTAGTAGGATTATCTTGTGGGCTAGAAACATCTAGTATGCTAAGAACACATTTCGTTGTTTTCAACATAAACAATTTTGACACTTCTTTAGCTATATAAGTGATTTATATTTACGTTAAAAACTTGTTAGTTAAAAAAACACATGGTGAATTTTACAAATACCAAATTAGCAGACATGCTTACTTGTATGAGCTTGCTGACGGGAACGCATATGAAGTCAAGCGACTGTATCGAGAGCGCTTCCCAAATAGAATGGTTCCTGATGCTCGAACGATTTCAAGCACCCACAGAAGGTTATGTGAAACAGGAAGTTTTGAGCCAAATCATCACTGAAAGGAGCACATCGGACTGCAAGAACTCCAGCAATTTAGGTAGCTGTTTTGAATTCAGTTGACGAAAATCCTGAAATAAGTACGAGGCAAGTTGCCAATAATTTGAATATCGTCCATATTCTAGTATGGAGGATTCTTCATTATTATTTATTATATCCCTATCACATCCAACGGGTTCAGGCTCTACTTCCTCGAGACTTTCCATCACTAGTGAATTTCTGCCAATGGTTTCTCAAAAAAGTTACCGAAAATCCTTTATTTGACAGGGAAATTTTATTCACGGACGAAGCTAGTTTTACTAAAAACTGGATCAGAAATTTTCATAATAACCATTTTTGGGCCAAGGAAAATCCGCGTGCAATCGTGGAATCTCATCACCAGGCGCAGTTTTCATTAAATGTCTGGGCTGGAATTATTGGAGATCACATAATTGGACCTTTTTTTACCAAGCAGATTGAATGGACATAATTATCAGTGTACACCCCAATTTCTTGACGATAATTTGCCAATTCTGTTGAAAGATGTCCTCATTTCTGAAAAGCTTGGGGCAATAATTTTTTATTCCTACATTTTTCAAGGTTGCTAGTAATATTGGGTGACTCACGGTGTCAAAGGCTTTTGAGGTCTAAGAACACAGTTATGCATGGCTTACTTTGATCGAGGGATTCGAAGATTTCTGATGTTAGTTCAAATATGGCGTCCTGAGTAGATTCACCTCCTTTGAAACCAAATTGCATAGTAGAAAGTGGGTTATTTTTATTGAGATAGCATATTTATTCTTTCGAATATTTTACTAAGGTTTGTGATAAGTTTTTGTAAATATTTGTTAGGGGATGTACTGAAAGACACATCATTTTTGGGCCGAGGAAAATCTGCATGCAATCGTGGAATCTCATCACCATGAGCAGTTCTCATCAAATGTCTTGGATGGAATTATTGGAGATTACCTAATTGGACCTTTATTTACCACGCAAATTGAATGGACATAACTATCGCCGATTCCTTGAAGATAATTTGCCAATTCTGTTGGAAGATGTTCCTATTTTAATGCGAAATCGCATGTGGTTCATGCACGATGGTGCACCCGCTCATTTCAGTGCTCTGGCACGCAAATATTCACCCAAAACTTTCATAATCGCTGGATAGGTCGTGGGGGAACAGAGTCATGGTCAGCTAGATCCCCAGACTCAAACAGTCTTGATTATTTTCTTTGGTGACATTGGTTTTTGTGAATATTTGTTAGGGGATGTACCGGAGGACACCACATACATGTTATAGCATCATCATGATGGCGCGCCTCCCCACAATCAAAATCGGTAAGATTTTCAAACAAATGGCGCAGAAATTAATGTATAGGAAGAAACGGACCCATTCAGTGGTCAGTAAGGTCCCCAGATCTCACGTCACTAGATTTTTATCTCTGTGGATATGTTGGAAGAGAGGTCTACCGCGGGAAACCAACGACACCAGAAGACATGAAGAATATAATTGAAGAAGTTTTTCGTTCTATTACAAGATCAACTCCAATTGAAGTTTGGAAATCAATAGCTCAAAAGAGACACCCGTCAGGTGTCGTTGGCTTGAATATAATTGCGACATTCATTCCTAGCCTGTCAGTTTCACTTGTCACACCACATAGAGTACACATTTATATTTATATAATTTTAAACAACGCTAATGTGGTTGTAGTAACTTTGAACTTCGTTTAATATTCCTTGATCTACGTTATTTTCTTTTGTATCACTATGTTAGATGAATATGTTTAACATAAGTGAAACTAATCTCAACCAAGTTGTAAGTAGCATAATGTTTCGAACTTGGATATGTATGACTATTGGTTTTTTCATTAATGCCATTTTATATCGAATTACAGTGGTTCAAAATTTGAAAACATGTTTTGTTCTTTGTGAAATTCGTCAAAATTTTGGGCAGTGCAATTGCCGAATGCAATAAACATTTAACTCGACATTTGAACAAGGTAGAATGTTGAACACATTGCAGGCTGCCTGAGATAGATATTCAATTTCAAAGTGAAGAGAACAACTAACCTTGTTATATCCAAACTGGTGATAAAATCAGAACTAGTTGACTTCATACTAGGCTTTGAGACGCTTTTCATAATTATCACAATCACTTGTAAGGAACAAACAACACAAACAGTGGGAAACATTCGCAATTGAATATTGTTTGGAAAAATAATATCACGATCACCGTGGTGATTCAGACATTCCGAACACGTGAACTGAACACTGTTGCCAAGCTAGATTCTCGCATACACGGTTTACAAAGCTGTCTACGATCGAAAGTTTGTTAGATTCTACTAGTGTTTTCTGATTGGCTGGTGAATGAATTATCAAAATTAGCAGCCAATCAGAAAACAGTACGCGATGTGCAGAAGAATTAATTAGAACATTATTGTCTTTGTCTTTTGCTGGATCGCAAAACTAAACACCGAGCTGTTCCGTGCGTCTTTTGAAGAGTAGTTGACAATATGAATCACTCGTCGCATTTATGAATGAAGTAGTGAATTTCAATTCTGGTTGGATTCTGGAGTCGTCAATCAATGGGCGGGCGTTTTTGTACTCGATATATTAACACAATACAAATTATTTTTTGATATAATAGCAAACTTTTTAAAGACAAAAACAATAATTTTTGAATTAATTCTTGTACACATTGCGTACTATTTTCTGATTAGTTGTTCTGTGAGGCCAATGTTACCAAACATATTTTTAACATTTTCAAGGAGCCATTGAATTGTTATCTTTCTCTTTCAACTGATCTCGACGGTTTTACAAATCGTGTCGTGTATATGGTGCACCCGATCTCCATACAAATCTGTATTTTGGGCGCATACAATTGCAATGAAAATTGTGATTCATATACCGAGAGAAAAATCGGTCGAGTCAACATCACGATGAACAATTTCGTTCAGAGTATGTCTGCGAACTCGTAGAGATTCTGATCTCATTCATTGGTTCTGTAGTATTTGAATTCATTATTCACGTCCACGAGAGGCTTTCCATTTTCATTTCACCCTCCCACGGCAAATGGGAGTGAATGTGATTCATTAATCCACCATAATTACCTCTGGTATATGTCATGAACTAAAGCCTGATTGGAAAACTCGTTAATGAACTTTTGAATTAGCAATTCAGAGAATTGTCCATCAGATAAATACATAATGCATCTGAAATTTCATCTATCATCCAATACGCACCCAAATTAACTGATCCCTTTGTTTAAGAGTTATATTTATTCATATTCATCCATCATGGGACTACGCAAGAATAGGTATATGTATAGGTAGGTGAGAAATCATACAGTTGAACTCCACCAAAAAATAATTTAATGCCAATGTGGCACGAAGATTTACATCAGGACATGTTTCGAAGGATAAATCCTTCATCATCAGCAAAATGGAAGGGGTTACAAGCAGATCTAGAGAAGCAAAATGTAACAATTACAAGGGGGGCAAACATTAATAGAAAAATATAACCTACCATTGTATGGTAGATAATTTTTTGAAGATATGACACCAAAAAATGTGTTTACTATAATAACATTAAAGTATCCGCATCTAGTGCGGCCTCATTAGTGTTAGGGGCAGTGGTAAGTCCTAACAAACATTTTAAGTTACAAAGGATTTATAACATCATCAAAAAAACATGGATGGAAATAGAAAATAGCTTAATGATTGACGTATGACAACGACTTTGACCTATGGAACATCGAGTTTCAAAGTGACAGAGACATTTTTGTGACTGTGACATGGAATCGATAAAAAGAAGTAGCTGAGTGTGGTGTAGAGATGTGTTATGAAATTCCATCTAGAGATGGGAAATCAAAATAGTTAGGAGTTAAGAAGTTTTAGGCTATCATTGATACAATGTTAATTAGAACTTTTGATTGCCTTGTTAATTTCAAGAGTTCCAAGGAGATTGAGTTTTCTACCTTTATAGCAAATATGTAAAATTTCAAGGTCTGAGTTGGGATCGAAATTGTGCTTTTCGTTTATAATATGGTTAGAAAAAACAGAATTGGAGTCAATAGGTTTTTTTTCAGAGTTAGAATCTATCAAACGAACGTGTTCAGCTAGTCGTGTTCTGATCTTGTGGCCTGTTTGACCAATATAACAAGTTTTACAGTTAGGGATGGAACAATTCAATTCATAAACACCAGATTTATCCAACAATGGAATTTTATCTTCAGAGTTCACCACAAAATCTTTCAGGTTTTTAGAAGTTTTGAAAGAGATAGAAAATTTTGAATCAATATTGGCGTTGAGTTTATTAAACAAGATATTCTTAAGTTGAAGAGATAGAGGACCAAAATAGGGCAAAGAAAAATGTTTATTTGGTGAATTAGTTTGTGTTATTCTGAAGTTGGAAAATTTATTGACATATCTGTAATATAATCTATTGATTGTTTGGAGTGGGAAGCTGTTGTTATAAGCAATTTGTTTGATGATGTTGAGGTCTGTTGAGAAATTGGAATCATTGAGAGGTCATCCAAAGTGCCATTGAAAAGTGCCAAAATGTCATCGACATATCGATGCCAGAATAAAATTTCAGAGAAACTAGGATGTTAAGGAATGGTAGATTCAAAATTTGACATGAACACTTCAGCTAAAAGGGGACTGAGATTAGAGCCCATGGCTAAGCCTGATTGTTGATAATAAAAGGAATTATTGAATTGAAAAAAGTAAACAGGCCGCAAGATCAGATCACGACTAGCTGAACACGTTTTTTTGATAGATTCTAACTTTGAAAAAGACTTTATCAACTAATTCTGTTTTTTCTAACCATATTATAAACGAAAGGCACAATTTCGATCCCAACTCAGACCTTGAAATTTCACATATTTGCGATAAAAGTAAAACACTCAATCTCCTCTAAACTCTTGAAATTAACAAGGCAATCAAAAGTTTTAATTTTAAATTGATAACCTAAAACTTTTTAAATCCCTACTATTTCGATTTCCCATCTCTAGATCGAATTTCATAACACATCTCTACACCACACTCAGCTACTTCTTTTTCTCGATTCCATGTCACAGTCAGAAACATTTCTCTATCACTTTGAAACTTGACGTTCCATAGGTCAAAGTCGTTGTCATATGTCAATCATGAACCCATTTCCTATTTCCATCCATGTGTTTTTGATGATGTTATAAATCCTTTGTAACTTAAAATGTTTGTTAGGACTAACCACTACCCCTTACACTAGTGAACCCGCACTAGATGCGGACACTTTAATGTTATCATACTAAACAAATTTTTTGGTGTCATATCTTCATAATTTTTCCACCATACAATGGTAGGTTATATTTTTCCCTTAGTGTCTGCCCCCCTTGTAATTGTAACATTTTACTTCTCTAGATCTGCTTGTAACCCCTTCCATTCTGCTGATGATGAAGGATTTATCCTTCGAAACATGTCCTGATGTAAATCTTCGTGCCACATTGGCATTCAATTCTTTTTTGGTGGAGTTCGACTGTATGATTTCTCACCTACCTATTAATATCGCCTACGTTGGTTAGGTATATGTGTTAAGGGTAAAACAATATGCTGTGTTCTAGATCGATTTCAGAGTTTTTTTTTAGTGTGTTGGAGATGGTACTGGGTACACTTTTGAGAGGTTTTATTCATTTTAACGAATTTGTGCAAAAAATCACCCGAAAATCTGGCTACGATCCAAATTTGTTGGTAAAGGTCAAGAAAATGAGACCAGTATCTCTACGAAATTTTCACAGGCGTTTCAGAAGACGACAAAAACAGTATAGCAATCAAAAATTTGTCGCGGAAAAGATAATTTTAGGTGATATGGGCCCCCGAAGGTCCATAAAGAAAGGTTATGGAATATCACTTTTGGAAACTGCAAACTGATGTAAAGAATAGCTTTCTTTTTACACTTAAATATTAACTGTATGCTCATTCAACGTTCAAGTAATATTGAAATCACTTAATGTTCGATAAAGTCGTGAAAAAATTTCGATTACATTTCATTTAATTTTTCACATGAAATGTCAAAAATCAAATATTGGTGGTTGCATTGTGCTTTGATCTTAGCGTTTTATGGACATGCCACAATGCCAATTATCCAAGTGAATTGGGCCAATCCGGATAATCACAAAATTATCACAATTGCTTCAACACTCGAAATTTAAGCGGGAAAAATATAATTTGTTGAAGTTTGAAAACAGTGTTGTTTCGCTTCTTCAATATTAGAATGTGTAGATGGGTTCCAACTCGTCCTTCTGTTCGTTAGCAGCATATTTGCGTATTCGTTCGCCAATTAATTTTTTTTCGCAAAATATTCTAGATGTAGACAATAAAATGTACATTACATTTTTTCATTGAGGAGTTTTTGAAATTAGCTGTGAGGTTATACGATCCCTGAAAACAGGCCGACGATTTCATCCATATGGCAAATGAAGATGAACAGAGTGAATTGGAAAGAGATTATTGAATCACTTTACTTCGAAAAAAAAGGCCTTTTCCAGGATTTTTCTAAAGAATTCATACTGCCAACGACATGATTACGAGCGCAGCCAAGCGTCGCTCTGTAAGGTTAATTGGCTTGAATTCAACTTGGATAGCAATGTTAGCCAAGTTATGTTAGGTTGTGTTCCTTCATTTTGAGTAACTAATTGGTTGGAGCAAGGCGTCGCTTTGTCAGGTTGATTAGCATGCTTTCAAATTGGATAACAAGGTTAATCAAGTTAGGTTAGGTTGTGTTCCTTTTTTTTGCGTAAGAAATTGTATTTATGTTTTCTCGTATGCCTGGAGAAAACATACCAGCCAAATGCGTTTCTTGACCCGGTTTAAAATTACTTAAAACAAAATAATCTGAAGTCACATTATTTTAATATGTTTGGTAACTTTCTAAATGCGGCACATCAACTTCATGCTCAATTTTCAAAAGCTATTAGAGACTCCCAAGAAGCGTGGTGATATATTATTTGCATTTTAAACTTATATTGATACATATATCCATCAGAACTATCATATCGTCTTTTCATGTTGTAATAGTTATAATTTATATGCTCAAATATGTATGTCGCGTCGAATTTCATTACTTTATTTTTCTCTTGGAAACATAGGCAACGTCGCAGCCACCTTCGTTACGGGATACTCGTTTGGGGCTCAGCTGCAAAAACTTTTCTCCATACCTTGGAAGTCATACTGAGAAGATTCTTGAAATTAATTTTTCCAAAGAACACCCGGTATCCAACAAATACATTATACACTGAAACGAAAATATTCGATATCAGGCAATTGTATTACCACTGTTCCTTTGTGCGACATCACTTACACGAGCAGTTTTCCCAAATACCGGAACATGAATACTACACTCGAAAAAAGCAACACTATATCATTCCATTCATGTCCAAAACACATACTCAAAGGTCTTACCTTGCAGCGAAATTATTCCAGAAAACATAAAATTACTGATCAATATAAACCAATTCGAACGTCACCTGAGGAATCACCTAATTGAAACTGGTAGATCTGTGCATCATTATTTCGACAATTGAAATAGAAGAACTTCAATTCGCTATATTTAAATAACTACAATTCGATGTGTTATATATTTCTGCTATTTTATTAAACTTACATTGTCTTTCAAATATTTACTCTTTTATACTATGTATCTGATGATTCATTATTATATATTATACCTGTTTACTATTCAAATATTCTATTTTTATCATTCATATTTCTCATACCGAAACAAGTGTCTATACCTACATACACATCGGATTTTGCTTTCTTTCACAAATAATGTGATTAATGTTTTGTATTGTTATTTGTGTGGATGAAAGCTATTATTATTATTATATTCAGTGAAAATAATTTAATGAAGCGTCTTTCGTTCACTTTCATATGAATTTTCATCAGATATCGGCAGCGTCAATTCAAATAATGGTTATTATCATATGTTTTTTTTGTCCTATCCTCTATGTGGAATTCATGAAAATAAACATAATCATCGTTAAAGTAAAATGGATCTCATGTATCGATAGCATGGATGACCCAGGGTGAAATTTGGGAGTACCTATAGAACGTTCATTTTATTTTTCAAGCTTTAGTAATATGACGTCATGTAATCATGATGATTGGATATGAAAAAAACTTTTTTTATTAGATAATACTGATATATTTATTGCATTCAGTATAGTTTATAACGAGCATGGTGGGAAATACGATATGAACGATTGATAAAGACGACCTTCCATTAGGTTCAATTTATCCCATCCAATATTCCATTTCAATTGTCGTTTTGCGTGGGTAATTCGAAATCGATTCCGACCCTTGAATGAATGGTATCGTAATAGAACCCTTCTACAAATATACCCGATATAACTAGATTCACGTCAATATTCATATTTTTGTTGGTATTCTCACTGAATAATTCAGTGTATCAATAGCAATGTGTACAAAGTGTCGGCCAGTTTTTATATTATCCGGTAATCATTGGGCCGTTATGTCGATTGAAGGAATATATTATTTGGAAATCATCTTACTCGCATGGTAGTCGAATCATTAAAGCTGAAAAAATAAATAATTATCGAAAAAACCTTTTCAAAGACAAGCTTTTATTCAAATGAGCTAAAAACTTGAAAATAATTGCTTTGGATGTGCGAGGTAGGTTAATCCGTCAGTTATAGATTCAAGAGTTTGTCGCGCAATGTTTTCAGTTCGAATACAAAAGCGACAAGCTTTTGAATTTATAACTCACGGAATAACCTACGTCGTACATCCGAAGTAATTATCCTTTACTTTTCAACGCATTTGACTAGAAGCTTGTATTTAAAAAGTTTTTTTTATTTATTATTTCATTTTGTGCTTTCTAGTAAGAACGCCTTGATTTATGCATTTTTGTTAATGCATAGCCATTATGAGGCCTTTCTCCTGTAAGTCCAGAGCTATCTAGTTTTTCAATGATTAACTCGTCCGCTATCCTGGAGCTGCCATCTTCAATTTATGGATTCGGACAAAAAATCAATAATCTTTGAATAAGTTCATAATCTTCGACCCCAAAAACCCCGACATACCAATTTTGAATAGAAACGGTCCATTATCACAAAACTTGTCCACCATCTTGGAGCCACAATCTTGAATCTATGAATTTTGACAATAAATTCATAATCCCCGACCCCGGAAACCTCCAAACACCAATTTTGAATAGAATCCGACCATAATCACAGATATCGTCCGCCACCTTGGAGCCGCCATTCTAACTTCATGAATTCTGACAAACAATTCATAATCTTCGACCTCGAAAACCCCCACATATCAATTTTGAATCTAATTGGACCATAATTACAAAACTCATCCGCCATCTTGTAGCCGCCCTCTTGAATTTGCCAATTTTGAATAAAAGTTCATGATTTCCGACTCCAAAAACCTCGACATACCAATTTTCAATAAAATCGGACCATTATCACAGAGATCGTGAGCCATCTTGGAGCCGCCATTTTTATTTTATGAATTCTGATACAAATTTATAATTTTTGACCCACACATTTTGTGTCGAATCGGACCATAAAAACAAACCTCGTCCACCATCTTGGAGCCGCCATTTTGTTTTCTCTAACAAAAATTCCAGAATGCATTGTCACAGGAACTATGAACACCTGCCAAATTTCACGTCAATCGGGCAACTAGAATCTAACTTGAAAGTTTGATTACAGACAAACACCTGGGCAGGTGAAACTGAATAAAAGTTTGTGATAATTATAACTACCAAATATCGAGCATTCCAATAGGTCGCTCAAATCTAAAATAATCAATGAACGGCGTTTTGAAGCTATTGATTGTGAATGTTGTTTAGGCCCGGTACTTTCACGTGCAAATAGCCAAATTTATTCTGCAGAATAAATTTTACTTACTGAATAAGTAAAAATTATATCTTTTCACTTTCAGATAGTGTTATTCAGGCTCGGTACTTTCACTTCCATATAAATTTCCACTTTCTGGTAGATAACAATTTGTCAGATAATTGAACGAGTATTTGCAATCTGGAGGATAACTTATTTAGGTACTACCAGGTAAGGTTATCCGGCAGATAACAATTCAATGATTTTAGCATTAGACACTTCCATACTTGAATATAGGCATCTCAGAAATCCTATATGTTAGACAGAAATAGAAAATGATTTTTCTCTTATGACAAACGTCAAATAAAACTTGTTCTGACATTTCGATGGCGAATTTAAGTTTTATAATACTTTATCCATTTTTCGAATTATTGAACGTTTTGTGTGGGTTGTGTTACCATTTCGATGTCGATGGAACAAAAGAAACGAGTTCGAACCGCAAATTCAACTGCTCAAGGGGTCCGTTTGTTAATTCGTGTGACCCTAAAAAAACACCTCTTGGAAAATATACAACAGTAGAGGCACAAAACAGTTTGGTAACTTTCTATTATTCAGTATAAAAAGCAAAAATGCCAGATGGGCATGGAATGATTGGTCACTTGCGGCCCTGGAATCTAGGAACACCCACTGCTAACTCCAAGGAGAAACCCTCAGATAGAAATAAGAAATCAAGAATCTGCTAGAGCTAAGGAAAGAATAAGTCAGGCAACAGATATACCATATAAAACAGGAAGAGAAACCATATAAAACAGGAAGAGAAATCTCATTTTCTTGGAAGTCCTCAAAATTATCGTATATTTCTTCAATTTGTTCAATTGCTATATTATGTAACACGGCGCAAGCTGCAATAATCATTTGAGCTAATTCAAATTCACATCTTATTCCTAGTGATAATATCGGAAATATTCTTTCCATATTCCAAACAGATGTTCTATAACATTTCTTGTTCTAATTTGCGCTTCATTGTACAAGGTCTGGGCATCATTTTGAGGATCATCTAATGAAGTAAGGATATAAGATTTTACTGCATAGTCTTGATCAGCAACCGAGACACCATTTCCCATTTTCTGGTTTCGTAGTCCCATTTTCATAGCAGATTTTCCAAAGATATGACTTTCATTTGCAGAGCCAGGCCCACTACTCACCAAATCAAGTATTCTTAATTGTTCATTGAAAACGACCTGACAATTCAAAGAAAAAAAACCGTTTCGATTACTATATGCATTCTCTCCTCTAGGAGACTGAAACTTCATATGCGTACATTCTAATGCTCCTATAACTTTGGGAAAATGTGATATATTATGAAAATCTCTTTTTTTTCTTGCTCCTCTTGTGTTCGTGAAAGGTAAATGTACTGAGGAAATGGATAACAATTAGCAATAATTCCTTGCCTAATTATACGACCTGTAGAAGTTTTATGAACTACTACAAAGTCTCCCATGGATATGTGAAAATCTCCAGTTGCCAGAAACCTCAATTGTAGTAACTGCAAGATTCAAATTCCAAAAATTGAAATAATATTAATGTGTATACTAATACTATAGTTATATATTACAAGGAAAAAATGTGTACCTACGTACCAACCAGTTCGACTTTGAAGATCTCTTTCAATTTGTTGAAGAATTAATGCAACTGCAGCTTTTAATAGATTAAATCTATTGTAGAATTCATTATCATTCCAGTTGGTAAAGTTGTCGGTTCTTGGCCACAAATTCATACCCTCGATCAGCAATTATATCTTCAATCATGAAATATATCTTCAATCACCTCCATATCAGGATCATTCAGTAGCTCTGAATCCTCAAATATATCCATTCTAAATTCCAGTCAGATAAAGCGTTTATATATTACAATTTGCATATTATGCAACATACTTGTCAAATATATACTCCAGAAATCTTCCTTAAAAACCATAACAAACCACCAAACTGAAGAAGTAAATAAAAATACATGAAGATTTTTGAAGTTTATTTTTGGCAGGTATGTGGTACAATATACAAATTGTAAATTTATAAATGCTTTATTCAACTGGATTTTAGAATGGATATTTTTAAGGATTCGGAGTTGGTGAATGATCCTGATATTGAGCTGATTGAAGATATAATTCATGATTGGAGATATAATTCTTGATCGAGGGTATGATTTGAGGCCAAGAACCGACCACTTCACCAACTGGAATGATAATGAATTCTACAATGGATATCGTCTGTCGAATGCATTAATTCTACAACGAATTGGAAGAGATCTTCAAAATCGAACTGATTGGTACGTAGGTCCCAATATATTTCTTCTTGTAATATTTGAGTATTATATTGGTATACACATCATTATTATTTTAATTCTGGAAATTTGAATAGTGCTGTTACTACAATGGAAAAAGTACCACTTACATTGAGGTTTCTGGCAAGTGGTAATTCTTATATATCCATGGGAGACTTCGTAGGAGTTCACAGAACTACTGTAGGTCGTATAATTAGGCAAAGAATTATTGCTATTGTAATCTATTTCCTCAGTACATTCACATTCCATGAACCCAAGAGGAGCAAGAAGAAGGAAAGAGATATTTTTATAATATATCTCATTTTTCCCTAGTTATAGGAGCAATAGACTGTACGCTGGAGAAGAAAATGCAGAAGTATATCGCAATCAAAAATACTTCTTTTCTTTGAATTGTCAGATCATTTGCAATGCACAATTAATAATAATTGATTTTGCTTAGCTCTGCAAATGATAGTCATATCTTTGAAAATGCTGCTGTGAAAATGAGACTACAAAACCAGGAAATGGGAAATGGTGTCTTAGTTGCTGATCGAGGCTATGCAGTGAAAACCCCATCAGATAACCCTTGTACAATGGAGCTCAAATTAGAACAAGAAATGCTATAGAACGTCTGTTCGGAATATGGGAAAAAAGATTTTCGATATTATCACTAGGAATAAGATGTAAATTGGAATTAGCTCAAATGATTATTGCAGCTTGTGCCGTGTTACATAATATACCAATTGAACAAAATGAAGACATTTTTTAAATAGACGATAATTTTGAGGAAATTGAGATTCATGAAGGGATAAATGAATAATCGAAATGATGATTAGTATTTCAAATGTTTATAAATGTGTTCAATTAAACATAGGTACCAACTTGAAATTATTAACTGCTTTCTTTAATATTAATTTGTAGGTCTAGCAGCTTCATTTCCCTATCGTGTTTTTCTTGGGCGCGTTTCCCTTCCTGTTTCATATGATGAATCTGCTGCCTGACTGATTCTTTGCTTAGCTCTAGCAGATTCCAAATTTTTTTGTTTCCATCCTCAGCTTTTTTCTTCTTGGAGTTAGCAGTGGGTGTTTTTTAAATTTCAGTGACTGTTTAAAACGAAATCAGATTGTTATATTGTTAGGCAAACAAGATTTTCTTCCATTGATAGATTGTGTAATATTAATAGTTTTTTAGTTTCTCACTGTGATACTCACTTGTTTGGGGAAGGACACTGTCTGAGTCAACAGTTGAAGGTAGACCGTGTACCGAAAGATTGAGACCTTCCAGTAAGTCTTTCTCTGGTCCATAAGTTACAATGTAATCGGGGTTTCCACTCCCAGTTTTCATTGTTTCAGCTTTGTTTTCATCAACTTTTTCATCATACTTCAGTTTAAAAGTATCCACTCACCCAAATGTTTGCCCTAAAATAACATTGTAGTTATTTAAAATAGATTGGTACCGATATTCCATGAAAAATACCTGAAAATGCATTGAAAACCTATGCAATTCTTTTTCAGGTTTCACTTCCGAGTCCGTTTGTTTAATTTCCAAAATGTGTTTTTTTAGGGCCAAACGAAGGAAAAGGTCAATGAACTGAGATCACCCAGTATCTTCACGAAATTTTCACATGCCCTTGAGAAGACGATGAGAACAGTATAGTAATGTAAAATTTAGCGCGGAAAATATAATTTCAGGAGATATGGGCCCCCGAAGGTCCAAAAAGAGAGGTTTGGAATGTCACTTTTAGAAAATGCAAACTGATATAAAGAATAGCTTTTCACACTGAAATAGTAACTGTACACTCATTTACTGTTTAAGTAATATCAGAATCAATTAATATTCGATAAAGTCATGTGAACACCCCGAGTACATTTCATTTAATTTTTCATATGAAATGTCAAAAATCAAATATTGGTGGATGCTGGTTGCATCGATCTTGGCGTTTTATGTACATGCCATGTTGCCAACTATTCAAGTCAATTCGTATTTTCGCAAAATTTTCTCGAAATTAATTGCTTCAAAACTCGATAAAAACACTTCAACAATCGAAATTTAAGCGCAGAAAAATGTATTTTGGGAATTATGGCCTTTTAAATAGAAAAAAATGTGGTTGAGCTTCTTCAATATTAGAATGTGTAGGCTTCATGAAGTTAATTGGCTTGCATTCAACTTGGATAGCAATGTTAGCCAAGTTAGGTTAGGTTGTGTTCCTTCTTTTTACGTAACAAATTGATTGGAGCGAAGCGTCGCCTTGTAAGGTTGATAAGCATGCTTTCAATATGGATCACAAGGTTAGTCAAGGTTAGGTTGTGTTCCTTCTTTTTACGTGAGGAATTGGTTGGATCAAATGTTAGCGAGCGGAGCGTCGCCTTATAAGGTTGATTAGTTTGCATTCAACTTGGATAGCAAGGTTAGCCAAGTTAGGTTTGCTTGTGTTCCTTCTTTTTACGTAACAAATTGATTGGAGCGAAGCGTCGCTTTGTAAGGTTGATTAGCATGCTTTCAACATGGATAACAAGGTTAGTCAAGCTAGGTTCGGTTGTGTTCATTCTTTTTACGTAAGGATTTGATTGGATCAAAATGTTCGCGAGCGGAGCGTCGCCTCATTAGGTTGATTGGTTTACATTCAACTTGGATAGCAAGGTTCGCCAAGTTAGGTTTGGTTGTGCTCCTTCTTTTTTCGTAACAAATTGATTGGAACGGAGCGTCGCTTTGTAAGGTTGATTAGCATGCTTTCCACATGGATAACAAGGTTAGTCAAGTAGGTTAGGTTGTGTTCCTTCTTTTTACGTAAGGAATTGATTGGATGAAATGTTTGCGAGCGGAGCGTCGCTCTATAAGGTTGATTGGTTTACATTCAACTTGGATAGCAAGGTTAGCCAAGTTAGGTTTGGTTGTGCTCCTTCTTTTTACGTAACAAATTCATTGGAGCGAGGCGTCGCTTTGTAAGGTTGATTAGCATGCTTTCAACATGGATAACAAGGTTAGTCAAGGTAGGTAAGGTTGTGTTTCTTCTTTTTACGTAAGGAATTGGTTGGATCGAAATGTTCGCGAGCGGAGCGTCGCCTTATAAGGTTGATTAGTTTGCATCCAACTTGGATAGCAAGGTTAGCCGGGTAAGGTTTGGTTGTGCTCCTTCTTTTCACGTAACAAATTGATTGGAGCGAAGCGTCGCTTTGTGAGGTTGATTAGCATCTTTCAACATGGATAACAAGGTTTGTCAAGCTAGGTTAGGTTGTGTTCCTTCTTTTTACGCAAGGAATTGATTGGATCGAAATGTTCGCGAGCGGAGCGTCGCCTTATGAGGTTGATTAGTTTGCATTCAACTTGGATAGCAAGGTTAGCCAAGGTTTGGTGTGTCCTTCTTTTCACGTAACAGATTGATTGGAGCGAAGCGTCGCTTTGTAAGGTTGACTAACATGCTTTCAACATGTATAACAATGCATGGATTTTCAGGTGAATATCATTCAACGTTCTGCGTGGTATTTGCCAGGAAAGTAGTTGTTTTTCACCTGAGATCTACCTTTCTCTGGTTCAATTTTATATTGAATCCTTTATGTGAAGAAAACCGTTTAAATTCGATTTTTCTATTCATGTATAACAAGGTTAGTCAAGCTAGGTTAGGTTGTGTTCCTTCTTTTTACGTGAGGTATTGGTTGGATCGAAATGTTCGCGAGCGGAGCGTCGCCTTATAAGGTTGATTAGTTTGCATTCTACGTGGATAGCAAGGTTAGCCAAGTTAGGTTTGGTTGTGCTCCTTCTTCTTACGTAACAGATTGATTGGAGCGAAGCGTCGCTTTGTAAGGTTGATTAACATGCTTTCAACATGAATAACAAGGTTAGTCAAGCTAGGTTAGGTTGTGTTCCTTCTTTTTACGTGAGGAATTGGTTGGATCGAAATGTTCGCGAGCGGAGCGTCGCCTTATAAGGTTGATTAGTTTGCATTCAACTTGGATAGCAAGGTTAGCCAAGTAAGGTTTGGTTGTGTTCCTTCTTTTCACGTAACAAATTGATTGGAGCGGAGCGTTGCTTTGTAAGGTTGATTAGCATGCTTTCAACATGGATAACAAGGTTAGTCAAGCTAGGTTAGGTTATGTTCCTTCTTTTTACGTAAGGAATTGGTTGGATCGAAATGTTCGCGAGCGGAGCGTCGCCTCATAAGGTTGATTAGTTCGCATTCAACTTGGATAGCAAGGATTAGCCAGGTAAGGTTAGGTTGTGCTCCTTATTTTTACGTAAGAAAGTGATTGGATTTGATTATGGAAGTACTGACGAATCAAGGGGTTGGAGAAATTTAATAACATTTTTGGATTTATTTATCAAGGGGTTGGAGAAATTTAATAACATTTTTGGATTTATTTATCAAATGTTCAGCTTGAATGAAGAAGAATTAAAAAACTTGTGAAAATTTATCACATCATTTGAAAGATGAGGCACGTTAAAAATCAGATATTGATGCAAATGACTTATTTGATGAAATTATTTGTTTAAAATGCCACTTACCAGAGCATAATGAGTTAGATCCTCAGTTAATTCTTCAACAGATTTTGAAGAAAAATTTCAACATCTCCAAATACTGCAGTGGCAATACGAGTTTTTTCAACGCTACCAGTAACTGTAGCATCGGAAAAAAAGGTCTTTTTCAAAATTAAAATTAATAAAAACTTTTTTACGATCAACCATGGCACAAGAGAGACTCAGTTATTTGGCATTTGGTATTCCGTTTTGATGAGTTGATTGAAGATTTTTCAGAAAAAAAGCAAGAAAAGAGTGCTTCCAATAAGTTATTTTGTTCTTTATTTTCTGTTATGTAACATTTTTATTGTTTTGTCAGTTTTGTTATTGCTTTGCATTTTTCACATTCTTCGTTAATCCTTATGTCTAAGACCCGTCAAGATCTTCTAAATGTTATGGGAATGTGAAGTCAGGTATCATGCCCGATTAAAATCAGTAAACTTTTTTTTATTTGAGCTTTCGGAAATACTCATTTCTTTTATTTGCAAACATCAAGTGATAATTATGATTTGAGATTATAGATTATACATCATACGGTATATAAATTAACACATATTTCATTTCAAAACTAGATAAGTAATAGCGATTATTTCAATTTTTGTGAACTCCGTTATCTGATGTATTAGTATCAAAATTAAATATAGGTATCAGCTCGTATTTCAATTTTATTTATATGTACCCACCGATGTATAAATTTTTACTGAAAAAGGGGTAAGGTGTGTAAAATTATATATTGCCCACAGGCGGCCGCATGGCTTGGCGCGCCTTTGTCCTTCAGATTGCAAATGCTCGTTTAATTATTTGACAAATTGTTATTTACCAGATAGTGGGCATTTATATAGAAGTGAAGGTACCGGGTCTTAGATAAATAACTCAGAATCGATTCAATTCAATGTTTGAGGGGATGAAAATGGAATTTCATTAAAACTTTGATTTATTCTTGGAAACGAGTGATTTCGACTCGCTTCCAGCCATTTTGCATACAAAAGCCCCATTCATTACCTGAATTTTTCAACTCTGGAGTTAAAAAGCGATAAATTGTGATTTTTGATGGAAATTATGTTATTTCTCAAATAATAACCTTATAAATCAATCAGCCAATGAACCTGAATAATTTAACAATTGTAACTGTGAAAAACAATATTAGAATATTTTGAACTGAATCCTTGTTGCCTCAACTAATCCAGTTCAATGCATTTGTCATAGCGTTTACGAAAATATATTTTGGGAATTATGGCCTTTTAAATTAAAAAAAAAAAGTGGTTCAGCTTCTTCAATATTAGAATGTGTAGGCTCCATGAAGTTAATTGGCTTGCATTCAATTTGATAGCAATGTTAGCCAAGTTAGGTTGGGTTGGTCCCTCCTTTTTACGTAACAAATTGATTGGAGCGAAGCGTCGCCTTGTAAGGTTGATTAGCATGCTTTCAATATGGATCACAAGTTTAGTCAAGCTAGGTTAGGTTGTGTTCCTTCTTTTTACGTAAGGAATTGGTTGGATCGAATTGTTCGCAAGCGGAGCGTCGCCTCATAAGGTTGATTAGTTTGCATTCAACTTGGATAGTGAGGTTAGCCAAGTTAGGTTAGGTTGTGCTCCTTCTTTTTACGTAAGAAAGTGATTGGATTTGATTATGGAAGTACTGACGAACCAATAACAGACCCGAAAATGAATTACAAAGTGAAAGTATTCATCTCTATACCAGATACGACCTTATCATCACTTGATGAAAGATTCAAGAGGTTGGAGAAATTTAATAACATTTTTGGATTTATTTATCAAATGTTCAGCTTGAATGAAGAAGAATTAAAGAACTCGTGTGAAAATTTATCATTTTATTTGAAAGATGAAGCACGTCAAAAATCAGATATTGATGCAAATGACTTATTTGGTGAAATTATTTGTTTAAAATGCCACTTACCAGAGCAAAATGAGTTAGATCCTCAGTTAATTCTTCAACACATTTTGAAGAACAATTTCAACATTTCCAGATACTGCAGTAGCAATACGAATTTTTTCAACGCTACCAGTAACTGTAGCATCGAAAAAAAGGTCTTTTTCAAAATTAAAATTAATAAAAACTTTTTTACGATCAACTATGGCACATCAGAGACTCAGTAATTTGGCAATTATGTCCATAGAAAGTGACCTTTAGACGAGTTGATTGAAGATTTTTCAGAAAAAATAGCAAGAAAAGAGTGCTTCCAATAAGTTATTTTGTAATTTTTTTTCTGTTATGTAACATTTTTATTGTTTTGTCAGTTTGGTTATTGCTTTGCTTTTTTACATTCTTCGTTAATCTAAGACTCGTCAAGATCTTCTAAATGTTATGGGGATGAGTAGTCAGGTATCATGCCCGATTAAAATCAGTAAATTTTTTTTTATTTGAGCTTTCGGAAATACTGATTTTATTTATTGGCAAACATCAAATGATAATAATGATTTGAGATTATAGATTATACATCATACGGTATATAAATTAACACATATTTCATTTCAAAATTAGATAAGTAATAGCGATTATTTCAATTTTGTGTGAACCCCGTCATCTGATGTATCAGTATCAAAATTAAATATAGATATTAGCACGTATTTCAATTTTATTTATATGTACCCACCGATGTATACATTTTTACTAAAAAAGGGGTAAGGTGTGTAAAATTATATGTTGCCCACAGGCGGCCGCATGGCTTGGCGCGCCCCTGTCCTCCAGATTGCAAATGCTCGTTTAATTATTTGACAAATTGTTATTCACCAGATAGTGGACATTTATATAGAAGTGAAGGTACCGGGCCTTAGATAAATAACTCAGAATCGATTCAATTCAATGTTTGAGGGGATGAAAATGGAATTTCATTAAAACTTTGATTTATTCTTGGAAACGTGAGATTTCGACTTGCTTCCAGCCATTTTGCATACAAAAGCCCCATTCATTTCCTGAATTTTCCAACTCTGGAGATTAAAAAGCGATAAATTTTGATTTTTGATGGAAATTATGTTATTTTTCAAATAATTACCTAATAAATAAACGCAATCAGCCAATGAACCTGAATAATTTAACAATTGTAACTGTGAAAAACAATTATTATAATATTTTGAATTGAATCCTTGTTGCCTCAACTAATCCAGTTCAATGCATTTGTCATAGCGTTTACGAAATACTTTTTTCAGTTGAGGGGAAATTTCTGATCATGCCTGTCGAATTCTTGCACAAAGTTCGTGTCTGTTTTTGTGAGAGAATTCCCAAGAGGAAAAAGTCTAAGCTTGTAAGATCTGGAGATTTGGGTCTATCCACCAGTTTGAAAAATGTTCGTTCAGCCATTGCCTCACAACTCTGGACACTGGATGATCTTATTTTTTGTTGTTGAAATTGTAGATAAAATAGAATAGAACTCATGTTTTAACGGTTTTCAGCGAACTGAACAAATGGGAACCTCGTCTGTACGGTTTTAAATCTTTACTTGCATGCATTAAAATCATTCAAATAATGTCCAATTCCCCAACACAGATGTACCTGTGGAAGTAGTTGATATCGTCGCACGTCATGAGAAAACGTCTTTTCGATAACTGATGCAACTTGGATCCTGGTGAGGCTTTCTTTAGACTGTTTTCAATCGATAACAAATTGATGTTGATATGTGAAATTGAATATTGTGGGTCATTCCATATGGAACAAGCGTCATTTTCGTTCAGACTTCTCCACCCCATTCGAAAAGGGAAACGTGACTGTTGTTCCCAACACATTTCTTGTTTCTTTTGTGTCAGCTGAGTGGTTATATCTCTAAGGAACTTGACGTCTGACGTTATATGAGAGTCGAGATGTTCTTCTGCATGAAAGTCTTGCCGTTTTGTTCAAGTTATATTACACCCTGAAATGAGAAGTGGGTTGGAAAATGTATAATGAAGATGGAAATAACCTCATATATATATATATATATATACATAAAACTGATAAACTCCGACTACAGATTCATCACCTCATTTCGAGGTGAAAAGTTTCCATCAAGTAATGTCCTCAAATGCATTCCCTCTGAGATACAGGGTGTCGAAAGTACGAAAAAAGATTTAATTTGTTTTCTCCAAAATTCCTGAAGGAAAAAATTTGAAACTTGGTACACTACTCAAAGTTTATCAACGTGATAACTTGAAGTTATAATTATTCATTTTCGTAAACCGGTGGTGTAGTTACGATGGTATGTGATCCTATGTTCCTTCATATTTTCTTGGGACAAGTGAATGGACAAATGAGCGTTTGACATCAATTCGGCTCATCGATACTCAACATAAAAGTCATGACATTCCATGTGCCTGAAAGTGGAGGTTTCTGAGATAATTGAGAAAAACTGAAGATATGTCCTTAGTAGAGACATCATTTCTTATGTGCAATATGGTACTATACTTTCTTGCATATGATTGTTTTGACAGATCAACAGACAAACAAACCCAACCTCCAATTCCTAATACTCTACTTAGACGAGAGTTAAGGTCTGAAATAATTTTTGCGAAAAACTTAAGATAAATACTCTTTATTTGTTGAAGTTTATGTTGGAGTATCATTATCAAACCCATTACTGATTGAATTATCTAGGAAAATGTTATCCAATCAACATGTTTTTGATGAAGATAAACAATTATTGTGTAATAATATCTACTTAAATGATAGAAACGGTTTAGTGGGTACACTACATCAAAATGTTCAAAAGGATCACCATCATGTTCAATACACAATTGGCATCTCCGTATCATCGACTGTCGCACGCTTTGGAATATTCCTGGTGTATCCTGTATTAACGTACATGCTGCCAAAA
This sequence comes from Gonioctena quinquepunctata, assembly GCA_018342105.1. NCBI lineage: Eukaryota > Metazoa > Arthropoda > Insecta > Coleoptera > Chrysomelidae > Gonioctena > Gonioctena quinquepunctata. The sequence goes on from JAFIRS010000658.1 coordinate 329,106, forward strand.
TTCTTGCCGTTAAATCTTCCACAGATTCTACAGGTGTTTCACACACTAGGATTTTAAGGTATCCCTACAAAAAAAGTCTAATAAAGTTAAATGTGACCATGTCTATCTAGCCACCGATCATGAAATGTTTATTAAGAAATTTATGAAAAATTCGTTGGAAATGTGCCGGTGCTCCGTCATATTGATACCACATTCTTTGACGAACCAATAGAGGTACGTCTTCAAGTAGCCCAGGTAAAACAAGTTCAAGAACACTCGGTAGTTCTGCCCATTCAAACGGGGAGGAAGAAGATATGGTCCGACGATACGATTTTCGATCATTCCTACCCAAATCTTCAATAAAAACTTTTGTTGGTAGTCTTTTCGAAACATTACATGCGGATTTTGTTCATCCCATGAATGGCTGTTCCTACTATTGAAATATCCATCTTCATTCGTGGATAGAACATATCTAGGAGTCGTTTGCTCCTTCATACATTCTTAAAAACCATTCACAAAAAAATCTACGAAGGCCATAATCACCAGCACCTAGGGCCATCACCTTGTAGGCGAAATGGATACAATAGTTTTTCACGTGCTACTCGACTTACTGTTGATTGTGACACTTGTAACCTATACGAAATAGCCCGAGTGGTGGTAGAAGGATCTGCTGCTAATCGTTCAAGAATTTGTTCTTCCGTAATATTATCTCTTCTTGTTCTATTCGCACCACGATTGTGTTAGTGAATTTGAAGGACCCCGTTTCCTTCAATGGTCGATGCACAGCTATAAAAGTAGTGAAACGTGGATTATGTCTGTTTGGATATCTATGTTGATATAATTCAGCAGCGGCTCTGGCATTCCCCCCTGTTTCACCATAAACGAAATTCATAACTGTATATTCTTCAAATAACTAATCCTTTTTGAAACGATGTTCACTGACTGAAATGATGACAGATGGCTTGACAATAATACAAACTGTTTTGGATTATTGTCAATTAAGTTCAATGTAAGTATCGATATATCAGTGTGTTTCCACCGGGAACAATGAAAAAAGGCTACGTTTCTTTTTAGTTCCAAATTTCGTGTATGTCTTATGCGTCGATCAGTGGGGTACTGAACAGCCTACCACAAAATGAAAGGCTTCACTCCGTAACTATTTATCACGAATCGAAAGAAATCATTTGAGTAGATATTAATACACAATAATTGTTTTTCTTCATAAAAAAGTATGTTGATTGGATATTTTCCTAGATAATTAAACCAGAAATGGCTTTGATAATGATACTCCAACATAAACTTCAACAAATTAGGAATACTTATCTTCAGATTTTTGTAAAAATTATTTCAGACCTTAACTCTTATCTAAGTGGAGTATTATGAATTTGAAGTTGGGTTTGTTTGTCATTTGATGCGTCAAAACAATCATATGCAAGAAAGTATGGTAACATATCAGTGAATCCACGACATCGATTCGATGAAATAATATGATGAATAAAAACAGAGTTATCGCTCTCATTCTGACTCACCCGTATTATGTGAGGTTGACACATATTACGATATGTTGTGAGAAATTGGCATTATGCGATTATTGCACATAGGCAATTATGTCTCTACTGAGGACATATCTCAGAAACCTCCACTTTTAGGCACATGGAATATCATGACTCTTAGGTTGAGTATCGATGAGCTGAACTGATGTCAAATGCTCATTTGTCCATTCACTTGTCCCAAGAAAATATGAAGGAACATATGACCACATTCCATGGTAACTAAGCCACTGGTTTACGAAAATAAAAAATTATAACTTCAAATTAGCACGTTGATAAACCTTGATAAGTGTACCAAGTCTTAAATTTTTTCGTACTTTCGACACCCTGTATCTCAGAGGGTATGCATTTCAAGATATACCTTGATTTTTTCACCTCGAAATGAGGTGAGGAATCTGTAGTCGGAGTTTGTCGGTCTTATTCTGACTCACCCTGTGTGTATATATATATATATACATATATATTTATATATACATATATATTTATATATATATATATATATATATATATATATATACTTAGCTCCTAAATTTTATAATATGTGCCCATAAATATTAGAAATATAAACAAATTGAACATTTTTAAGAAACAATGTAAAACATACATTGTCACCAACCTCGAAACATTCAGAAACATCCTCTAATACCTCTCAACAAGCAGTAATAAAATATTTAATTTTAATTTATATTGGCTATAAATTTTATATTTCAATCACATATTTATGTTATGGTAAATTAAGTTTATGATTGCAATTCAATTAACTAACTATATGCTTCGTATGCAATCTTAAGGCACATACAGGTGTTGTAACACCTAGGTGCATACAATAAATTGTAAATGTATATGTTAGAAAATTATTAGATTATCCTAGAAACAATACTAATGGACCAAACATTGTAAACATGGTAATCATGTAGTTATTGTAAATTGTTAACTGAAATTGTTAATTGTAATTATAAATTGTAAATTGTATTGAATCTATGCAATGGGTTCAATAAATAAATGAATATATATATATATATATATATGTGAATTGCATCAGATTATTGATAGTGACATCTATAATCTGTGCGGTGAAGCTTGGACCTAATATCGTAGAATTTTAAAATCACGAGATTTCGTGCACTTTAACAGGTCACTAACAAATTGTTAGAAAGGCCTACCCACGATATCAATAGTCGTCTTTCATGCGTTTACCAAACATCGATATCGAAAGAAGAAATCTGTTAAGAATCCAAAAAAAGCCATCCTCTCATGTTTCCCTTTTCCCAATCTGGACTACTGTCTCCTTTCAAATTTCAGATTTTCGTTGTTCATACCTTAGGCCAATACAAACATGTAATTTTATAGATTATTGATAGTGACATCTATCAATCTGTGCAGTGAAAACTTTGGACCTCTATCGTAGAATTTAAAATCCCCGAGATTTCGTGCTTTTAAAGGTCACTAACAAATTGTTAGAAAGGCCTATCCCGATATCAATAGTGTACTTCTATGCGTTTAACGCAAACATCGATATCGAGAATGAGAGAAATCTGTTACGAATCCAAAAAGACACACCATCCGTCTACAGCCTGTTTCATGGTTTCCCAATCATCAGGACGGCTTGTGGTCTCTTTCAAATTCGCATCAGATTTCTCGTTGGTTCATAGCCTTAGGCCAATACAAACATGTGAATTGCATCAGATTATTGATAGTGACATCTATAATCTGTGCGGTGAAGCTTGGACCTAATATCGTAGAATTTTAAAATCACGAGATTTCGTGCACTTTAACAGGTCACTAACAAATTGTTAGAAAGGCCTACCCACGATATCAATAGTCGTACTTCTCATGCGTTTAACGCAAACATCGATATCGAGAATGAGAGAAATCTGTTACGAATCAAAGACCACCATCCGTCTACAGCCTGTTTCATGGTTTCCCAATCATCAGGACGGCTGTGGTCTCTTTCAAATTGCATCAGATTTCTCGTTGGATTCTAACTTAGGCCAATACAAACATGTGAATTGCATCAGATTATTGATAGTGACATCTATAATCTGTGCGGTGAAGCTTGGACCTAATATCGTAGAATTTTAAAATCACGAGATTTCGTGCACTTTAACAGGTCACTAACAAATTGTTAGAAAGGCCTACCCACGATATCAATAGTCGTACTTCTCATGCGTTTAACGCAAACATCGATATCGAGAATGAGAGAAATCTGTTACGAATCAAAGAACACCATCCGTCTACAGCCTGTTTCATGGTTTCCCAATCATCAGGACGGCTTGTGGTCTCTTTCAAATTCGCATCAGATTTCTCGTTGGTTCATAACTTAGGCCAATACAAACATGTAATTGCATCAGATTATTGATAGTGACATCTATAATCTGTGCGGTGAATGGACCTAATATCGTAGAATTTTAAAATCACGAGATTTCGTGCACTTTAACAGGTCACTAACAAATTGTTAGAAAGGCCTACCCACGATATCAATAGTCGTACTTCTCATGCGTTTAACGATATCGATGTTTGCGTTAAACGCATGAGAAGTACGACTATTGATATCGTGGGTAGGCCTTTCTAACAATTGTTAGTGACCTGTTAAAGTGCACGAAATCTCGTGATTTTAAATTCTCGATATTAGGTCCAGCTTCACCGCACAGATTATAGATGTCACTATCAATAATCTGATGCAATCATGTTGTATTGGCAACTAGATAACAACGAGAAATCTGATGCGAATTGAAAGAGACCACAAGTCCTGATGTGGAAACATGAACAGGCATGTAGCGATGTCTTTGATTCTGTAATTTCTCTCATTCTCGATATCGATGTTTGCGTTAAGCTAGAAGAGCTATTGATATCGTGGTAGAACATTTGTTAGTGACCTGTTAAAGTGCACGAAATCTCGTGATTTTCAAATTTACGATATTAGGTCCAAGCTTCACCGCACAGTATAGATGTCACTATCATATCATGCATCCATGTTGTATTGACTAGGAACAACGAGAATCTGATGCGAATTTGAAAGAGACCACAAGCCGTCGATGATTGAATAAAGTTTCTCTCATTCGATATATATATATATATATATATATATATATATATATATATATATATGTATATATATATATATATATACAGTGTGACACATAAAGTTCGCAATATATGGAAGTTTTTTTTATTAAGAGGTATAATGAAAATTTGACTTCGCAGTTAGTTTGTGCTTGAAAAATGAGTAAAAAACAGCCTCTTTCCTCCTGTCATGTGCTACTCTAAACCTGTCAAATTTGTAATTTTTTTCGAAAGTCCTCAAAAAATCATTTTGTTTTTTGAAATTTTGAAAAATGCCAAAGAAAAAAGTTGCTCATTTTCCAATTATATACCTTTTCTCCAGATTTGGACTCTCTACTGTCACTTCGACTTTTTTCCCATTTATTTAATTTTTCGAATCTTTCGCTCTACCGATTCGAACGAAACATGATTCAAATTTCATAATTCTGATGAATACGAGACTTCAATATCATATCTTGCCAGAAAATACTCACATTGGCCTGCTACCAGAAAAAAAAATCCACCTCCAGAAATTCGTCTTTGTTGTTGCAAAGTTCATCTACTTTTTTCATTTCATTGTGAAACTGATTCCGATTTTCGAAGTATGGACGTTAATATGTCAGTATTCGAATAAACGAATTCCTCTTCATTCTTATTACACTCGTATTTCTTTTTTTAATAGATTTTTATCCAGTTTGATTATTTTTCTGACCAATAATTCAGTTACAAAGAAACCCGAAATATCATACTTTTCTGTAAACTAAACAATGACCTACAGTTTCATAAATATTCAAAAGTTCTAGCGATTTGTATTAAACATGATATACAATTTTTTTATTTTAAACGATACAAGACTAATGCAACATCTCGGGAAGAAAATAGTACAATTGATCGAATCAAAATAAAATTTTCCTCTAGTAGGCTTTTGAAACAAATTTTTAGTTTTGGTTAATGTCAAATAATTGCGTTTAATGAATCGAGTTATTTTGTGTACAGATTTTCCTACATTAATAATTCACAAATAAGTTTTAAGTACAATGTTATCCACACAAGACAAAGTAGAAATCGTTCTTTTATGTGGCGAGAATGTGCCATATCCAGATGTTGCTTGTATTTTCAATCACCGGTATCCAGGAAGAGAAATTCACTTCAGTACCGTAGGAAGGATATTGAAAGCATTCAAAGAAACTGGCTCTGTGGACAATCGTTTCAAGAAACCACATAATCCAATAAGGTATACACACTCTTCAAGAGAGAGATTTCGATATTCGAGCAGGATTTTCATTTTGGTTCCAAGGTGAGGGAGAAAATGATATCACATTTCCCTACAGGATTTTATGGACTGACGAGGCAACTTTAACGTCGAACGGAACAGTTAGTTCCCAAAATCGTCGCTGGTGATCAATATTCATTCAAGACAAATGTGTGGTGTGGTTTATTACATAACCAAATGATTGGAACATATTTTTTTAGAGAAAATTTGAACGCAGACATGTACAGAAATTTCATCATGAATCAGTTGTCTGAAGTTTTGGATAATCTGCCTCTGACGAAATTTGTGGTATCAGCTTGACGAGGCACCGATCCACCAAACGGTAGAAGTGAAACAGTGTCTCAGTCAGATGTTTAGGGGAAAAGTGATAGGACGAGATTGGGAAGATTATTGGCCACCAAGATCACGGGGCTTATCTCCAATGGACTTTTTTCTATGGGGTTATCTGAAACAAAAAGTGTATAAGCACAGACCATTTGCAAACAAAGAACATTCAGAGAATACCATTCGGGAGTGTTGTGCTAATATAAATCCCCTATTTAATAAAAATGCCACAAAGTCTGTGAATGAAAGGACTATAATTTGTATAGAACGGAAATCATCAATCAAGTACCAGAAATAAATGAGTCCACAGCCACTTGGTATTTTTCTTCTCAAAACTTCAATGAACTTTGGGTAACAATAATGAAGGACCACCTGTCTATTAACCAGGACAGAACTGTTAGGCAGGTTTGTTGAAAGTTAAGGTGTTGTCGATACCTTACATGGAACTTCTCATAATCAGCTCGTTAAAGGAAGATGTATATTTTAACCTGTCAACGTAACAACCGTTGTATTCTATTCGGAAAGTCAGCTTCTCACAAGTATTTTCTGTATGGAAATTGAGAAGTTTACTCACTGAACTGGGTCGTGGATTGCGGAAATAACTTTATATTCTTTTATTAGCGTACTTGCACTCTTTTTCGGAATAAACGGTGAACTTGTTATGAAAAAACAATCAGAATTCTTGACAAATTTTTCTAGCATGACATTTCTTTCATTTTTACATGCCCATTTGCTTTTTTTCCAACGAGACAAAAAACTGAGAAAATTGAACAGGGAACATTTTGGCAAGCTATTTTTCAACATTTTCAACCAGGTTTAAACAATTGTATTATTATTGGAAACTATTTATACTCATCGTCTGAATCGGCGTCTGAGTCAGATGAAGCACCGACATAATCTGATTGTGAATAGTTACTGCAAACCTGAAGTCTACACATCCGTACATTTCAATGAATTTTTAATACAGCAATATGTTTTCGGCTCACAATATTCCTTGCAGGAACATGTAATTAACTCATGAACAGCAAAAGGTGCTGGATCACAGATCATCCAATCAATATGTAACACTGTATTACCGTCACTGTAGGTTTGTAGTGACCATCCTGGACCTTCAGGTGATGGAATGTCTGGCTGTGGATCTAGTGCTTTGTTCCATATAATTGTTTGAAAATTGGCTCTTGCTATATGTTTTCGCAGTGTGTTCTGACATGGAGGAAGATTATGTGATTTCATGTTACCGTGCTTGCCACAGAATAAAATGTACCTTAGCTCGTTGACACTTGTGATTTTGGTCTTGTGACTATACCTACAACCCAAAGAGAGTAAACGTTATCTGAATGATAACGTTTACTCTCTTTGCCTACAACCCAAAGAGAGTAAACGTCATCTGAATAGGAGGTACCATAGAGAAACTAAAAATAAAGAGAGTTGTCAAACCTGCAGTTAAAGTTGGCACCACATTCAGACAATGGCGACATATCTCGCAATTGGCCGAACTAAGTTGGTACAGTTGGGAAAACAGATTTATCTTCAGTTACCGATTGAGATAAGGCGGGCTTTTTGAATGTGTTACTTTCATATGAGTGATATGGAATATATTTTAAAGGTGATCGATTTGCTATTCCTGTATTCCATATGAATGAATGAAATACAGGAATGGCAAATCGATCACTAATAAAATATGAACAAAAATAATCGATTCGTAGAATCTGTTAGTTCGTTCGTGGTTGAAATGAAGTTTCAGAATAAATCTTTGTTTCATGATATCAAGAACAAAATTAAAGTTCTTATAAAACAAGAATAATGTTGAACACTATAAAAACCACATTTTATTGTATCTAGGACAAGGTACAACTACAGACAAAACAATAATAAAACTCTGAGAAACAACAAAATTGAAAATATTCTGCAGTCTTATCATCAAATCAACCAAAATAATTACAAATTGCATTTACAACAAACCTTCAACAATTTTGTTCATTTATTAGCACAAAGGTTCAACAAATACTCCAGTTTGATGATAATCTGCGTACTTCCTCAAATGGTGACAGAAAATGGAAACTGATGGATGGAAATAAGTATCAGTTGTGAGAACATTTCTGCAACTGATGGATGGAAATAAGTATCAGTTTGTGAAAAGCAGCTTATATTTTACCTTGTAAAAGAATATTTCCAGGAATTTCAGCGTCAACTCGAATAACAAAACATTCTATTTTCGACATTGGGTTCCTAATTCAAGTCCATAATATTTTGTCATTAATTTTTTGATGACAATAACAGTAGAAGAATTACTCTGAAATTATTGCGTAGTTTGTCATATTGAAAAATACATGTGTAAACAATAAACTTCTATTTTCTGACAAATGTCGAAATTGGAAAATTATCATGTCATCCGTCATCTGTCGATTGCGGGCAGTGCCTCCATGCGCGACTGGCCGTACTAAAAACTTGGTGGTACAGATCGCCAATGTTTCAGTATCTTTATTTTTAATTTGTCTGTGGGAGGTACTAATAAGATCTAGCCAATCAGAATCTTGTAGCATTAATCAGTCATAGTGACGTACATGGACATGAGTACAGGTGGCCCACGTAACATACAGAGTAGTCCAATATACATTCAAGAGCCTGTAACTCTCAGATACCAGAGTGCGGAGTGCGCTAGTCTGCCAATGTCCAGAGAGAATAGTAGCCATGACATGTCCATATACGTCACTATAACTCACAAATGAACTTCCATCCCTTTCTATTAGTGTCACCATTATCTTATGGGGAATAGACTCTCCTATTCAGATAACGTTCACTCTCTTCGCCTACAACCGACATACGAAGGTCTCGAGAACTATCTTTGTTTCGTCTAAACTGTATACCAGTCTAGACATGGCATTTGCATCCTTAAAGTCTTCAAACGCACTCACAGTGATGGCGTGTAAACCGGGTGATGGTATTGGAATAACAGGACTGATTTTAGTATAATACGAATTGATTACCTATATTATATTCATGATATGTATTTTATTATAGCATACACCTAGAGCAACAGGTAAGGAGACATATACCAGTACATGAACTTATCTGCCAATGCAACAGAGTTCGCTCCGTGGCTATCTTAGCTACCTAATTTTACAAAGTATCATCCCAAACATTGATCCTGCCTTCATAAATTCACTCCCCAGAAAGGAAACCAAACCGTACGTTTTTTACCACTTGGCTCTGAGTCTATCTCAGGTTCTTTACTTAAAACTCTTTTTCGAATTGCTATGGAGTTTCTGGTACTGGTATTTAGTTCACCATCCAGAATTTGAACCGCTCTTTCAGTTTTTTTAGAAATTGGCTACTCAATGTAGCTCTCAGCTACAATTGAATAATTCCATCCTTCATGGCATTTAATGTTAACAATCTGCCACGATTCCACAATTAACGTTGCAGATCTGCGAAAACAGTGTCCTGTGTATTGCATTGCAATATTCGAATTATATCTGAACGAGTACAAATAGTTTCTACCTCACTATCCAAACTTGACTATTTTAACAGCTTCACAACAAAATATTAAAATTCCAAACTGACGTCTTGAAATTGATTACGGAAATTGTCAGTATCAGACGATATCCATAGGTAACTATGAATATGCTTTCGTTAGTAACAAGATTTGGATTGATCAAAATTAAAGTATTCTTTTTCTTTCGAATATAAAACAGTAACTATGGTTACCATGTCCATACGTACCCTCAAATTACAAGAAATTTTTATCTTTAGATTAACCCATTAACGACTAGCGTTGCGAAAACGCAACGCATGACTGTAATATTTCAAAGGAATATTGTAACCTGATATATCAATATTTTTTTGAAAAACGGCAACAGTGTAGGTGGTAAATGCACCACTTGTAGGTTTATATAAATGTTAAGTCTAGAACTAACGCCTGTCGTAGACAGTTTATTGTTTTGTGTTAGTGTTTATAAATTTGTCATCTCGATATGGACTTCAAGTTAGTGTAAGTAGTATTTTTCCATTGTTTATAATAAAAATTGATTATTTTTTATTCAGATTCAATAGTAAATTGATGTAGTTATTTATAAGTGACCATTTGAAAACTTCAAAATAAATATAATAATGTGATTTTGTTGCGTAATTTAGAATGTTGCGAAAATGCAACGCCAGTCCTTATGACTACTGCTTTTTCAAATTTATATATATATATATATATATTTATATATATATATATATATATATATATATATATATATATATATATATATATTTTTTAGTGGTGGACTTTCACTCGAAGAGGCTCTGCAAGTGGCTTACGCAGATGATTTAGACGTTGGTGATATCTATATTGAACCCCCAGAACCAGCCGAGCTGACCGATGAAGACTCTGCAGATGAAGACGGAGGTGGTCTTGTTGATAATTTGTCTGCAAATCAGTTGCGAGCTGCAGCCGACATAAGCATTTATCAACAAGACAATACAGATAATAATGAAATTATATCCGAAGCTCTAGAGGAACCCGAGAAAAACCACAGCCTGTTAACTCCGTAAAAAAAATTGATTACAGCAACATTTCTTGGATAAATGGTGACATAGTTTGCAACAAAAAGTAATTTCCATAAAAGAACTATGAAAACTTCAAATGCCTTACTCCTACTGAGATGTTAATATAACTCATCAATGGGGAGGTTCAGATCTAATGAATGAAAATAACTCAAGGCATCGGATCAGCATTGGAGGAAAAAAATGATGGTAGAATCTATTCACTTGGCTGCTAGATACTACAATACAAAATGCATGGATTTTACATAAACGCGCAGGTAACAAATTAACTTTATTGCAGTTCAGAAGGGAAATTGTGAAAAGTTACCTAACCAAGTATCAAACTCTTCCACGTCAAGGAGGTCGTCCATCATCGAGTGCGTCAAGTCGTTCCTCATCAAGAGTTAGTGACGATATTTGTTATGACAATGCAGGTTACATTTTAGACTCTATTGCAAATAACGAACGATGGCGGTCGGCTGGAGACATTTGTACATCTATTACACGAACATACTGTATAAAATGTAACGTTGGAATTTGCAAAAAATGTAATGTTGACTTTTATAGTAGATTTTGAACATTTTGCTTAGTTAAGATTAATTTGATACTCCTAAGGACTGGCGTTGCGTTTTTGCAACACGTTGTTTCTTATAAAATAAAAGGAAATTGAATTTTTTTCTCAACAATTCATATTTCTTAAAACCTACCATATAAAGTAAACACAAAAAAAAATTGTAAAAAAAATAAACTCCGTCCTTAATGGGTTGAACTCGTAATCAAAAGAGAATCAAAGTATTTTTTGCACTAGTGCAAAAAAATAAACTTCTGGCACAGTAGATAGTGCATAAAGTAGTAACTTTCTGCACAATCGTGGAAAAACATCTTTTTTGGGGTGTTTTCCCATTAGATACCTATATCTTCGTGGCATTTTGTTTTAATTCGTTTCACTTTTATATTACACTTGGCACTTCCCGAGGGATGATTCAATGTATTATTCTGCTCAATTAGCCCTGGTTTTTGTGTCTTTTCACTGTTTTAGGAAAATTTAATTGTTACTTCCACATATGTTCAGATACCTCATTTTCTCTCTTGCGATATGCCTGTAAGGTCGAGAATCGCAATGGGGTTCACTATCGCGGAGCACACTCTAGAACGCAAAACAACGTCCGCTCGTCACCGGTATGGAGAGGTAGGTGATCCTAACCTCACTTTTTGTGGTCTGTAAAAAAACAAGCAGATAGACAGGAGAACGAGTTAATATTGTATTGTCATCCAGTTCATAGCCATGTCCGAAGTTTCAGGTCTCTAGCTCATCGGAAAGTTAGTTTAAAATCGATTGCGGACACGAAAGCGAGCTAATAAAAACGTGGTAACCAGAAGACATCGTTACGATTGAATCTGTTCGGCATGTTCATTCTTGTCTCGTTTCATAACCCACCTGTCATTCATGAAAAAATGCGAATACTATTCATTCCCATTTACATGCTGTAGATATTCGCGTATCATCCAGGAAATTCCGCACCGAGCGAAGATTCATTATATTTCCGTATTATTTGTTGCGCACATAATTCACATCGACATCCTATGAATACTCTTTCGGATATTATTTGTATAAATGATGGATACATCGCGGGTGTGACTGCTGAAAAAGCGTCGTGGATGAGGAGAATGGCAGTCCATAAACGACCGAAACTTGATCTCATATTTTCCAATTTCCGGCACTGCGGAAGGGGAAAATGTCGAAAGAGGATTTTAAATCATCAGATACGAATGATAATGCTGATAGGAATTCAATGCGGAATATAAATAAGATATTTTCGGTGTGAATTTATTTTTTCCAAGCACGAGTCTTGTCGATGTGGTGGGGTTTTTGTTGTGACATTGCATTTGACAAATAGTTCTTCAAGATAAATCGAATTTAGGTCGTTATTCAAAAGGTTCATATGTATAGTCAAACCATTTACAATTGCAGAAGCATATAAACAAGTTTTTCAGTCTTGAGGCGAAATCCTTTGAGCAGCAGAGGCGGAGATATCTAATTTTATTTAGATATTTAAATATTCTGAAAATACGTTAAAATAAAAAAATCTGCCATAAACTAAAAAGTATGTATTAATAGGCAATCGAATCATTATTTCATTTTTCCATGGTCGAAAAAAAGGCATATTTTCCAACAGAACACAACATAACTATAGAATATTTTAAAACCGATTTCGATCCCAGTCCAGAGACGCTACTGGCTTAACTCAGTCCTCCTGAACACGTATATAACTGGTGATTCATTAGTCTCAACGTATAGACACACCTACAAGCATTTTAATTGGCTTGCGGCCGTTTTGATTGACTGCTGCAGAACTGGACAGCTGTCACTCAAACTCACGTTGACTATCGGCTCTTTTGATTTCATTTGATGTACCGTTTGCCGACGGAGAATGCTTACTGTAGTACACATTATTTTTCGTTCCGTTTTTTCGCATATACGCTCGTGGTAGCGAAGTGAGTTTTTGATTTGCGTCCTATAGAAACAGCTTCTGCAAATGGAAATGGTTGAACTCGGGCCAGTATAGATGAATCTTCAAGATTGCATGTGGAATTGCGTAACGGGGATTTTCGCAAGAATCGCTTCTAAAGAAAAGAAAGGGGAAAAAATGTCCAAAATCGATCGAACGCATTGCTTCTCGAGATTTTTGGCAATGCAATGGCAATATCTGTATCATAGATTTATTTTCGTTTTCAAATACTATTGAACGTAGATTCAGTCGCAAAATTATAACAATAATTTTGCTAAAAATGGATGACAAAACTTGTCTGGGAAACTAGTGGAAATAAATCATTTTCACCCTTGATAATTCATAGAAGGGATCTATTGCAAATCAAGGCTGGATCACAAAATGTTCGACGTTACTAGCGATAAACCAACACTTCCTTCCTAGGTGGAGGTTATCCTCTATGGACACCCCTTGGTTGTGCACTGAAAACTCCACCGATTGTATCTTTCTGTTTGTCCTGTATGCTCCTTTCATTTCGTGTTTTCTAATCCATGTCAATCAGAGATTATCCGATGACAATGTATTTTCCTTTGACAGATAGAACGTCACTGGATTTGAACAATTCTCGAATTCAAAGTTGAACTATACAGGGTGTTTGTCAATAACATGCTAATATTCAAGGAAATTATTCTTGGATCCGTTTTGAGAAAAAAAAATCGAATGAACATATGTCCTGGAGTCCTCAACTTTCAACCTACAGGGTGTTGACGTTTTAGGAAAAAAATATTTTTTTATGATAACTTTGGTATGACCCTAGATATTTTTGTGAAACGTGGCGATCTCCTATGCATCAAAAGGCATTTTCTGCTGTACAACATAATTTTTTATTTTTGCCAGTGGCGTTCGTGCGGGATTTGCACTGAATCATTTTGAAGGGAAAAGTGATACGCCACTGCTATTTTTCAAAGTGAAACTCATTTTTGAAATCCTCGTTCCTTTCTGGGCAAATTTGGTCCCCTGATTTCTTTCGTTTGACGTGCGGTTTTCGCATAAAAAAATAAAGTTCATCCATTTGCATCTTGTTAGACCACTTGAGAAAAAAACAATTTACCTATCTAACTTTAAAAAAACATTTATTTAAGAGAACTACTATCAACGGTGAACTTATAGAATTAAAGTCATCTAAATACATTTTGGAATGCTAACAGAAAATCACCCAGAAAGCACATAGAAATAAATTGAATCAGATGTTTGAAATGTGAACCTTGTTTTTTTTCTCATGGACTCACGTACTATTTGGAAAATGCCGGAACTGTTTCTAATAGTTTCGCAAGAAACTATGATGTGATTGCCCAACTGCTCTTTAGTATGAATTGGTGTGCTGTATATATTACGTATCAATTGCGGTAATTCCATGAGTGCGTAATTGCTTTACTACACGCAATACGTACTATACTTCTTCTACGACTTCTATATACTGGGTAGTGCGTGTGGTTTAAGCCTTAAGTAATAAAAAAACGAAGGTAACTAACATAGTTCATGGTTTAATTTTCAACAACAAACAAAATCTAAGAAAATATAAATTTATACTATATAGTATATCAATGATGAATTTAAGAAATCAAATTTGTATGTAACTAAATAATTAGGAATTATTAATTATCACTAGCAGTGGTGTTGAAATTAATAGGGACATTTCTACAGTTTTTCTCAGAATGAAAGCATTTGATTTTTCCGATAAATTATTCATTTTTAAAATATTTCACGGAATCTCAATATCATTATTTATAGTCGACCAGGTTGGTAAATTATTGAAAGATAAGTGCCATGTGAAGTGGAATGAATAGAAAAATCGAATTAAACGGTTTTCTTCACATAAATGATTCAATATAAAATTGAACCAGAAAATGGTAGATCTCAGGTGAAAAACAACTACTTTCCTGGCAAATACCACGCAGAACGTTGAATGATATTCACCTGAGAATCCATGCATACTTCCATATAACATCAATGGACATTGAATGCAAATGTTTCTTTCTGATAAGCTCGATAATGTTTAATTTATGTCGTGTTCACCTAACAATCCGCATACCGGTTTCAGGCTTCTTGGCCCTCATCAGTACGGAGTAGTCAACCAGCCAAAAGTCCAAAGATTCGAGCTTGTAACACCTATAGGTACGCCGGAAAAGATAAACTTCAACTGGCGGTACCTAGTGACAGAAAGAAACACTCCGAAAATCTCCCACCTCGATAGGTTTCTAAATGAAAGATTCCTTCTCAGTAGGAGTGGCAAGCCCGTCTAGCATATAGTGAAAGATAAGTGCCATGTGAAGTGGAATGAATAGAAAAATCGAATTAAACGGTTTTCTTCACATAAAGGATTCAATATAAAATTGAACCAGAAAATGGTAGATCTCAGGTGAAAAACAACTACTTTCCTGGCAAATACCACGCAGAACGTTGAATGATATTCACCTGAAAATCCATGCATACTTCAGATAATATCAATGGACATTGAATGCAAATGTTTCTTTCTGATAAGCTCGACAATCTACCATTTTCTGGTTCAATTTTATATTGAATCCTTTATGTGAAGAAACCGTTTAATTCGATTTTCTATTCATTCCACTTCACATAGCACTTATCTTTCACTATATGCTAGACGGGCTTGCCACTCCTACTGAGAAGGAATCTTTCATTTAGAAACCTATCGAGGTGGGAGATTTTCGGAGTGTTTCTTTCTGTCACTAGGTACCGCCAGTTGAAGTTTATCTTTTCCGGCGTACCTATAGGTGTTACAAGCTCGATGATGGTTTGTTTGCGTTGTGTCTCACTTCAGCCAGAGTTCTTTGGACCTTTGGCTGGTTGACTACTCCGTACTGATGAGGGCCAAGAAGCCTGAAACCGGTATGCGGATTGTTAGGTGAACACGACATAAATTGAACATTATCGAGCTTATCAGAAAGAAACATTTGCATTCAATGTCCATTGATATTATATGGAAGTATGCATGGATTTTCAGGTGAATATCATTCATTCATCATTCATCATTTGCCAGGAAAGTAGTTGTTTTTCACCTGAGATCTACCATTTTCTGGTTCAATTTTATATTGAATCCTTTATGTGAAGAAAACCGTTTAATTCGATTTCTCTGGTAAATTATTGTTGATGGATTACAATATTCTTTCAGAACTTCTAATCTCAAATAATGACAATGTCACTTCAAATATTCAAAATGCAAGATAGATAAATGTCATGATTTGAGTGGTTCAAGGCTAACTTGATTGTTATACTTGGCACAGTTGTGCGTTTTTATTCTTCACGCACAGTTGTGCGTAAGAATGGATTCACTTATAGAGTGAACTCTACGTTAAACAATGTTTATTAATATAGGAGAAGAAAAACCAATGTTTTAAGATGACCCCACAGAAAATAATCAGAACTATTCACTAATCACCTCATATTCCAGCCCACACGGAAAACTTCTCCTGGTGACGGGATTCCAACATTGCATCTGGGTTTTCTTCAGCCCAAAAATGATTTTTGTGTGAGTTTTAAATTGCATTTCTGAAAAAAAATTGGCTTTATCGGCGAATAAACTTTCAGTATCAAATAATGGATTTTCATACACTTTTTGAAGAAACCATTGGCAAAAAAAGTTCAACCGTAATGGAAATTCGAGAGGGAGTAGCGCCTGAACCCGTTGAATATGGTGGGGATATAATTAAAAGTCATGGAGAATTGTTCAAACAAGGGTATGTGAGATATTCAAATTGTTCCCAATTTTTCATATACTTAAACCGATACCTTTCTCAATTGAATCCATAACCGCTACCTCAATTTATGGTGTTCTTACCGTACGTTGTACTCCTTTCAGGGCCAGTTGTATAGGTTACGTTTACAGTATAGTTCAAACTGGGGTTCAACTTTAATTCAACCTCAAGTTTAAACCGATGAAAATCAAAAATATTTTTTGTATATCTTTCAGTTACAGAATCACATTGGTTCATCAATATATGTTTTACATGGAAAATTGACAGTACTGACAAATAACTTTTCAAAAAAAAATTAAACCGACGAAATACGAAACTGAAAAGTAAAAAATAAAATAAACCTTCTTAGTCTCAGTAACTAAGCTCCTAAACTAATGTAAGTAACCAATTTTGAGTCGGCGCCAAACAAACAAGCAAATGAATTAGGTAAGGCGTAAAATGATGGCATCAAGTTGCGCGGTGACATTCTGATAATTTTTTTGAAGTAATTTAATGATCTTCGTTGATTGTTCGTTTGGCGCCGACTCAAAATTAGTTACTTACATTACTTTAGGAGCTTAGTTACTGAGAATAAGAAGGTTTATTTTATTTTTACTTTTCAGTTCCGTATTTCGTCGGTTTATTTTTTGTTAAAAAGTTATTATTTTTCAATTTTTTGTGGCTAAAATCTACCAATTACTACCCACTTGTTTTTTGATTACTTCCATAATACTTACTTACCCACCTTACTTCAACTATTACCAGTTAAATAATATGATTATCTACTTTTACTATTTGTTGTAATATAAATTATTTTCGTTGTTGTTTATTTCATAACTTTGTATATCATTCCATCCTCTCATAGAATATACTGATTTTGACGGATGTGGAACAAGAATAATGTCAGTAGCGATCTGTCATTGTCAACTACGTATGTGTGTGCCAATGTTCACTAGTGAAAAATCGATTATCTCCCATTTTTCTACCCGTAAGGGTAGCAAATCATTTCCAAAACCCAAATATAAGGTATACCCTATCTATTGAAAGAAGAATCATTCAGATCGAAGAACCCAGTACAAAGTTATGCCTGCTAGAATCGGTTAACGAACCAGAATTCAGAGGGTGAGTGATCAATATCCTTCATTTTGCTACCCTTAGGGGTGGATTTCATATTTTAAATTCAAATGGGATCGAATTCGAAGTACACCCCATCCACTGAGGAAAGAATTATCCGAATTGGACGTATCAGTAAAAAGTTATGCGTGATCATACATAAAAAAAATGATGGAAAAAAAATATACGGGTCGACTAGAGAACCTCCTCCTTTTTGGTTTCGTCGGTTAAAAATTACAAGTCAAGTTACAATCAGGACTAATCGTTTATGTTTCCCACATTCATCCGTGCGTGAATTTTCGTTATTGTTTATGATTATGTTACTTGTATCAAAATGGATTGCGGGGGCAGCAGGAGGTCGTAACATTTTTCGGAGCAAATGTAAGCCAATTTGTTGAAATAATACCTTCTCGGAGGCTTTTGAAAACCTGAACTTATTGATGAATTCTTGGGTAAATGTATTCGCTTTGTGCATTAGGCTGGAGGAGATAGATGGAACTATGACAGCGTCCATGGTGGCAGAAGTAGGTGATGATCCTGGTAATCACAAGCACAAGCTGAAAACTTTCAGTTTCTGAGGTCTTCCCGTTTATTCACAAATCACTCAAAAATATTGTACCATACTTCAGATGAATAAACATTATTATTATCGTAGTGGCAACGGTCACGGTTGGGTAGTATAATAGCAACATACATATAATAACAATGAACCCTCGCTATTGCTATGTAGTCGATTGCAAAAATAGTACGTGTAAATTTTATACATTTTTGACTTCATCACAAAAATAAGTGTTCTGTTATTATTTCAATCTCTAATTCTGGGATGTGAGGTTTTCATTCGATAAATATTTGAGATGTTTTCCGTTTTCTATTTTATTGTCTGAAGTGGATAGTAAAAGTATCAACAGAATTTCGTGGGACGGTGTTAGCCGGTGATGAAATGCAAATAGCGACTTGAAACTGCGAGTTCGGGAACGCCTGGACGGTGTTGTAGACTGATCAATCAGCCTTATGAACAGAGGACAGAGATTCCTTTGATGTCTTTCCGAGTTGTCCATCATACACGGCATTCTATCAGGACAAAGTACCTCACAGAGGATTATTAATTTGTGTTTTAATTTTCACGAATTGGTTTCGGTTACAAAAGCAAGTGAACTAATGTTAAATTAATGCACTTCAAGTACTAAGAGTAAACATCGTTACTAGTACTGTATAAGCAATACCCGATAGTCCCAATATTTTGTTGACAATTATACGTGTTAGAGAGTGTTGAACGTGTTTGTATTATTTAGGGACAGTTCAACGTTCTTACATCCTTGCAAGGGTGAAAGTGGGATCTCATATTCAGTAGTTTTGCGTTGACTCTGATGTTATTCAGTGGTTTCCCGTCAGGTTAAAGCTAGGCCAGGGTTGTATGGGTAATTCTTTCAATTTGTTAAACTACTTGGCTCTCACACTTCTTTATATTCTCAAGACCTTATGAACCTGCGACCTCAATAAACTAACGGGCAAGCACATTACTTGCCGTACCTAAAAGTACACAGAAGTAGCATTACTTTATGATATTCAAAATATCATTTAGACAATTTACATGGATAACCTCCAAATGCGGTGATCTATCGTATCAATACAATTTTTTTTAATCATTTACTTTCTTTTTTCTTTGACAGAAAAAACTTCGATTCATCTGGAACTAGTAGTGAGCACAAAATTGTTACTTCGTGGTAGATTATTTATGAATTATAAAAAAAATTAAATTGTTACATAGTGAGTATTGGAAATAAAACAGGAGACCTTCAGCTATCGAGTCACTAGAGGGCATTACCAGTCTTGCACACAGCGAATAGGCGTCGTGCTCACGCTCCCTGAAAATAGCTGTGATATTTTTTTTCGAGTTTTTACCTCCTGAACAAGAATCCGGAGAAAAACGAGGCGGTTTCATGCCGTTTCCGAGATATACTTTTTTTTCCTTTTCCGTTATTTTTAAGCACCGTTTTCTCGCACAAAAATCATTCAAAATGCATCCTTCTTTCAAACAACAAAGTACAAATACCAAATCACCCATTTTCGACACAACTTTGCACGAAATACATCCGGTTCTATCGAAAAAATGTTGTTAGTGGAGATGCGAGGAGGGGTTGGGATATTTGTTTAGACGAAGGAGGATTTTTTCGATAGAACTGGCTACAAATTGTGCCAAAAATGAATGATTTAGTGTTCGTACTTTATGCTGTTGATGTTGTAAGAGGGAGGCATTTCGAGTGATTTCTGTTCAAGAAAATGGTGCTTAAAAGTCACCTAATGAAGAAGGAAAAAATATATCTCGGAAACGGCATGATAACGCCGCGTTTTTCCTTTGGATTCGTGTTCAGGAGGCAAAAACTCGTGAGAAAAATAGTACAGATATTTTCAGGGAGCATGAGTACGACGCCTATACATTAACCAATTCCTGATATATATATTAATTGCGGTCTTCCGTCAAATAATATATCTTCAAATATTTCCAATGTGTCCATTTCGAGAACAGTAAATAATGTCAAAGATCCATAGGTTACAGGAAAAACATAATATTTCAATCCGCGCATGTGTTGAACCGAAGCTTGAAGTTTAATTAGCCCTCTAACCATCAGTTGACAGTTAAACTCCGAGTGGCAGTCACATACACCTATACAAAGAACTGTATTCAATAAACCGAAATTTTACTGACACTTAAAGTTAAAGTGGGTCTTAGATGATTGTCTGGTTCAAACCTTCCCTTTTTTCAAAACCTTCTATGGATGTTTGAAAATGTTCGTGCATCCTGAATTTTTCTATTTGGGAAGCGGTCTTCATACAACGGCCTGGCTTCCAGTGCATTACCATCAGCAAGCCCATACATGTAATGCATAGACATAGACAGATATATCTTTTATTGACTACGTTTACAATGTGTATGTAGCAGGTCAAACGACGTCGAAGAATGGAAGTTTTCAACTAGCAGTTAATCAATGTAAAATTGCAACATTTATTTCTTTTTTCTCAATTAATATTAGAATTTTGCATAACACTGGTAGCAGGTGTGTCCATATACTCCTTAGTTGAGTAGAACCCCTGTTCGTAGAGATATCTTTTCAGTTTTTTTTATGCAGGGCATATCCAAAATTTTCCAACAGGTGGTGATTTATTATAAAGGGCAATATCCAAGAAATTCTTTGTACTTTTATTTGATCTATATCTTTGTGGTTTGAGCTGATCAGCACAGCGTATCTGCAAACTCAGAATTCGTAAAATGGACTATGTTATTTTGATAATATTGTTGATTTTGATGAATTGAAAACGTGACAACTAGCTGGTTAGACAACTGTCAAAACTGTTTATGTTTATAATCCTTGATAATACTTAATTTCACAACAACGTGCAAATGAATTAATTTAATTTTTTTATGCGAAAACCGTACGTTAAACGAAAAAAAAAATCAAGAGGCCAGATTTGCTCAAGAAGAAATGAGGATTTCAAAAATGAGTTTTATTTTGAGAAATAGCAGTGGCGTATCACTTTTATCTTTAAAATGCTTCAGTGCAAATCTCGCACGAACGCCACTGGCAAAATTATGTTGTTCAGCGAAAATGCCGTTTGATGCATAGTAGATGCGTACTACGTTTCATGAAAATATATAGAGTCATACCAAAGTTATAATAAAATAAAAGTTTTTCTCTCAAGTCTTTAGCACCCTGAGGATTTCAAAAATGAATTTCACTTTGAGAAATAGCAGTAGCGTATCACTTTTATCTTAAAAATGCTTCAGTGCAAATCTCGCACGAACGCCACTGGCAAAATTATGTTGTTCAGCGAAAATGCCGTTTGGTGCAGAGTAGATGCATACTACGTTTCACGAAAATATATGCAGTCATACCAAAGTTACAATTAAAAAAAAAGATTTTTATCTCAAGTCTTTAGCACCCTGTAGTTCAAAAGTTAAGAACTTCAGGATAATGCTTAAGTGCTGGAAATTACATAAAATTACTCAATTAAGCTTTTGAACCAATAAAAGTACGAGAGATGCAATCTTTCGTTTTCTAAAAAATATATATTCTAGTCTGAAAGTAGTGAGCACGGCAGCTTTTGACTGTTACGTAAGCTTCATCTCTACAGCTTCAGAGGACGAAGCTTCAATTAGTTCGAGTCCTATCTGAATGAAAGAACCCAAATTGTGAAAACTGATAGTCTCTCAGCTTTTGGCAAATTAGGAGAGGTTTACTATTTTGGCAGAAAACAGAACTGTCTTATAGCAAGAACTCAAAATACCTTCATAGTAAAATGACTCGTATACGTATAAATTAATTTGTATTCTCCGAACTACATTTACCCATTTTTTTCAAATTGAGATTGTTATTTATCTAGTAACTAGCAAGTCAAGTATTCTTTATTATTAGTTCTATATTTATTTTTTATATCATATCATTTTGTTAAAAAAAATGCCTATGAGATGACAATCTTCTGACTATAAG
Source organism: Gonioctena quinquepunctata (assembly GCA_018342105.1). Lineage (NCBI taxonomy): Eukaryota > Metazoa > Arthropoda > Insecta > Coleoptera > Chrysomelidae > Gonioctena > Gonioctena quinquepunctata. The sequence goes on from JAFIRS010000658.1 coordinate 351,645, forward strand.
TATATTTGATTTGGACATAGTTTTTCTATAGCAATAATAGTCATCAAATACAATTCTCAGAGAAACAATTTTATTTTGTGCAGACTTTTTGTAATAGTGTACTTTCGGAAATCTACTGCCCGAAAAATGAAGGGAGGTATAAATATACCGGGTGACACAGGATATCGGGCCACCCCTGTAACTTCTGCATTCGTAAACGGATTCTTCTGAAATTTGGTACAGTTATATAAGCAACTATTTTGGATTTGATCACATTACAATCCAATATGGCGGACTTTCGGTTTTTCTGGAAATGCCAGTAACTTTGTTTTTTCAAATAGAACACCCTGTATATCTTTACATATTCAAGTTCAACAAGTCAAAACAAGTCCAAACCCCATGTCAAATGTCATTTTTTTAAAACAATTGAAATTCAAATAGTTTTTTTATTTTACCTTGTGGACGAATGAGATTTGGTCGAAGCTATTCACAATGAGTCGCAAATAACAGAAAAACTTATTTTTTTCTGAAAAATAATTTTTTGTCACGTCACATTATGATCAAAAATTCATTTTTTTCAAATGGAACCCCTATGGGCCACCTACCTGTCTCTCTAGAAGTTATATTGAGGAAAAAAATCCTATATCATTTTTGTATTTCGGTGCAGTAACAAATTGTATACATTCAAAAATCCACAAATTGTTCATGAGTTTCCTTGCAGTTCGAATAATTTTTCAATTTAGTAAGCTGTGGAAAACAACATTTCTGAATTTTGTCAACTAATTGTGTAAGTTATACTCATAAGCAGGATAATGTTTTTTTTCAATTCTTCTAGCGTTTTCTCGACTTACATTGCATTGGTATTCCAATTCCCGCGTCGAAGCGGTTGGATCAAAATCAACATAAGCAAAACGTTCATTTCTGCCTCCTTCTACGATCATCTTCTCCATTGTTGGGTTCTTTTCTGTGTGGGTATAACTGACAAGCGGCGAAACTGTTTTAAAGACATTCTCCGTAAATTATTAAATATCAACCTGTTCACTTCTTGTGAACCTATAATTTTGATTTTACATTTCTACTAAACTAATTCACGGAAGTAAACTGATTTTCGAGAGTTGAGATGAAATATGACAGCGAAACACAATTAGTTGAGAAGATTCAGAAATGTTGTTTTCCACAGCTTACTAAGTTAAAAAATTATTCGAACTGCAAGGAAACTCATGAGCTAGTTGTGGATTTTTGAATGTATACAATTCATTACTGCACCGAAATACAAAAATGATACGTAATTTTTTTCCTTAATGAATGTTCTAGAGAGACAGGTAGGTGGCCCATAGGGATTTCATTTGAAAAAAAATAATTTTTGATCAAAATGTGATGTGACTGAATTGATTCATCAATAAATGTCACAAAAAATAATTTTTCAGAAAAAAATAAGTTTTTCTGTTATTTGCGACTCATTGTGAATAGCTTCGACCAAATCTCATTTATCCACGAGGTAAAATAAAAAAACAATTTCAATTTCAAATGTTTGAAAAAAAATTATATGAGGTTTGAACTTGTTCTGACCTGTTGAACTTGAATATGCAAAAATATACAGGGTGTTCCATTTGAAAAAACAAAGTTACTGGCATTTCCAGAAAAACCGGAAGTCCGCCATATTGGATTGTAATGTGATCAAATCCGAAATGGTTGCTTATATAACTGTACCAAATTTCAGGAAAATCCGTTCACGAATGCAGAAGTTACAGGTGTGGCCCGATATCCTGTATCACCCGGTATGAAATTTACACTATAGCTGAAAAGATAACACGTTAACTGATACGATATTTCCAGGATTCTAGTCAATTCAATTAGTTTGAGTCCTATGTGAAAGTGAAAGAAACCAAAATGTGTAATAGTGTATTTTCAGGATTCCGGTCTGAGAAGCCTTCAATTTAATCATATTATATTATAAAAAACTTTTATTGTAGTACATAGTATAGATCAGAGAGCATATAAAATGTTTTTTGTTTTGAAAAAATTAATCGTACAAATTATCTCGTAGTTTATATAACAGAAATATCTTCACGAAGCCAAACTACGAGTTAACTCGCACACAGACACGCTTCGTCCCGTCGCTTTGTCATAGAGATGTGCATCTACATGCGTTAGTAATTATTCAGATATAGAGCCAAGCACACCACATTTACTCATTTTTCGAGAGTGTTGTTTAATAATTATTTTATAATCAATTTATAAATTTCTGTTAATTTGATAAAAAAAAAATATGTTCATGTAAGCCAACCATGATTTTTTGCTCTCCTCCCTGAAGCCATCTATTCATATTCACACTGATATACTACGAATTCAATTGTAGGTGCACACTTATGAAGAGCAAAGAAAAAAGGCAAGAAAACCAACTACAAATTATCTCGTAGTTGTCAGTCAACGTGTTAAATAATTACATTAATCGATGACAGGTATGAATATTCATGTTAGAAAGGAATAGTCCTAGTGTTTTGATATTCAGACTCAAGGTGTTTATGATGAGACCAACATTTTAGAACCTGATCAAACATTTGTTGCTGAGTGAAAGAACCCAAATTGTGAAAACTGATAGTCTCTCAGCCTTTGGGCAAACTAAGAGGTGTTCACTTGTGAAATTCTTGTGTTTATCAAAAAGTGATAATGATATTAATAATAGTCATTAGCCTTATTATCGATCTTGGGAGTGGGTCTTGTTCTTCCGACCAACTGTTTGGTTCAGATCGCTTCTCTCCTCCAATTATCTCTGCGGGTGTTACTGGTTACTGAAAAATAACAGAGAAGCTGATTTAGATAAGTCATTCTAACATAGCTGGAAGTAGCCTAGACTGTCGCAGATTAGGATTCATCGATTTATCAACTTCATCAACAAATTTTATGATATCTACAATGAACTCTGTGATTTTGTTCATGTCAGAAGGTTGTTGAAGAGGCAATAGTCTGGCAGAGATGGGCATTGAACGGCTTTTGGTAATAGTTTGTATCGGAAAATTTAATGGACATTTTCCAATCCCCTCAATTTTCAAGTCAATTCATCGTCTAGAGACATCAGTCCACTCTCCTACCTTCCTCCTTCCTTCGTGAAAGTTTCCACGATCCCAAAAAATCCGTTTGTGAAGGAATCACATTTTGGAAAAATCGCCGGGTAGACTTCAAGGATGATGGTGCAGTCATCTGATTTTTGACAGACAGATGTAAACAGTGTAGTAAATTTCAAGGATTTCATCTCTTTTCCGCGCCAACTGTTCTGTGCGGGATCTTGTTCGTAGAACTATAATCTTCGTCAGAGATACATTCTGGTCATTTCGATTTCAAGGTTTTCTATTATCGTATTCAACAGTCTGCTCAACATAACTGCGGCCTCCAGCTCCAATCTGGGTATGGTGACACCTTTTTATTCAATATAAACTTGGCAAATGTACCACTCCGTGTGTAGGAGTAAATTCATATGAAAAAATGCCGTCTGAGATTGCAGCCTACCTACATCTTCCAGAACCTCAGTGCCACACTGGCCATTGACGTTCTTCGGCTACTTTTTTGGCTGATTCTGGGGAAGAAATCACTAACATAAAAAGTCTGGGCGGCTGGAAGCCGACCACTGTGGCAGAGTCTCTTTAGTGCCTTTGTAGAAAAAATGTTGATCCTAACTTTTGCGGAAAGTATCTTTCCCGCCCTTAACTGCGTGCGGGAAATTATAAGTTTCCGCATTTGTTAGGGTAATTACTATATTAACAAGATGTTCGAGATAAGAGCTCTTCACCAAAATGTCACGCAGTTCGCTGAGTGTTTCTAAGTAAGTAAGTAAGTAAGTAAATTCATTCAATTCATTCAATTCAGGTATAAAATAGATACACATTCATTTCTAACAGAAGAGGAAAAAATATATATTTTTATAATTGGTTCTTTATTATTTATTTATGATTTATAATTTGCTTCATTGATTTCCCTTTTTTTTATAATTTAGAAAAATGAATACCTATCATAACAAAAATGAAACTCCGGCTATATTGTCTTACTCTTTTTCAACAATCCTTTTACCTTATCCCAGCTCAGTCGGTACGCCTATGAAAAATGAGTCATCTCTATCATCAGCAGCAAGGTTCAATAGTGCCAACTTGGCGCAATGCTTGATGTCAAATAAGCTGTTTTGTGGGAAAGATATATGGTTAGGTGCTCAAAAGATAAACATACATTGCAGAAAATCGTCAAATATTTGTTATTATTGAAATCAATCCTTTAAACTGACCTACTCTGCGAAATCTAACGTATATTAATAAAAACAGTGATGAAAAATAGTAAACTTTCTTGTGTATGATAAATATTTGGTGAATAAACGTTTGAATGTTATGGACAGTCTGTGAAAATAGAACAAACCAACAAAAGTTCAAATTTATGGACACAAATGATCAAATAATCACTATGAGTGTCTGGACCTGTTCTGTTGCACTTATTAAGTTTTGTTGTTAAAATACCTGCTATTCTTCCTTTTTGGGTTGTTCTCCTGGCTATTAGAAGTTTCGTGCTCTCTTTTCTTGTTTTTATATTCCCATTCGTATCTGAATTATTTGTAGAACGTTTAAAGATAGGTCTGCTTGTTTTTTGTGTTTTTCTTATAATAATTTTCTTTAAATTCGTAACTGGCTTCGTTTTTTAAACAATTTTTCATCTCTCCCAAGCTTGTTACAGTTCCTCTTGGCAACCCACACACTTCGTTTATTTTCACAAATTTTGAAATATATTGCCACTTTCTATCTGATTATTAGTTATTCTAACTTATTCTAATGATTTTATTTACAATGTACTATTCTAGACCTTATATTATATGAACAGATTTGGGTAAAATTCATATTTGACATTTTTCTGTGTTCAAAATTTTTATATTTCATTGTTTGCCTCGCATAGTTTTTGACATCTCGCCGTTGGGTTTTCTCCTGATATGATTTACCACACAGGATGTTTCAACTTGAATACCATTTGATCTACTTGAAATACAAAGTTTTTTCATGAATTTAAATTTCCATATTATTTTCATTGTGTATTCAACATGAATGTATTGTTGGTCACATACTTACGACAATAGAGATACTTCAGGATTGACATTTTGATACAAATGCGTTGACTGGAGGATGTTATGTGATATTAGAATAAAAAAAAGCATGGAAAAATCGTAAAACAAACATAGCATGAACCACGATAACTTAAATACTTAATAATAATATTATCAGTTTCATTATTTTTTTTAAACATAACCTAACATAGCAATATATATATATATATATATATATATATATATATATATAATATATATATAATATAATATAAATATGAAGATAACATAGTCCCAGGAGAACAAATGAAAGTTTAATGTTTTGGCTACCTAAGCAAGGTTGTATTGTAGCCAGCAAACAAAATAGTGATTCTAATCCTATATAACCAGACATATTATTGCAGGGTGGAGAAGGGAAGAGATATAGAGAAGAGATAGAGAGAGAGAGAGATCTGATTGTGATGCGCTCTGGAAGGCATCTCTAATAATGGTTATTCCTTATTCAAGTATCAGTAGAAGCTTATCATAATTAATATCAACAAATTTCTTTTTTGAATTTAAGTCCGTTTCTCATGCCTTTCAATGACCCAGGTAGAGTATTGTAAAATTTTGGTCCAAGATACGATATCTATTTTTGATTTTGCGTGAGTCTGCAGCGTGGAACATTCATGGTCTTAACTGAACTGGTACGAGTATTGAATGCATACTGTACAAATTGTATCTAACAAAAATTTTTGTTTGTGTTTCATCTTCAATATTATGATTAGTGGATTTATTTTTTGCACTGTTCGTTATTTCGTTCACATTCTGCCAAACTTTTTTTAAATCATTTTTAGCATCTAATATTTTATTTGTATAGCATTTGTTTTTGGTTTCTCGGATAAGTTTTGTCAGGAAGTTTCTATAAAGTTTATATTCGTTTTGTTTTTCTACTGAGAAGTCGGCCAAAAAATTTCGTTTTAATTTGTCATCCATGATCTCGATTTTGTCTGTTTATTCGATTTGTTTTTCACTTCTGTACATTTGTCAATATGCTTTTCTAGTTCATCAAAAAAGGTGTTGTATGCAGATTCTGGGTCTCTGGATTGCATAATTGACTCCCAAGTTTCTTTCTTGAGTGCTTTCTTGAGCTTATTATAATTGGGGACGGCGAATGATTTTTCCGTTCATATATTGGTTGTTTTCAACTGTTCATCAAGTTTTACCGATAACAGTGACATGTAGTGATCGGTTATATCACATTTGAATATATAAGAATTGATTTGATTGTTGTATTTTTTTAAATTTTCACATAACCGTGGTCAATTGAGCTTGTAGACTTAGTCGTTTCTCTGGTTGGTTTATTAATGAATGAAGAAAATCCCATTTCAGCCATCATGCATATGTAATTGTTAACAAGTGTATCTGATGTATTTAATATATTCATATTTACGTCTCCAATGAATATTTTTATATCTGCCTCTGGTTCATTCAAAAAGTAGGACTCAATATCTGATAAATACATTTTCAGGTTAGAGATGGTGGACGATATGATGCAGTTAATAGAAATGATCTATAACCTATCGGAAACGATATTCTAATAAGTTGATTTCACTTAGGTGTTTTATAGCAGAAGAGAAGTTGAAATCTTTCCTAATGTACACTATCATCAACCCATCGTTCTGGTTGAATTGAGATTCATTATATAATATATCAAAATTTGGAATGGAAAAAATTTGGATATCGGGATGTGTGAATCTAGTCAAGTCTATTCCACATGAGGTTCATTTTCATTTGATGTAACATTTTATTCTTAACGACTCCCATATCTAGAAAAGTGATGCTTTATATTTTTTTCTCTTCCTCTACTATAAACTGTATATTTACATTGTAACTATTGAAAATAGACGCTCTTCTGGCCTTCTGGTTTTGTAATTTATCATTTACGAATTCTTTCGGAAGGCTCGTAGAAAGAGGTTTCCACAAATTAATAACTTCTTTCATTACCTGGAACTTTGTCTCTCTATTGATTGAGAGTATCGAGTTACTCCTAAGAATTGACTCGATGCGTCTCAGTTCGAGTTATTGTGGTTATTTCCACAGGAGATGATTAATTTTCCTGGAACCTCTATATCAAGCTGGACGTTATTGTTGTCTACACGTTGATCCAGGCATATATTTCCTTAAACTAGACCCTGGAATGACGTCCTTAAATATTAGCATGTTGTTAAGAAACACCCTGTATAAACAAATAGGTGGTACCCGTGACTTCGCCCCTATGTATTTCTCCGTGTTGTTCCACCTGTGACTTTGGCCGCACCCCGTTATCCCGTTCCCAGGTATACCGTTATATTGTTCCCAGGTATACTGTTATCCCGTTTCCAGTTATCCCGTTTTCTGGTTATCCCCTTATCCCGTTTCCTGATGTCCCATTATCACGTTTAACCGTTTTCGGTTATCCCGTTTCCCGTTATCCCATCGTCTCATCAACCCTTTCCCATCAACCTGTTTTCCGTTATTACGTTTCCCGTTATCCCGTTATCCATTTATTCCATTATCCGGTTATGCGAATTATGGTAAAATGGATAGCGCCGTGTTCAAATATCTGTCTATACCAATTTCCATGGCGATCGGTTGATCGGTATAGAAGATGATGCGCTGCAGCGCCATCTAGTGGCGAGTTGAAGTAAAATAGATAGCATAAAAACCGTCCCCATGAAAAAATACTTTAATGTGCCAACTTTCATGGTGATCGGTCATACGCTGTCGGAGTTTATCAATCTCATACATATACAGGGCGTTTCTTGAATGATGTCATTGATTTCAGGTGGTTATTCTTCGTCATATTTTGCGAAAAAAACTCCATGTCCTAACTTGCTTCGTTTCCGAGTAACGAGGCGGGGGGAAGGGGTCAATGGCTTAATAAAAAATCGTTTTTTTATGAATTACTCTTCCTGCCGATTCTTATGAAACTTGGTATGTTTGTTAGCACTAATAAGGGGCTTCATTTTTTGAAATTTGATTTTGAATGTTAATACCAGTGGCGTCGCAGACGGTTACCTGGTTGATATTTATGGTAAAATTCATTTTAGGTACGCTACTGTTTTCGCTAAGACTGATATTATTTGAAATAGCTAAACTTTATCGAACCAAAGTCAGTGGCTTACAAAAATGGGGGTTACCCAACATTGAAGTTCAAATTTATGCGGAAAATATTCGTTGTCATTTGAACAAACTTTGAAATGAAAAATCTATTTCGCCATTAGATGGAAGAAGAAATCAAACTGCTTGTTATTTTTTTATTCGGAGAACAGCATAGCATTAATGGAAAATAATCAAATAAGATGCTCAAAATGACAACCTTCGACTTGCAATACAAGCGTCAAGTCTTCTACTCATCGCCTGCCACACACGTTGAAAAAATTTTTGGGTGTTGCGTATGACATTAGAATTACTGATAATTCTATTTCTTGAATCATTTACATCGACAACTGGTGTCGCATAAACAAGCTATTTAAGATATCCCCAAGAGGAATAATCCTGTAGGTTCAAGTCTAGAGATAATGGTGGCCACGTTTGAGGTCCCCCACGATCTATCCACTAGTGAACAAAAGTATTAAGATATTCACGAGCAGTCGACCTGGAATGAGCGGGTGCCCCGTCGTGCATAAACCACATATTTTGTCTTACTAGCAAAGGTACATCCTCTAAGAGTCCTGGCAATGTTTCTTGTATGAATTGTCTAGGCATCACACCATTGAGTCGAAGAGGAAGAAAATGCGGCCCTATGAGATGATCACCAAAAATTCCCGCCCAGAAGTTATACGAACACTCCTGCTGAAATCCACTTTCTACAGTAGCATGGGGATTCTCGTAATCCCAATTATTGTTATGTAAATTTATGATGGCATCCTATGAAAAACTTGCCTCATCTGTGGATAAAACCTCAGGCGTGAAATTGGGATTGTTAACAATTTTTTGAAGGAACCACTGACAGAAATCCAATCGTCTAGAAAAATCTCTTGAACTGTAAAGCTAATTTTCAAGTACTTGTTGAAGAATTGCCGTCAACTTCTTGAAGAATTGCTTCCGCTAACTGTGTTCTCATTATTGCCCTCGGTCTACCAGGACTCTCAGCCTGTTTAGATAAAGATCCAGTTTCGCATGATCTAGCTAATAATTGAACCGCATTCAGCGCAAAGGGCTTTATTATTTCCAGTCAACTGGATGCACATCACTTCTCTAACCGTCCACAAAAGTTAATCCTACATTTTCCATTCGTGCTTTTTCGCTCGAATATGCGAACTCATTTCATAATCAACTGATGAAATATTTCCTTTGCTTTTATTCACCGAATCATGTATTCATCATTTTTAACGCAGAGAGAAAAGTTGGGTCTCTGTTAGAGAACAATATTAGCAGAGACTTTTTTTCATGGAAAACCTCATTGTTGGTGAAAAATTATTGAACCACCTCAGATATATGATAAGTTTTGACGTTATAGGATAACAAAAGTTACACTGAAGGAATTGGCCTTGGTTTAATCTGGATAAATTTCATATTGAGTATGACATAACGTGATTAATACATGTGTAACAAGAATTAATATACAGAGGGGGTCATTGAAACCGAAACAGCGACTTGTAGGTCGGCAGAACCGAATTATATAAAAACGCTCGGACACATCAACTACATTTTTGAGGGAGACATCGTTCGCGATGAAATTCACCGAAAATACATTTCATCCCTCGGAGCTGTGACCACCACCCCAAAATTTTCAAATGGCAACATATGGCAAGTGATACCTCATTTGAAAGGTATTTTCCTTCTTAATATCAAACAACAAAAATAAATTTATTCTATCGATTCGTTTTCGAGATATAGGAACTTGAAGTTGGGAAATACTTTTTATTCACTCAATTAATAAAATAACATCTAACATGCAACTGTTCAAAGATAATTATCATTGTCAAGGAATTTAATGATCTAACTGTTTACCAACAAATAACATGCAATTCCGTTTCAAATTTTTATTTCATCCTCATTTACTTGATCGAAAAAATTTCAAGGTTCTCAAAGATCGAGAAAAAGACGTTTTCTCCAATTCGACTCAAATGTGAATACAACAAAAACATGTATGAGATAAATTTTTTTGCCAAATCGCAATTGTGGACGTCTATCAGTGTCAAACTGATCTTTGATTGAACGACATTAAGTGAATTACTTGACTGAAGCTGCTGAATATCTTTCCGCAATAATGTGTATACGATCGCGGAAAGAGTTGAAATATTTTTTTTTAAGAATGATGAGTGTGGTAACCGTGCAGCTAATTTGTTCAATGAGACGCATCCAGATAAACTTGTTGCTAGAAAATAGGTTCTAGAATCAGTGCAAAAATGTCGTCAAACTGGATCCAGTAGCCAACAAGAAACGAGACCCAGAACGTGAATTTCCGTTGAGAAATGAAGCTGTTGAAGTTGCACTTTTAGGGCAAGTTCATACAGACCCACCATTGAGCACAAGGAAATTGGCTGGTGTTACCAATATCAGTAGAACCAGTATCCGCCGAATCCTGAAACATCATAAATTCCACCCCTACAAAATACATTTGGTACACCAATTGAATGAAGATGATTTTGATAGGCGACAGGAATTTTGTGAAATTATGACTACGAGAATAGATGCTGATGAGAATTTCCTTCTCAACATCTGCATTTCTAATGAGTCTACATTATTTTTGAATTCGACTGTGAATCGTCATAATTTTTCGTTATTGGTCGGTTGCCAATCCAGATGTTTTCCACGAAGTCCATACTCAAACTCCCCAAAAACTCAATTTAAGGGCCTTTATTTTTGGGGACCGTTTGATTGGACCAGTATTCCTTGACGGTAACCTGACAGGAGAAATTCATTTGGAATTATTGAATGAATTCGTTTATCCACAATTAGAAGACATCATTGAAAATGACGATCGTTACCATGAAGATCACTTGATATTTCAACAAGACGGGGCACCTCTACATTATGCACAGCCTGTTAGGGCGTTTTTGGATAGAATGTTTCCTGGAAGTTGGATTGGAAGAAGAGGCTCTATAGTGTGCCAAGCCAGATCTCCATATCTCCCCACTCGACTTTTTCATGTGGGGTCACTTGAAAAATAAAATCTTTGCAACCAAACCAGAATCTCTGGAAGATTTACGAAGGAAAATTATTGAAGGATGCCGTCGGATAACGCCGGAAATGCTACGAAATGTGAGGTCTCGTTTTGAACAGAACTTGTACTATTATACGGAAATGGGTGGTAGACAGTTTGAACATTTAGTTCATTAACAATAATAATTATTGCGACAGTTGCTTTATCAGCTTCAAGTTCCTATATCTCGAAAACGAATCGATAGAATTAATTTATATTTATTGTTTGATATTAAGAAGGAAAATACCTTTCAAATGAGTAATCACTAGCCATATTTTGCCATTCAAAAATTTAGGGGTGGTGGTCACAGCTCCGAGGAATGGTATGTATTTCGGGTGAATTTCATCGCGAACGATGTCCTCGAAAATGTAGTTGATGTGTCTAGCGTTTTTATATAATTCGGTTCTGCCGTCCTACAAGTCGCTGTTTCGTTTTCAATGGCCCACTCTGTATGTGTGAGAAAAGATGTGATTGTTAAACTTTCAGTAAGTCAGATTTAAGATTTTTTTTTTGATCCCCGTCAGGAACGAAGTTTTTTTTTCTCTTTCGGTACTCTTTTTGACGCTGAGCATATTATTTCACTATTTTGTCTCTGTAGTGTATATAAAAAGTAAATGGTAAACACTCGAATCACATTAAACGTATGTGAATACTTGTATTAAGTTATACAATTTTATCAACTTTGTTTTCTAAGTTTGTAATACACATACTTGCTGCACTTTCCATGCAAAATTGCAATAATGAGACAATATAACTCACGCATGATTTGAAACAAAAAAAACAAATAATAAATATATTTTCTACTTTGCTCCGAAATCTTAAATGCGCAATGGAAATATTCAATAAAACAACTCTCATGTGCTACAAATTCACGAATGATTTCAAAGACCAAATGGAGCTGCCGTAAAACGAATACCGCCAGACATCCGGAGTTCAATCCTCAACGCGACCATATTCTTTAACTGACGAAACCAAAAAGGAGGAGGTTCTCTAGTAGACCCGTATATTTTTTTTCCATAATTTTTTTTTATTTATGATCACGCATAACTTTTTACTGAGGCATCCGATTCAGATAATTCTTCTTTCAGTGGATAGGGTGTACTACGAAGGTGGTCCCATTTCAATTTGAAAAATGAAATCCACCCCTAAGGGTAGCAATATGAAGGATATTGATCACTCACCCTCTGAATTCTGGTCCGTTAACCGATTCTATCAGGCATAACTTTGTACTGGGTTCTTCGATTTGGATGATTCTTTTTTTAATAGATAGGGTATACCTTATATTTAGATTTTGAATGGAATTATATCCCCTCACGGGTGGGAAAATAGGGGGATAATTGATTTTTCACTTATGAACATTGGCACACACATACGTAGTTGACAATGACAGATCGCTACTGACATTATTTCTGTTCCACATCCGTCAAAACCATTATATTCTATGAGAGGATGGAATGATATACAAAGTAATGGAATAAACTAACCAGAACAACAAAAATAATTTATATTAGAACAAATAGTAAAAGTAGATAATCATATTATTTAACTGATAATAGTTGAAGTAAGGTGAGTAAGTAAGTATTTTGGAAGTATTCAAAAAACAAGTAGGTAGTAGTCAGTATATTTTAGCCATAAAAAATTGAAAAATAAAAACATTTTAACAAAAAATTTAACCGACAAAATATACGGAACTGAAAAGTGAAAAATAAAATAAACCTTGTTAGTCTCAGTAACTAAGCTCCTAAACTAATGTAAGTAACTAATTTTGAGTCGGCGCCAAACAAACAATCAACGAACATCATTAAATTACTTTAAAAAATTATCAGAATGTCACCGCGCAACTCGATGCCATCATTTTACGCCTTACCTAATTATTTGCTTGTTTGTTTGGCGCCGACTCAAAATTAGTTACTTACATCAGTTTAGGAGCTTAGTTACTGAGACTAAGAACGTTTATTTTATTTTTTACTTTTCAGTTCCGTATTTCGTCGGTTTAATTTTTTGTTAAAAAGTTTTTTTATATTCATTTATATTTTATATTTTATGTTTGCTGTGAGTACTAACATTTCAAACACATTTCATTCGGTTACTCGATTGGCCAGGTTTTCTTCATCCCCGAATGTTTTTCGATATGGAGACTCAGATTATTTATGTTTGTATATTTTCGTCACGTAAGGAAAAATGTATGTGTAATGCTCCATCCATGGTTCCAAACGATCCAATAAATCAATTAATATCGAGGTAGCAGAATATGTTGCCATCAATCTCATGTATCCACCATTTTGTGTTCCTTTTTTCTCAATATTTCCCCTTGAAAGTTGACGTTTTCTATGCCATCACATGTAATTATCATTAAACCATGAAATACTATACCTATATATCCTCTTTCCGAACACAGTAAAAGGTATTTTATTCCTGATGATACTATTCTTTATATCATATCAAATTGACGTGCCACATATTCAATGTAAACCATTAATCCAACTTCATCATACAAAAAACATAAGAAATTATGTCCAAAGATATAATCATCTTAACACACACAACATCTTCCGGATTTTTTTTCCAGCACTATTTCAAAACCAACAAGTTATATTTTGTTAAGATATCATAGTTTTGGTCTATTGTAGGCAAAAAAACGTGTTTTGTTCCTTGATGACTCTCTCTGTTTGAAATATATATATTTTTCAATTTTCGAGTATACCCCTATACTGAAAACAATTGACAGATCGTTTTTGATTAAAAAAGAAAAATTAATTGCTACTGCCCATTGAATAAAAAAAAGGGTAACAATCTGATGAATTCAATTGTTTAATATTACCTTTCATTTAGATAAAGGGTGCGTTACATTTTTCTTTGGGTCATTTACAAAGTTTTTATTGAATTTCGTCAATTTTAACGAGCGCTCTATCATATTTTGTCGCAATGTTACGGATATATTACCTGAGAGGTAGATTCTTGCATCATCAGCAAATAATATGCACCTCGATGGATTCATATTTACAAATTATATTATTAACACAAGTAATGAATAGAAGGGGCCCCAGGACTGCTGGACTCCATAATTGGATGTACCTTCGTTGAAGAACACAGTTTGATTCCGTTCGCTTAGATAAGATCTGAATAAATTTTGAGCTATTCCTCTAATTAACACCATAATATTCAAGTTTGTTCAGTGAAATTTCATGGGAGACACAGTCAAAAGCCTTGCTGAGATCACACAGGGTTGCACTTGGGCATTCTCCCCGTTCAAGGCCCTCAAATATGTCTTCCACCAATATACCTTGATTTTCTTCAAAACCCAACTGATTTTCATGTAAACTATTATTGGTTCCAAAATAAGCTGGAAGTCGTTTTTACCATCTTCGTTCGTTGTCATTCTGTCATTCTTTCCGGTTTAAAATTTGTAATCCATTTTTGAAGCACTTGCCGACATCTGATTGAACTGACATTTGGCAGGTGTTCATAATTGCGGTGACAATGCATTATGAAAAAAACAAAATGGCGTACTAGTTTTGTGATTATGGTATGATTCGATTCGAAATTGCTGTGGTTGTTTTCTGGGACGGAGATTGTAAAATTTGAAAATCTCAAAAAGGCGGCTCCAAAATGGCGGAGGAGTTTTGTGATTATGGTTTGATTCTATTCAAAATTTGTACGTGGGGGTTTTCGGAGTCGGAGACTATGAATTTTTTGACAAAATTTATGTTATTGAAATGGTGGCTCATGGAATTTTTGTTATTGAAAAAACCAAAATGGTGCTTCAAGATGACGGACGAGATTTAGCTTTATGGTCCAATTCGATTCGAAACTGGTATGTGGGGGTTATCAGGGTCGGAAGTTATGAATTTTCATTCAAAATAATTGAAATGAAGATGGCGGCTCCAAGATGACCGATGATCTCTGTGTTTATGGTCCGATTCTTTTCAAAATTGTTACGTGGGGGTTTTCGGGGTCGGAGATTATGAATTTTTCAATTCATAAATTGAAAATGGCGGACGAGTTTTGTAATTATGGCCCGATTCGATTGAAAATTGGTAAGTCGGGGTTTTTGGGGTCGGAGATTATGAATTCAGTCGAAGATTATTGATTTTCAGTTGAAATCCATGAATTGAAGATGGCAACTCCAAGATGGCGGATGAGTTAATCTCTAGATGATCTCCTCTTTGAGGACTAGATAACTCAGAACTTTACACTCAGTAGGCCTCATAATAACGATGCTTTAACAAAAATGCATAGATTAAGGCGTACTCAAGTACTAAAGAGCACAAAATAAAATAATTAATGAAAAAATCTTTTTGAAGACAGGCTTTCATTCAAATGCACTAGAAAATAAAAAATAATTGCTTTGGAAGTGTGACGTAGATTATTCCGTGAGTTATAGATTCAAAAGCTTGTCGCTTTTGTATTCGAACTGAAAACTTTGCGCGACAAGCTTTCAAATCAATAACCTACGTCACACATCCAGAGAAATTATTCCTTACTTTTTAGTCCATTTCAATAAAAAGTTTTCTTTAAAAAGTTTTTTTTATTAATTAATGTATTTAATGATAATTTCGAAGATTTTGCCAATAAAAGGAATCCTTGAGATGGGTCGGTGATTTTCAGGCACGTCTACATCACTTTTTTTTAATACCGGAATGAGCTTTGTTTGTTTCAATATACGGGAAAAATACCTTGAGAGATTATATATTTCGGCGAAATGAAGCACAATATGGAGTTTTATATCCTTCAGTATTTTACAGTTTACTACTCAAGTTGAGGACGTCCATACAGTTTGTGTTTTCCAAGAGATTAATTGCGTCCATCACTTCTACTTCATTGATTGCATAAAGAAAAAATGAATTTGGAATTCTAGGTGAGTATTTCAAGTATATTTATATTTTTGCAGCTGCAGCTGTTGAAAAATATTCAATGAATTCATTTGGTGTTATATCACATGCAATTTTGTTTTGATTGTTCATTTCATCACGTTCATAATTGATGAGTCGCCATGTGTCTTAACTTTGATTTTTGGAATTCAAAATGAAGTTATCATAAGCTGTTTTCTTTGCTTTACTCGATTTATTGTCGGTTTTCTAAGAATCATAGTTATGATCACTCATTTTAATTTTAATCTTATGGACCAAAACATCGTCATGGACTAATTGGTCATGATGGCAAACAGAAATAGATACTCTTGCCTTTCTGTGCATCTCACTGGAACACAAATATATTTCATTACAACTTATATGGAAGGGGTCGGATTACACTTTATATTTCAGCGACAGTTTTGTCCGCTTGTTATCGATACTTTATCGCTCTCCTCTGATCGATTCCAGAGGCTTAACCTGAAATGTGTTGATACGGCGGAAAATGAATGGTTTTCAGGAGACCTCATACATTTTATATGACACTCGAAGCGAAGTGTTTGCTCATTTTCTTCCGGTAGTTGATCTCAATTCGCTTGGATGCATAACTGGATTTCGAATTGAGAATACCGTAGCAACATTATGATACAGTGCGATCAATGAAGTTTCAACATGGCAATATCGCTTTCTTTTACTTGCAAGCAAGTTTATTCGACATAGACCAGGGCCAAAGCCTTCAAAAATGGTGAAAAATGAAAAAAAAATGACAGTAGGATGAAACCCATTAGAAAAGGGGGGGAATATGATAAAAATGAAAGGAAAAATAAATTACGGTCGATCCGAGTTCGGGAAGTGGGAGAGGGTGAGTTTTTAAGGGTAAAAAATGGTTTATCTTGATTTCCGGCAAAACTACAAGTCCTATGGAAAAAACTTTTGTATTCATAATTTTTTCACATAACCTCAAAATTTAGGTGAAAAATTCAAATAACCAAGTTTTTGGTTTTTTATTTTTATCTTTTTCAAAATAAAATTTTTTTCTACTTAAATTGAAAATATTCCATACCCAAATCCTAATTTTTTTATTTTTCGCCTTATTTTAACTTAATATCAAAAAAGCACCCTAATTTTCAATCGAAAATTCTCGCATCAAAATATCAGTTTTTCCAAAAAGTCGGGAGGCTTTTTGTTCGTTAAAATCTCTACTTTCTGATGGTGTAAAAAAAAATATACATTACCATAGTAAATGTTCTCAGAAAATGCAGAAAATTGAAAAAAACTCAAATTCGAAAAAAAATTTTTAATCATTATGTACAATTTTGAGCTATTTATTGAAATTTACACTTGAAATCTCAAAAAACGTAAGATTACATGTTACATTGATAAACATTTATTTTCTCAAACCAGGCTCTGGAAATGGAAAGGATCTATTTTTCACGTCTAATAGTTTCAAACATGAATCCTTCAAAAATATTGTTGCATTTCTGCATTGTTTTTCTGGTTGCGATACAACATCTGATTGCGATACAACATCTGGATTTGCCGGAAAAGGAAAGAAAAGTGTCGTTAATTCATTATTAGACGCGAAAAATTTGTCAAATTTGGCCGATGTTTTTTATAAGAAAGATGCAAGTAAAGAAAATATAAAAAAAAATGGATTACAATTAATCGATTCTATTTATAAATGTAAAAAAGAAAAAATAACACTGAATCAATTAAGGATTCAAAAATATCAATTGGCAAAAATTAAATCATCCTTCATTTTGGCAAACCTCCCACCCACAGAAGGAGCAGCAGAACAACATTGTTACAGAGCATATTATCAGCTTCAAACTTGGTTGGGTAACGAATTGACAGCAACAGATTGGGGCTGGAAGCAACACCATTATGCCCAAATTTACAGAAAAGGATTTAATTCCGGAAGTATTGCTCAAAACTATTTGCTGCAGCTGTGAAACAGCATGTAACAGTTTAAAATGTGGCTGCCGAAATCATGGTTTAAAATGCACAAATTTATGCACTAATTGTCATGGTTCTGAAAATTGCTCCAATATGGAAGAAAAAATCTACGAGGAAGTAAATGATTCAGATGAAATTCTGGATGAAGAACCAATGCAGACTGGAAATAACATTGGAGACGAAGATGATGGTCTTGAAGATTTCGACGATCAACTAGAGTTGGAAAGGCTTGTCGAATCTAACGTTGAAGAAATGCCTTCAAAGAGACAAAAACTAATGAATAACTGATCAGAATTTCAGATAAGGTATTTATAATTAACAAGATTAACGTTTTTGAAAAAAAATATAATGAATAGTGTAATCAGAATTATGTATCTATATTCAATAGTACGATTTACATGTATATTTATATTTTATGAGATTTTCTATGACATGAATGTAATTCGAATTTAATAAATAAACTTTTTAACTAAAAAAATGCAGCTATCACATTTTTTTGATGAAATTGTACATAGTGATTAATTTTTTTTTTCGAATCTGAGTTTTTTTCAATTTTTTGCATTTTCTGAGAACATTTACTATAGTAATGTATATTTTTTTTACACCATCAAAAAGTAGAGATTTCAACGAACAAAAAGCCATCCGACTTTTTGAGAGAATTTTCGATTGAAAATTAGAGGTGCTTTTTTGATATTGAGTTAAAATAAGGCGAAAAAATAAATATTTTGAATCAAATAAATTACAGTGTATTCGGGACATAATAAGGCGAGTTTTCACCAAATTTCGTAGGAATTTTTTTTTTTGAAAAAGATAAAAATAAAAAATTAAAAACTTGGTTATTTGAATTTTTCACCTAAATTTTGAGGTTATGTGAAAAAATTGTGGATACAAAAGTTGTAGATCTTTTTATTATCTACAACTTTTTTCCATAAGACTTGTAGTTTTGCCGGAAATCAAGATAAACCATTTTTTACCCTTAAAAACTCACCCCCTCCCACTTCCCGAACTCGGATCGACCGTAATTTATTTTTCCTTTCATTTTTATCATATTCCCCTCCTTTTCTAATGGGTTCCATCCTACTGTAATTTTTTTTGGTTTCAAAAATTATCGACCCTGGTCTAACAGTGGTAGCAATCGTTAAGAGATTTGAGCCGAGTGGGCTATGGTAGTCTTCTCAACCATGGCAAAAATATGTTCTCGTGTATTTGCGTTTGCTATTGAGACATGGGGGTGAAGGTTAGTTATTATTTTCAAGGTCGATTATCTTTTTACAAGCTTTTATCCAGTTTCACCTGTCCTGGTGTCCGTCTGTCTGTGTCTGTCTGTAATAAAATCTAGCAAGTTAAATTTGACCCACTTCTGATCGTCCGATTGATTTGAAAGAACCCCTCACCAAATACCTACGTGAAAAAATGGCTCCCAGCCAATTTTGAAAAACATTTTGGGATATTATGGTAGAGGCCACTAGAAGTTACACGTGCAAGTTTTAATTCGTTTTTAGGTCTAGTTTCGGAAAGAGGAATGCCTGTTTTACTGAAACATAGTAAGGTTCACTTATCCCAAATTATTACTGGCATTGCTGGTTTGACGGAAGTCAAATGGCATGTCAGTCAGTCGATCGTTAAAATAACAGAAGCCGCCTATTATACAGGGTGGTTCAAAAATAGCGACATTTTGTATATTTCGCCAATCTTTATCATTGGTCCCATTAGTGAGACTGAGCATTTTTCATCAAAAATAACTTCATTGGGAGTCTTTTCTTATGACAAGAATATTTTCTGTGAAAGTTTTACCTTTCTTCCAAAACACTGAGTTTAAAAAAAAACTGTTGTTTATACTTCATGTTTTTAATATTAGTCACTTAAAACAGCCTTTTTGAGATAACGAAGACTTATAGTGATTGCTTAATATGATTAGCTATAAAAAGCTACAATCACATTTCATATGGGGGGTGTTAACAAATATAAGTTGAAATAGGTTTTGCACCTAACATATATGTTTGTTAATTATTCTTGAATGGATCTGTCAATTTGAATCATATTTTTCAATTATACTCTGAAGTAAATTACCCTTCACTCGTGTAAGTTCAATTAATTTCCTATGTCTGGTTTTCGAAATATAAATATTGAAAATTGATATTCTATAGAAAATATTATCAAATCTTATTTATTGGTGAAATAAATATGATTTTGGAGCGCAGAAAATTGTGGCTATTGACACGTTGGTATGCGGTTTTCAACCTGATTTACGAAAATTCGGTGTCCAGATCCATGTAAGTCGTACTCTACGCTCCGTGACAATTCCAGGAATGTCTGTAAATAATAATTATGAACCTTCCCCGTAGCTTATAAGGTAACATTGATCGTCCAGTTAGGTATAATTATCATTCAGTTACTAACCGCGCAGACCAATTTGTTTTCGTAAGGGGCCCTGCAATATTAACTTAAAACCCATAAACACCGTTTTTCTTGTACCGTTTTCTGTTGGCGAATCTTTTTTTGAAAAGTTAAAAAACTACGTGGGTTTTGAAAGTGCAGTTTTTGAGCAGTAGATATGTCTCAAAAATCTTTATGAGTGGTACAAATTCAACTTCTCCAATATGTTTTGTAGCATATATTATCATAGATA
The DNA here is from genome assembly GCA_018342105.1 of Gonioctena quinquepunctata. Classification (NCBI taxonomy): domain Eukaryota; kingdom Metazoa; phylum Arthropoda; class Insecta; order Coleoptera; family Chrysomelidae; genus Gonioctena; species Gonioctena quinquepunctata. The sequence goes on from JAFIRS010000658.1 coordinate 372,305, forward strand.
ACCATGACTATAGAAAAAATGAGCAACTATTTGACATAACTAATCAGTTAGTTGTAGGCAAAGAAGCATTGTTCACAAAGTATTTCATGATACCTTTCAATAATCGCGTTCAATGCTAGTCTTGTGTTATATTTTTTGAGCCAAGATTACTAAATGGATTATTAAATGATGTTGACGATTTTGAATTGAAACGTCAGCTTGCAATAAGTGGAGGGAAAATCTTAACCATCCTCCAGTAGAATTTACCGATGATTGTCGTATTTGCCAGAATTGTAATCGAATCAGGTAAGAACAATTTTCATAAACTGTAATTAGGTTGTGTGCAGCTAGCATGTGACATCTCATGCAGTTTTGCGATGTTATATGGATCTGGACACCGAATTCTCTTATATTTTTTGTAGCTTATCATATCAAGCAATCACTATAAGTCTTCCTCAAGTAGTTTTTGTTTCAAAGCGGATTTATTTTCTCAAAAAGGCTGTTTTAAGTGACTGATATTAATAACAAAATTTTTTTTAAACAATTAGTGTTTTGGAAGAAAGTTAAAACTTCTAAAAAAAATATTTTTGTCATAATAAAAGATCCGCAACAAAGTTATTTTCAATAAAAAAATATCAATTCCTCTAAAAATAATAATTATAATAATAATAATATATGTTTATTCACCATAATAATAATACATAATATATACTTATACAAGTGTGCTTGTGAATGAACAGGTGGGTCACAGAAGTAGTAATAACCCACTTGTGTATGTGATTTCCATTGTAAAATTATTACATTGAAATGGGAAAATAATATATTTTTTTATGGTGAAAATTGTAGAAAATTGTGTGTTTGCCACATCCAGGTAATATATCACATCATAAGTGGGGTCGTCTCATTGAGATTTTATGTATATGAGAGGGTAAGTCACAATCGAGGTAATTTTCTAGTCACAATCGAGGTAATTTTCTAGTCACAATCGGAGTAATTTCCCAGTCACAATTGGAGTAATTTTCCAGTACTGATGAAGAAGAGTTATGAAATGTACATGATGGATACACACTTGATATACACAAATACACTAATATGCACACATACATATAAAAACTTATATACATCATAAATTGCTCAGGTATATGTGTTTATCTCTGGTTAACAATTTCGGTAAATATAAGTCTATCTTTACAAATCCATTTTTTCAGTTGTTTTTCCAACGTTCGGTAATTTTTCATATCTTTCAAGTCGTTTGGTAATGAAGCATAGATTCTGGGTGCTGAATAATTGGTATTTTGTTGGCTAACAGTTTTTTCGCAACTTGGGAAGAAAATGTCATCAATTTTACTAGTATTATAGGGGTGTTTATGTGGAGTGAGTTCAATTTTTCATAGTTTTACGAACATAATTATTTTTTGACATAAAATCTGTCTCACATCTTTTATTTGGGATTCGCTGTATAAAGAGTTTGTGGGAAAAGATGCCTTTTAACCGTATATTGTTTTTAATATCCATTTTTGTAAAACATGTACTTCATTTAGAAAACAGTCATTAACTCCGCCCCAACTTAATGTTCCATATGATAGTATAGACTCTATTAGGGAGAAATATAGTGTTTTTGAATTTTTTATGTTTAGGAAATCTTTGAGGTGTTTGAATTTTGATAAGAATCCCCTGAGTTTTCTGACAATTTATTTTGTCTGTAAGTCCCACCCCATATGGCGATCAACCGTTATACCAAGATATTCTTGGTCTCTTCTCATCTAAGTTCAAATGTTATGGCCTGGGGCAGGGCAAGGGATTTTTCCAGAATTGTCTTAGCGTAGAAACGTGTCGTAAGGCTAATCTTCATTATGGACTTCCGAGATAGCTGTCGGCCCGTTTTTATGGATAAAAAAATATTGACAGCCTCTTCTATCTTCATCCTCAAATGTATTATGTTTGTCAGGCAAAACCTCAAATTATATGAGAAGACTTCTACAGAACGTAGTCATAATACAATGGTGATCTTTTGAAAATCCCACAACATCAAATGTCAAATTATAAAAAATCCCCTCATTATAATGCAATAAGTTACCAAATGAAGTCAAAAGAATCAGAAGGGATAAGATATTCCATGATTGTTACCAAGATTTCCTAACTGACATCTCACAAATAATGTCAATCAGTGTATCCAATTTTTATTATAGACAATTTTGTGAATGTTGTGAAATGCTCGCATACCTTCCATGCATATGAGTATATAAGTGTATTTGTATATATATATATATATATATTGTTTTTATTTTATTGTATTTTTACTTTATTTTCTTAAAACTGACTTACCAAATATACCAAGTGTATCAAAAACGGCAAATAAACATTATTTTTATTATAAGAATTCATCACTGAATATCTTTATGGTGCATAATAGAAGTACAGTAGTTATAGCAATGGTGTGCAGTGTGCGCCACTCATGAAATTTGTATCTAGTGCTATATTATTTTAAGGCCTGTCACTAGTGTAGTAGTCACCACCAATACCTTTATGGGTACTACTGATGTAATTATTGGTAGGAAGAATTAATTTTGTTGTTTCATATGCCTGATCATTCAGTGTTTTTGCTATTGAATGTATGTGTTTGAAAACTATTTTATATTTTTGTGTGTATTATCGTTCCCATATCTAAATAACAAATCAACCGATTTTCAGGTCTAACAGTAATTTGCTGTTCTCTCTCGAACTTGTAAATGTGACTTTTTTCCTTTGTATTATTTCGGTGAAAGGTAATCAAGCCAAAATAATCGAGAAACTATAGTAGGTCGGTTTCAAAATAAGAAATATTGTTTCGATATTACAATTTGATGTTCGGTTAAAGCTATAGAACATGTCACAGTTATAATGGATAAGTATTGGGCCAGATAAATTGAAGGTGGAAAATGATTCTACTATATATAAATACATGATGTGATTAACCATACTTGAGGTATATTAATTTGATTAAAAAAAATTAATATATATATTGGGACAAAATAATATTTTTCAATAAAAAATTGCTTTACTTACATTAACTAAAATATACTACAACAAAGTTTCATGAATCTTGTTATTCCCATGTTCATGGACAGAAAATGGGCCATACAGGTACAAACTCCCAAACATCAAGATGTTGTTCAAAAAAATAAAATAAGATTTAGCTAATTTATCCTCGCTAATTCTGTTGAGAGCATCCCTTTGTGCTTATTCCACCTTATATATCGTATTCGGCATAATTTCTTCAACTGAAACTCTCGACTATTGCATTTCAACAAATTTACCCTTTGAAAAGTAAACAAAATACGCGCTTCGGGAGATGAGACCGTTTGATATGGCTGAATGTATTGAAAGTCAGTAAATAAGGGTGCGTATAGATGAAAAGTATTATAGAAAGGAGATATTCTCATAAAAAACTGGCGTAGAATATCGTAGATTGATCACAAGGGAATATACACAGGAAAACAAAATTGATGAATCGAATAAATTTTTTTTGAATCAAACGAATAACAGTGTCGTATATGCACGACCCAAATATTTTATTCGACTCACTCTATACATAATTTGTTTTGGCACAAATGTTGTTTCAACCCTGTAATTATTTTGTTGAATCGAATAATCAGATTTACAAAATTTGCTGATTGCTTTAACAAAAATATTTATTCAAACAAGTATTTATGGCGAATTGATGAATTCAATAAAATGTCAATTCAACAAAATGGGCTGATATCTTCACTAAACATAATTATCCAAAAGAAAAATCATTTTGTTAATCCACTGAATTGACAAATATGGCAACCGAGCATCAGAGCCTATACCAGACATTCAACATTATCTGAGTCAGGGTCAGTTGTGCGAAAGCTTCGCCATCTAACACATATAATTCAACCAATATAATATTCTTTGATCTATTTCCGTTGTTTGATTCAAATATATTTGTGTTGAAACAAATTTCCGTTCAAAATGAGTTGGAAATTGTTTCAATAGATGAATATATTTTCAAATCAAAGAAATGTTAGCACTGCATTGAGAAATCCATTTTGTCACCGCAATATAATGATTCCATCAATCGAATACTACTGTGTTTTGGGATGAATTTTATTAAGTCGGGTCAAGCCAATAAGAGTGACCAAATAAATTTGGTTAAATCAACAAATCCTTTTTTTCCGTGCACCACGCGAAATTACCATGGGTAATCAAAATTAATCCACTGGAAGATCCTCGCGAATTCTTGACATTATATCTATGATGCATTTCACGTGAAAGAATTTTAAGGACACGGAAAAAAACAAACCTCGAAACCACCTGTTGCCAATAGATTTTTTTCGAAACTAGATAGGTATAGTCAAACCATTTACAACTGCAGAAGCATATAAAACAAGTTTCCCAGTCTTGAGGAGAATCCTTTGAGCAGCAGGGTCGGAGATAACTAATTTTATTTAGATATTTAAATACGTTAAATTAAAAAAATATGCCATAAACGAGGAAGTGTGTAATAATAGGAAATCGGATCATCATAATTTCATTTTCTCATGGTCGAAAAAAAGCCATATTTTTCATCAAAACACAACACAGCTATGGAATATTTTAAAACCTATTTCAATCCCAGACCAGAGACGCTGCTGGCTTTTATTCATTCAGACCTCCTGAAACACGTATATACTGGCGATTTATTAGTCTCAACGTATAGACACATCTACAAGCATTATCTTCGACTTGCGGACACTCAAACAGCTGTCACTCAAACCCACGTTGACTATCGGCTCTTTTGATCTTCCGTTCGCCGGCGGAGAATGTTTACGAGTAGAACACATTATTTTTCGTTCCGTTTCTTCGCATATACGCGTGTGTTAGCGAAGTGAGTTTTTGATTTGCTCCCTATAGAAACAGCTTCTGCAATTGAAAATGGTTAAACTATACATTTTTTCATTATTTCCAGAAAGTTCATTGAACTCAATATCTTTCTTTCCATCAATTGACCGTTGAAAAAAAAATTTGAAATGTTGGAAGTATCATCTATCCTGTACCGGTAGGTACCTACTGAACAGAAACAACAAGTTGAAAATATCTCAACTCTGACTGGAATCTCTAGAAAACAATATGAAAAACATATTGGAATTAGGTACCCATCAAGAAAAAAACATGTCAAACTCTCGACTACTCATTTTTATACCCTGAAAAGCTGACAACAGGGTACCTTAGATCATTCATATACTCTACGCTAGATTATTGTTTTGGTAGGTCCGGGGGGGGGGATGTCAACAATCAACATTTAGAAAGTCATATTTACTTATGTCAACAATCAACATTCAGAAAGTCTAGTTTTAAATACTTTCCCGGCACTTGACAGCTATCATATAATTAGACAAAAATAATAGATATTGAAATAATATTGACAATATTTTTTATTTACTTACTTCATAAGTTGGAAATATTACAACAATTTATTGATGTGTACATTCTATCATTTCATTAATTAATTTAAAATTCTTCAAAAATTCCACTTTTACCTCCTCTTTCCTAAGTGGTAAATAAAACACAGGACCGATGTTTTTTTTTAACATTATGCCTGTGGCTTGTGGCTCAGTGGAACGAGCGTCGGTCTTGTGTCAACTGTTTCCACCTGGCGCGGGTTTGATTCCCGCAGCTGGTGAAAAATTTTTTCAAGGTCCCAAGAGTGGTTTCGGATCCCACTATAAAAGGTAAGGTCCCCGTGATCTTAACTCGTACAAGTTTTCATTAACTTCTGAGGGTTGGTCAAACAACTAAGAAAGCGGTTAAAAACAATTTTACAATTCACAATTTACAATTTTGTTTCATAAAATAAAAATAATACTGAGACACCAGTTTATTCCGTTGAGTATTAGATTCGTGTCCAAAAGAAGGCACAATATCACGCACAATGTTGACAATCTCTTTAAATAAGTTTTCTTGCTCAGGATTTAATCCAGATTCTTCCACTAGCTATGTTAGATATTTTTCATTTTTATGGTACATTTTGATGTGCTGTGATTCTTTGCAAATGGAACACAATTCATACGATTGAAAGTTCATTTTATTATAACTTTTTTACTAACTTATGATTGTATACAATGTTTTGAGGAACTTATAATGCCACAAATAAAATATTGATTGACAGGAGTAGTAAATGTCAAATCCATGGCTAACTTTACAAAATATTTTTTCAACCGGCAACATACGCCAACAACATTCTATTTGAAATAAAATATCCCGATTTCCTGAATTATTTGAAAAACAAATTATTACCGCTAATATTTATTTTTCTTAGAATTAAACCTAAAAGAGTATGAAAAATATTTAAGTATATATGTATAGGTATAGTTATATATTTATATTAAAAAAAAATATCCGGCAATACGAACATCCACTTTCATTTTTAATCAATATTGACATTTCCCTGGAACCCACTAGAAAATTGTATGAAAACAATCAATTTTATATAAACATTTATCTGATATTATATATTTTATTTTACTAGGGCACGGGTAAAATAAAAAATATCTCCCGCAATACGAACGTATCCACTTTCATTTTTAGTCAATATTAATTTCCCAAACCCAAAAATTGTATGAAATCAATTAATTTTACATAATAGTTCATCTGATATTATATATTTAATTTTTCTAGGAAACGGGTAAAATCAGAAAAAAATCTCCCCTAAAACTCCCATTACACACAGCCTTCTATTTATTTGTGAATAACGTCAAAATAAATAATTACTTAATGTTTTCTATTTAAATATAATTCCGGTATAAATTTTTTTTATCGAATCCCCTACGTGCTTGAATTAATTGCGGGAAATTTGTCTCGAACATGAATTTTCAGAGAAAATGATCCCTCGTCGCTTTCGCGACTCAAAAAATTTTCGGCAATAATTCATGCTCTAGGGAGATTATAAGTGATAATTGCATTGTAGAAAGCGAAAGAGCCCTGCGATAATTGCACTGTAGATGGATAATTGCACAAAAGATGTCTAAAAACCCTGGTGAATGAATTGATTCGATATTGTTTACATTTTCAAGGGGACACCACCTATTACTTCAACAGAGCTTCTCTCTGTGGGAGTCTGTGGTAGTTGGCGCCGTCCAAAAATGTTTTTTTAAATTCTCGCTTAATGTCAGAACTTAATTCCTGACAATTGCAGCATCTTATATGAAATTATTTTCAGTGTTTTGTCGGTATCTATGCGTTTTCTATCTCTTTGATTTGAAATATTGCTTAGCTTATTCCTGAGTTTGTTCTTCAAAAAATTACTCGTTCATCAGTTCATTAGTGCGTGAGGAATTGTTTATTTTCAGGTAGTGTAGTGTGTAAGGATACTTTTTGTAGAATGGGCCACATTTTTATTTTGTGTGCACAGTCTGAAGCCGCAGATTCGAATATTCACCTGTACTCAGTACCAAAAGCGAGTACAAATCTTGACGAATTGACTAATAATGATAATTTCAAAGTTCATCATATTTTCAATGTTCATGCATTGCAATTTATATTTTCTGCAATTTAATGACAAATTCATTTCCAATTCTCCGTCTGTCAAAATGCAGTTACCCTCAAATTCAATTGGTACAAAATACGAAAAACAACATGACAGTGCTTTCTTTGTGCAATGTTCTGGGGCTCCAAATTCTAGCTTTGCTATTGGTGAAGTTTGACATATGTCTTTTTTCAACCAATAGCAAAGCTAGAATTAGAATCCGCGAACAGTTCGCCTCAAAAAGAAAGCTGAGGAAATAAATATACCCTGTTACTGAATTGAAACTGAAGCAAAATTGGCACCATCTGACACACTAATAATCTCTTTTATCAAGTAGGCCAAGGTCGCCAAGTCGATTCCAAACTTCTACAGATATGAGTGCAAGCACCAGGGTTTTCAGACATCTCAAGTGCACAGTTCATATCCATGGCAATTCCATTGTACACTTTGATAATACAGCGACAGTTTGACAAGTAATGTCAGAAATATTATTTATTGAAAATGTCTCGTTTCAGTCGGGCTTCATTACAAGCTATTGAGGAAAATGTGTTGGAAAACGAACCAAATAACCCAAAACGTGTGGCGGCAGTTCATGAGCTTATGTGCTGTGAAAAACTATACTTTGGATGAAAAAACACAAATTAATGTTCTGGCAAAAATATTAACGGACTGGGCATTCAATATGCGTGAGCAGAATGCCGATGAGTACAAAGAATTTACTAATGGAACGATTTGAAACGTAACCGCTAAAGTACTGATGAAAAAATATTTCACTGAATACAACATCAATTTTAACCCTTTGACTAATATTGAGTTTAAAGCATCCATAGATGCAAAAAATGCCAAGAGAAAACAACTACAAACAGATCCAGAGAAGAGAAAGGAAAGTGCAGTTTTTCTTAAGTACGATGAATTGGTTCGTGGTTGTGACGAAAACACCCCAGATGGTTTTCAGAAGAATATATTTTTTGTTTTTGCTTTCGAATTAGTTTGGCGTGGTGGGGAAGGCCACAAGTGCTTAATTTTGTACTTTAAAGAAGAAGAAAATAACGTAGGTGAAAAAACAGGAAGGATCATTTACGATGCTGTGTTTACTAAGACGACCCAAGGAGAGAAAAAACCATGCGCTTCATTAAAATGGTTAATAAACAATAAAATCAAACCTGATTTGTGTCCAATTCGACTAGACGAAAAATTCGTAGAAAAGCGGGTTGGAATACAAACAAAACGACTTTTTCTCACTGTAAATCCCGCTTGGAAGTTGAACAGAAAATGGTATAAAGATATTCCTGCTGGACGGAATACAGTGAGCAAATGGACTGTTCTACAAGCCAAAGCTTCTGGTTTAAATATAGATAATATCAAGCTGACTAAACTTTCGTTACAAGCTACGGCCGTCTCCAATCTCGCAAAAAGGGGGTGGGCGAGCAGCAACTTATAAAAATCACTGGCCATTCAAATTCAGAATCAATAACGCCATATCTTCAAATTGATGAAGATCACCATGAAGAAATAGTCAAAGAAATGCGTGGCAATGACGTACCACAGGCACAGCATTCTCAAACATTCTCTTCAGCCGTTAATGCACCGATAGCTGCATTGTCCAACCAGAATACGTATAATAATTGTGTATTTCACTGCAGTTTCTGCAACTGTTGATTTAGTTTAACCTTGAATAAATAGTTTCATTATATTTTCACGTATACTTTCATAATATATAAATGAAAAATATCAAAACAAACGTATTTCTGCGTCTCTTTTTTTTTCTAGTTACGGGATGGTTATTCATGACAAGCTAAGTTTTATGAAAGTCAAAATAAATATTTGCTTAATGTTTTCTATTTAAATATAATTCCGGTATAAAATTTTCTCACCGAATCCCCCACGTGCTTGAATTAATTGCGGGAAATTTGTCTCGCACATGAATTTTTCAAGAAAATTATTCCTCGTCGCTTCGCAAAAATTCATGTACTCAAAATACTTCCGGCAATAATTCATGCTCTAGGGAGATTTTGAGTAAACATTTTCTGACGTTCTAACAACCATTCAAATTTTGTCATTTTGTGTCATATCAAACAATTTCACCCAATCATGTCAACATTACACTGATAATTGCATTCAGTGCAATTATCAATCACTATGACAACACGATTGAGTTTGACAACTTCATTCCAAATAAATTTCAAAATGTCACGTTTTGGCCATGCGAATGTACAAAGTATAAATGCGCTAATCAAAGAAAAAATTCCCGGAAATACAATCTACAGTCACAAATATATTTGGGGACTATTTAATTTGAAGAAGCAACGGTGAAGACAATGTGGAACGTTTCGTGCAAACTTTTGCAAGAAAATTACTATAATGACTATAATGTTATGATTGACCCGTTTAATAATATAGTATTCAAACCAGCCCGAGATGCCCGTGATGCAATCAGGAAGAAACTACAAGCAGATCCATGTAAACGTAAGTCCAGTTCAGTTTCGTTAAATTTGTCTGAAGTTAACAAAATAATATTGCTATGGGATGAAAATACTCCTGAAGGTCTTATGCGTAAATTCCTGAAGGTCTTATGCGTAATTTCGGCTTCGGGCTGTTACCAAGGAACGAGCTTTCGATTGTCATAAAATCATCTCGTCTATTATCAATCTCCTAGGGATATTACTACTGAAAACCAAACTTGACACCACGCTGTCTTACCACGGCTGTCGACTCGTTGGCCAAAACAATTTTTAAAAGATTAAACAAAGTTGAAATAGACCAGAGTTTGGAAACTTTCATTAATTTGAACATTATAAATGTGATTCTTAGAACCAGGAACACACAACACATGTGATAATGCTCAAAAGTTTTAATTCAATCAAGATGATTTTTAACCGACGAAACCAAAAAGGAGGAGGTTCTCTAGTCGACGCGTATATTTTTTTTATGTATGACCACGCATAACTTTTTACTGAGACGTCCGATTCCAATAACTATTTTTTCACTGGATAGGATGTACTTCGAAGTTGGTCCCATTTGAATATAAAAGATGAAATCCACCCCTAAGGGTGGCAAAATGAAGGATATTGAATTCTGGTCCGTTAACCGATTCTATCAGGCATAACTTTGTACTGGGTTCTTCGATTTAGATGATTCTTTTTCTATCAGATAGGGTATACCTCATAGTTGATCAGATTTGGATTTCGAATGGAATCATCCACCCTCACGGTTAGAAAAATAGGGGATAATTGATTTCTCACTTGTAACATTGGCACACATATGAGGTTGACAATGACAGATCGCTACTGTCATTATTTTTGTTCTCCTACATCCGTTACGATCATCATATTCCATGAGAGGATGGAATTATATACAAAGTAATGATATAAACCAATCAGAACAACAAAAATAATTTATATTACAACAAATAGTAAAAGTAGATAATCATATTATTTAACTGGTAATAGTTGAAGTAAAGTGGGTAAGTAAGTATTTTGGAAATGATAAAAAAACGAGTAGGTAGTAATTAGTAAATTTCAGCAACAAAAAATTGAAAAACAAAAACTTTTTGACAAAAAATTAAACCGACGAAATACGGAACTGAAAAGTAAAAAATAGAATAAACCTGTTTAGTCTAAATAACTGAGCTCCTAAACTGATGTAAGTAACTAATTTTGAAACGGTGCTAAACGAACAATCAACGAAGATCATTAAATAAGTTAAAAAAAATTATCAGAATGTCACCGCGCAGTTCGATGTCATCATTTTACGCCTTACCTAATTCATTTGCTTGTTTGTTTGGCGCCGACTCAAATTTAGTTACTTATATTAGTTTGGGAGCTTAGTTACTGAGAGTGAGAGGGTTTATTTTATTTTTTACATTTCAGTTCCGTATTTCGTCGGTTTGGTTTTTTGTTAAAAAGTTTTTTTTATTCTCATGACCGATAAGCACTGAAGATGGCCGTAGGCCGGAAGCGCTTTGCTTAAATAAACAAAGAAATTAACACGAAATACAGAATTTTAATTTTCGATTTGGAATCGTTATGTACACAGCAATACTAAATAAAAAAATAAAAAATTCAGGATATTTTTTTATGAAAACAGTAGAATTTATTTTGTAGATATGCTGAAGGAGCAACAATGGTTGGAGGTCTATCAGATTAATCAATCAGATGTAAATACGCAATGCTCTACATTTATGAATATTTGTATACCACTATTCAATCAGTGCTTCCCTAAAAAGTTAGTTAACCCTAGGCACAAATCAAATGATATATATGTAAAGAACAAAAATGAAAATACTGTAAATTATAGGCTAGACATTTGTTTAATGTTGAAACGTCAGAATAATGCATATAATGAAATGTATTAAAATGTTAAAAAAGTGTATGATGAACTATTCGCAAAAATCAGAGAGCAAAATTATGCTAGTCGTATAAGGGATGTACATAATGAAAACAAATGCATGTGGTCAATATATAGAGAAATAACAAGTCATTCAAATGTGAGTAATACTAATCGGATTTCTGGCAGTTATAACGAGTTTATATTGAAATCAGTACTACATATAGTAAAAGACATACCGCATGTCGAATGGACACAGGTCATTAACAACAATAATAGATCAATTTTTTTCACTTCAGTGGACAGTCAAGAAATCATAGACATATTGAAGACATTAAAAAACAAACACAGCGGTGGAGCTGACGAAATACCCACAAGTCTCATTTGACAGGTGAATCCTGCCATCATAGAGGTTATTTGTTATATAATTAATTACTCACTCAGGGAGGGTTTCTTCCCCGAATCCTCAAAATTGTCAGCAATAAAACCGCGTTATAAAAATGAAGAATATGGCAATTTGATGAATAATTACAGACCAATTACCTACTACCGATGCTCTCAAAGTAGTTTGAAGTTGTGATGTGTGAAAGAATTATGAAATTTCTGGAAGATTGTAATATTCTATCACAAAATCAACTTGGTTATATTGAAGGAAGGTCAACTCACACGACAATTTTGAGAGACTTCTGTCAAAAGCATTTGATAGTTAGTTGTAAAAATTTATGCAAACTGGTTGAAGAGACTTCTAATTACAGAGACTGAAAATTGGTTCAAGGAAAATAAATGGCGAAGACAAGTGCTATTATATTTAGAACCAAATTGAATAGAACAGAAAAACCTGAGTATGTTACAATCAACGAAAACCAACTCACATTAAAAAACTATACAAAGTTCCTAGGTGTACATGTAGATGAACATTTAGACTGGTTATTCCATATTGACGGCTCGTAAAATAAGTTGAATAACATTTACTTTTGCATTCGCACAGTATTTTGCAAATTTCTTAGGTACTGCTAGTTATGGTTTAATTTTTTGGGCATCAAAATATATTTTTTCTACGACAACCTCGATAAATGTTCATTTTATAACCGTAATTTCAATCACAAACAAGCACATTTTGTACAGAATTTTATTTTTGCATCGGTTGCTAGGCAAGTTGCTAAGCAACAAATGCGAAATGGAATATTTCGTGTTAGGTCTAGGTTCACTCTGAAATCACGACGACTACGGCTTGTCAAATTATGACGTCCAGCGACATATTGATGAAATGTCAGCAGATCGTTTCTGTCAAAGTTTTAGTAGGTAACGAGTAATTTCATAGTTGTTTTCTATAAAAACTATTGATTAAAATGGAAACTGATAGTGATATTGACTTAGATTTGACACCTCGGTAAATATTTAGTTACATCACACATGCACTCCGAATATGGGGAAAACACTTTTCTTACGTGTTTTTGCCTCCTGAACACGAATCCGGAAGAAAAACGCGGCGGACTCATACCGTTTCAGAGTTATATAGGTTTTTCAACTGAAACTAACCTCAATTTCAAGCACCGTTTTCTCGCACAAAAATCACTCAAATGCCTCCTTCTTTATACAGCATGAACAATACACCTTAATCACTCATTTTCGGCACACTTTGCACAAAATATCGACGTTTATCGAAAATCATATTTCTTACACTGTTGCATATGAACAATTTTCGTTCATGTGACAGGAGAAGTTTAGTAACTCTGCCTGATTTTTTCGATAAAAACGTCGATATTTTGTGCAAAGTTGTGCCGAAAATGAGTGATTAAGGGTGTATTGTTTATGCTGGTATAAAGAAGGAGGCATTTTGAGTGATTTTTGTGCGAGAAAACGGTGCTTGAAATTGAGGTTAGTTTCAGTTGAAAAACCTATATAACTCTGAAACGGTATGAGTCCGCCGCGTTTTTCTTCCGGATTCGTGTTCAGGAGGCAAAAACACGTAAGAAAAGTGTTTTCCCCATATTCGGAGTGCATGTGTGATGTAACTAAATATTTACCGACACCTCCGAACATAATAGAAGCAGCGAAGGTAACAACACTGAATTTATTACCGGAAACGTCGAAGAGTATGTATCAACGCGCTTATAACCTTTTTTTGGAATGGAAGGTAGATCAAAAGACAAAATCGTTTTCCGAAGACGTTTTAATGGCTTATTTTGGCGACTTAGTCAAAAAATTTAAAAGTTCCACTTTGTGGTTACACTTCTCAATGCTGAGAACGACTCTTAGTATCTATAATGATATAGATATTGCCAAATATTTGAAACTGAAAGCATTCCTCAAGCGGCAGTCTAACGGCTACAAACCCAAAAAGTCAAAGATCTTTACAGCAAATGACATCGATAATTTCATTGAACAGGCTCCAGATGAAATATATTTGGCAACAAAAGTAAGTTTTATATTTCCATTTGATGAAAAATATGTTTAAGTAAACTAATTTACATTGTAGGTTGCACTAGTTATGGGAGTAATGGGTGCATGTAGAAGACATGAATTACATCAAATGATAATGACTCATTTCAATGATCTTGGTTCAGCTGTTTTAGTAACAATACCAGACAGTAAAACCAAAATAGTACGAAATTTTACTGTAACTGGCAAATTCTACGAAATTTATAAAAAATACGCAAATCTTCGCCCTCAAAATGCTAATGGTCTATGGTTTTTCATTAATTATCAGAAAGGAAAGTGTACCATTCAGAGAATAGGTCTGAATAAGTTTGGAGCTATGGAAAAAGACATTGCCAAGTATTTATAATTGCCAAATTACGAATTATATACTGGGCACTGCTTTCGCCGATCCTCCGCAACAATTCTTGTTGATGCTGGAGGTGACATAACCACGTTAAAACGCCACGGTGGCTGGAAATCTACTACAGTCGCTAAGGGATATATTGAAGAATCGAAGAAAAGTAAGCTTGACATAGCAAATAAAATTGCAAATGCAATACAGAACATACCATCAGGCATACCAACGAATTAAGGAATGGAAAATCGCGAGAAGCCGTCTACTTCAACGTCGACAAATTATCAATTCCGAAAAGAATTAAGTATTCAGCAATCAAGTTCTCTAAATATGATATTCAATAATTGCACATTCAACTTCAATTAGATATATTCATACATTTATAGGCTTCTATTTCCGTGTAGAAATAGCAATAAAGAAAATATTTACATATTTCTTCAATTTATATTTTAATTCTGATAGAAAGCCAATTAGCGGCGAATGCGGAGTAATGAAATATCATCAGTTTATTTCTTTCAAAGTTTTTGCAATGTATGCATGTATTAAACGTGAACGATATGTTGTCATAGAAAAAGTATAGTATGCAACTCGCAACAAAATGGCCATTTTGCACTCGTATGAATTGCAGCACTTGCCTTCGGCTTGTGCTGCAAATTTCATACTGGTGCAAAATGGGCATCATTTTGTGGTCATTGCATAATATACTATTTTATTCAAAAGCCAACAATAAGCATAATGTATAAAATTCCTCCCCTGTAATCCTAGAGGAATATTTAAGGCAAAAGGGATACTGACAATTTATGCTCTATATAAATATGAGACAATTTCATTTACTTTTAAGAAAAAACACTTATTTGATAATGTTTATTCCAATCATAATCATATCACTAGAGCAAATAATATCTGTTTCCCAAGGCACAGATCAACATTGTTAGAAAAAAGTCCAAGTTACATGGGAACTTTTCAATAAACTAAATAATGACCTAAAAACAATGACCCAAGATTTTTTTTTTTAAAGAACTTACAAATATGCTCATTGAGTTGGAACCATATAGCATACAAGAATATTTGGAATCTAACATAAAATAATACAATTGTTTGTGAAGCATTAAGTGTAAGATCTTTTTTGTGACGCTATTTAATTTCATGTTTCATATGTATATTTCAAATATAAATTGATGTAATTTGAAATAAAGTAATCAATAAATAAATAAACTTTGGATTAAACAACAATGAATTATATTAGTGAGTATTTCGTTTAGGAGAGGAAGAACAATTGTTAACATTTTTAAATCGATAGCGTCGAATCCCTTGACGTTCGATTTTATTGTGTTCACAATATTTTCGTCTTCACTAGAACTGACAGGAGATAAATTGAAGTTCTATTCACCATTAACATTGACATGGTATCGACATGAAATGATCTTTCGACTGAAACTCGAAACTCCGAGTTGATTTTGGGTTATTTGATTTGGATCTAATTGACTAGGAAAATAACAACAACACCATGAAAAATTCGCTCGTGACATAACAGTCATATTCGCTCTAATAATTCTTGCAAAAACTCAAAAAATATGGAATATGTATGATATGCCAGAATTCGGTCCCAATCCTCTTTGTTCCACTGACAAAAACAGCACGACTTCATTGTAAAACCAAACTGAATAACCTAGCGATACTCGTATTATGAAATGTGTGCGAGAGGGGACGCTTTTCAAAACGTCCTTTGTTTTCCGGTTCAACTCTGGACGAAATTACCATCACACCTAACGGTATGGATCAAGTTCAGTCTCACATTTCAATTAAATTCGGCGTATTCATTAAATTCTGATTTCCCGAAAGGACGTACTTGATGGACAGTAGACTGTTGATTTCCATTGTTATTCCGTAAACCAGTTTAATGTTTATGTTCTTGTAATTAGATCTCTTCACCGGGAGGAGTCGGGAAGTGAATTTCCTTACTCTGGGTATAAATCCCGACTAACCTTGTTTCATGAGATTGAACGTTTATTTTGTGTAAAAATGTTATTGAAACTCCTTGAAAGATAGTGCTACCCCTTATGGTGTGAACGGTTTGAAGAAAGTATTCGCTGTGTGCATTAGGCTGGAGGGGATAGATGAAACTATGACAGCGCCCATGGTGGCAGGAGTAGGTAATAAGCCTGGTAATCACAAGCTGAAAACTTTCAGTTTGTGTGGTCTCCTAGTTTATTCACAAATCACTTAAAAATATTGTACCATACTTCAAATGAATGCACATTATTATCATAATTGTAGTGGCAACGGTCACGGTTGGGTAGTATCACAACATACATACAGTGCGGGCCATAGGTATGGAATAAAATCATTTTTAGCGTTATTATTTATTCGTTTGGAAAAACCTGAAACATGTGCATTTCTATTGTCAATTTGACAATTTACAGTATTAAAATATTTCCCCCTCCTTGCACCCCCTCTGAATTATGACCAACCCCTCAAAAAATTTAAATGAGAAGGGGGGTCATGTGCCACCTTGTTCGAAAGGGATTTCCATTCTCTGTTCAGCAATATTAAGTTTTTCAAATTTGATGCAATCATAACTGAGAAAATTTATTTTGAAAATGTAAAATTTTGATTCTTTACGTAGAATGAAGGAAATAATGTCACATAATGTTTAGGAAGTATTTTTCAATTCATTTCACAACTAAATTAAATGTTCAAAATGACCACCATTCACTTCTTGACAATAAGCAAGTCGATCTTGGAATTCTCGTACAACATTTTGTAGGACCTCAGGGGTTATGTTGTTAATTTCTTCCGTCATCCTACCTATTGAATCTGCAAGACTGTCTGGTCTATTGAAATATACTTTTGATTTTAAATAACCCCATAAGAAATAATCAGATATTTTCTCATCTGTTTCACTAAACGTCAGGAAAAAGTCGTTCAAGACATTAAAATTATTCACAAAACCCACATAAGTAATGTAATGTCAATCTAGTTGACTAGTGTTACTTTGATATTTTGCTGACACACGTCAGTGTATTGAAGAATATTTGTGTGTGTGTATTTGATTTAACTATGGCTCATTCATCCAAAACTCAAAGAATAGACATTTTAATTATGATTGGATGCGGTAATGAAACAAGGGGCCTTCGGTCCCTTCCAGTTGGAGTACGTAGTTTTTATTTGGTAGCAGATTATAATAGGGGAGCCCAAGCGAGCATTTCGGGATTTACCATAGAGAAACTACAAATAAAGAGAGTTGTCAAACCTGCAGTAAAAGTTGACACCACGTTTAGACAGTGGCGACATATCTCGCAACTGGCCGAACTAAGTACAGTTGGTAAAACCGATTGAGATAAGGCGGGTTTTTCAAATGTGTTACTTTTATATGATTGATATGGTATATATTTTATAAGTGATCGATTTGCCATTCTTGTATTCCATATGAATGGTTGTATCATATGAAATACAGGAATGGCAAATCGATCACTAATAAAATATATACAGTAATCGATTCGTAGAATCTGTTAGTTCGTTCGTGGTTAAAATAAAGTTTCAAAGTAAATCATTATTTCATGATATCAAGAACAAAATTAAAGATCTTATAAGACCAGAATAATAAGTTGAACACTATAAAAACACATTTTATTGTATCTAGGACAAGGTACAACTACAGACAAAACAATAATAAAACTCCTACCAAATCCCAATTCTCACCTCCTAGTGGTGGACCCCGGTAACTCGAGCAACCCTGCCCGAGACTGGGTAACCAACCCCAGTGGAGGACAGGGTCGGGGCAGACGAGAATGGGAGCTCCAATCCCAAGGTGTAACACCATCGCGCCGAGGGGATGCATGGCACAGGGGTAAAAAACTGTGTCTCAAGCGATGCCCCGGATACCTGGCGACCTCCGGGGATCTTAGCCTTAGCGGGGTATGGACGCTCTGCCTCGCCGGACTGCCTTTCGTACCATACTCGTGGAACATTATGACAGAACCAAAAATTAACTACAAAATCAGAACAAAATCAACTAGAAGGAGTATTTTCAAAGCCTAGACCCCGTATTCCAAGTACTGGAGACATCGAAAATCCCTTCATTAGACGACCTCGATCCAAAGATAATCAAAAACAGATTCTGAAGCACGTAATTTTCAGAAAAGGATGATGGTATGCCGGAACACCGATCAAACGAAAGAGGAATGATCTATCCCTGAAAAAACTAAAACCGATGGGATCAAAAACGAAGGAGATACTTTCAAAAAGACTGTAGAAAGTATGCTTGGACAGATACAGAAGCTTGAACAGGTGGTGAAGGACATGTACAAACCAAAACAAGAAGTAAAGGAGGTAGCTACCAGGTTAGCCCTGCATGCTGAGAAATTGAAGACTAAGGAACTAGCAAACTGGTTGGAACAAATAGTCAAGAACAATGGTACAGAAGAAGGCGAGAAAGAATGGCGAAAAGAAAACGAGTGGCTTAAACAACAGATGTTGGACATGGAAGAATCACAAAAAAGAAATAGAAAACTAAACCAGGCCACGTTTGGCACCCAGTGTCAAGAATGCGAGAAGGAGACCATAAAAAAGAAAGACGGCAAATTCTCACACAGAAACAGAATTTTGAAAATTTCCAGAGCATAACAGAGGATGACTGGGTCGAAGAAGTCTTCCCCAAGATAGATATAGAGCAGTGCCATATATGGGAGGCACCAAGTGAGTACGAAATCATACTTCCATGCAATAGCAGTATTGATTCAAAACACAAGGAAATCGGAATAGCCATCAATAAGTTTGGAGGTGAAGAAGGACTTAAAAGGCAGAATAAAACCAAAGGAGAGGTGGCCATGATGGTGCATTCACTTAGTTTACCGAAAGAGGATGGAAGTTTCATCTGTAACGCCAGAGGTATTTATTACCCTATAACCACCGATGACATGAGCAACGGGGAAGCAGAGGACGTCGATGTATTTCAATGCATCGAAAAAATCAGGAACCACATACTCGCAAACCAAAAACTCAAAGTGGCTGTTCCAGAGATGGAAGGAATAGGAGGGGTGATGTTTGAGAGAATCATAAAATACCTTTTCGTGAACACCAACGTGGAAGTTAGGATGTATAAACCAGCGAACAGCCAAAAGAAAATAACTCACGGAAACTCTCAAAGGAGCAAACATAATGCGGGTGGAGCATATCAGCCGAGAAAACCGAAACAAGATGCAGTACTCATAAAAATGGAGGGAAAATCATACGCAGACCTCCTCAAAACGGTCAGGGGAACAGTGAACCCTAGTGACATAGGAGTGGATATAAAAAATATACTGAAGACCAGGAAGGGAGAACTACTTGTCACGGTAAGTAACGGGTCTGATAAAGCGGAAATCCTAAAAAAGGAGCTCTGCGAGAAACTACCAGATGCAAAAACATCCCTCCTGGTTAATAAAAGAGTCCTGCACTTGAAGGACATGGACCAGGCAGCAACGGCAGTAGAAATCGCAGAAGAGGTCTGTAAAGCAAGTGGTGCCGGACCGGAATCTTTCGAAGTGAGGGCTCTCCGCCCAGCATTCGGAAACAGACAGAATGCGACACTGGTGATGTCAGAGGCGGATGCAGATAAACTCCTTAGGATGGAGAAAATCAGAATAGGTTGGACAAACTGCAGGGTCTTCGAAAGGAAAGTGGATGTCAAATGCTATAGGTGCTGGGAACATGGACACATCAAGGTGGAGTGCAAAGGTCCAGACAGAGGAAATCTCTGTATGAAATGTTGCAAGCCAGGACATAGAGCAAAAGAATGCCCAAACGAAGCATACTGCATCTACTGCAAAGAACAAGGCCACCAGGCGATATATTCAAAATGTAGGACAATGAAGAGACATATCGAGATACCAGGGGAAAGCAATGAACAAGATAAAACTCCTTCAAATTAACACAAATAGGAGCCGGCCAGCCCATGACATGGCACTAGCAAATGCACAAGAACTAGGCGTAGGAATACTAATAATATCAGAACCCAACCGGAATGCCATCAAGAATCGAAAGGACTGGGTATTCGACGGGGAAATAGATTCCGCAATCAAAGTAATGGATGGCAATGTAATAATAAAGGGCAGGAAGGGGTCCGGCTTCACGTACGTGGCAACTAACCAATTCACAGTCTACAGTTGCTACTGCTCCGGGAACCATGATATTCAGGACCTGGAAACGACGTTAGAGATAATCGGGGACCTGGTGAGAACTAGAAAGGAGAAAGCTATCATCGCGGGCGATTTCAATGCGAAATCTCCTCAATGGGGCATGCATTTCACAGATAGACGAGGGCAAGTGGTAACCGAATGGATAGCAAAGAACGATCTGACAATTGTCAACCAAGGAAATAAACCTACCTTCGTAAGACGTGAACAAGCATCAATACTGGACCTGACAATTTCGACGAATGATATCAAGACCAACATCACCGACTGGCATGTGAGTGAAAAAGAATCGCTGAGCGACCACAACTACATAATTTTCGACATAACGGAAGGAAAACAGGCACCCACTAGAGACCAAAAACCCAAAGGATGGCAAGTAAGGAAACTAGATCGGGAAAGACTACGAAATGCAATCCAAGAAATGGAAGGAATGAGTGATGCAAGCAACCTCACTGAAAACCTAGTCAATATCTGTGATAAATCAATGCCAAAGAGAAAATCAGTTAGGAGAGGGAAACCGGTATATTGGTGGAACGAGGAAGTAGCAGAACTCCGCAAGGAATGCGTACTGAAAAGAAGGCTCTATACAAGGAATGCGAAGAGAAACTATCCACAAGAAAACCTCCAACTATGGGAAGACTACAAAGTGAGTCAGAAGATGTTGAGAAACTCTATTAAAAACTCAAAAAGAGCCAGCTGGAAATCACTCTGCCAAAAAATCGATGATGATATCTGGGGGGACGGATACAAAATAGTCATGAAGGGTATGATTGGATACCCTCCCAGACCTAATCTAACAATGCCAAAGATGGAGGAAGTAGCACATTCCCTATTTCCGACGCACGAAACTGTGATATTTGACTGTGATATCAACGCTAAGTTTTTAAATTTTACACTCGAAGAATTACTAGCTGCAAGTAATAAGCTGAAGGATAACAAGGCACCGGGACCTGGGAATATACCACCGGAGGTAATAAAACAAGTTGTTATAGACCGGCCAGAAGATGTACTGAGAGTCTACAATGATCTCGCAGATGGAGCAAACTTTCCAGCAGAGTGGAAGAAAGCGAAATTAGTCCTTTTAAGAAAGGAGACAAGCCGGTGAACAACCCGTCGTCGTACAGACCGATATGCCTTTTAGATATAGAGGGCAAACTATACGAACACCTGATACTGGCAAGGCTTAAAAGAGAACTAACACGCACAGGGGAACTATCCGATAACCAATACGGCTTCAGGGAAGGCAGGCAGACAGTAGACGCAATCCTCCAGGTGATGAAAATCGCTAGAGGTGCTGCAGAATACTCGCAAGACTATGTGCAATGATCACCCTGGATGTTAAGAATGCATTCAACAGCGCATCATGGCAAATTATCCTGGAAGAACTCAGGAAGAAGGGAGTTGATGAGAGTCTGGTGAATATTATAAATTCATACCTATCAGAGAGGCGAGTAATACTCGAGGCCGAGGGGATCAGTATGACCATGGACATAAACAGCGGAGTTCCACAGGGATCTGTGCTGGGACCAACACTGTGGAACATTCTGTACGACGATCTACTGAAAATAAAATTACCAGATGGTACTACACTTTGGCTTCGCAGACGATATAGCAATGGTAGTAACTGCCAAAGAGGAATGTACACTGATGAATACGGCAAACACCGCACTCATCAGAATCACCGAATGGATGGAAGGCAGAAATCTGCAGCTAGCGCCCGAAAAGACAGAGGTTGTTCTTCTGACCACAAAAAGGAAGATTGCACCGATAGAATTCAGAGTTCAGGACACCACGGTGAAACCAAGTAAGGCAATAAAGTATCTGGGAGTATGGATCGACACGAAGCTAACGTTTGCCGAACACGTTAACAAGGTTATCGAAAAGGCAGAAAAAACCCTTGTGGCCTTGACCAACCTGATGCCCAACATTGAGGGCCGAGGGCATCCAAAGGAGAACCCTGTCGAGTGTGATACACTCCCAGTTGCTCTACGCAGCCCCAGTATGGCACACAGCTACTGAAAACAAGAAATTGGAAAAAAACTGCAGAGAATCCAAAGACTCATGTGTATTAGGATATGCAGCGCCTACAGAAGCATATCGGCAGAAGGAGTGGGAGTTATAGCAGGGTACCACCGATAAAATTCCTTATAGAAGAACGGAAAGAGACTTATAACGGGAAGCAAGGAGCACAGCCATAACATCGCGTACGACCAAATGGCAGGAAAATGGAGATCTGGCACCTACGGCCGGTGGACCTACCAGCTGATACCGGATATTGCAGTCTGGTTGAGTAGACCACACGGAGAAGTGGACTATTATCTAACGCAAGCGCTCTCAGGACACGGATGCTTTAGAAAATATCTCTACGACAGAAAGAGATCGGAGACAGATAGGTGTACTTACTGCGGGGTAGTGGATGACGTGGAACACACGCTTTCGAGTGCCCTAGATGGCACCGGGGAGAGATGAGTATATGAGGGAAGTGGAAAGGACATTTAACGCGGAAAATATGATGAGTAGCCTGGTGATATCGAAAGAAGGCTGGAAAATAGCGTATAAAACCATCCGACAAATTATAGAAACCAAGGAGAAAGAAGAGAGAAATAGAAGAGATTGATAAAACAGAAACAGCCCACCACACTGAAGAAATGCGAAAGCGGATTCCGGTGTGGTGATGCTGCAAACTACTGAAGGGGAAATTTTTTGGTCGGTAGGCGGTTCCTTAGGGACCGAATCCGACACTGGCCAGCCGATAGAACAACAGGCTGGTGCGTCTTCAGAAGATTTTTTTACCCCTTCAAATTGAAAAAAAAAAAAAAAAAAACTCCGAAAAACAACAAAATTTAAAATATGTCATATAAAAAAACAAATAACATTTACAACAAACCTTCAATAATTTTGTTCATTTATTAGCACAAAGGAGAACGAGTAGGTATACTTAACAAATACTCCAGTTTGATGATAATCTTCGTACTTCCTCAAATGGTGATAGGAAATGGAAACTGATGGACGGAAATAAGTATCAGTTTGTGAAAAAATTTCTGCAATTGATGGATGGAAATAAGTAGGTATCAGTTTGTGAAAAGCAGCTTATATTTTACCTTGTGAAAGAATATTTCGAGGAATTTCAGCGTCAACTCGAATAAAAAAACATTCCATTTTCGACGTTGGGTACATAATTCAAGTCCATAGTATAATTTCTATAATTAATTTTTCGATGACAATTAACAGTGGAATTATTCTGAAATTATTACGTGGTTTGTCATTTTCTGACAAATGTCGAAATTAGAAAATTATCATGTTAGTCGTCTGTTGATTGCGGGCAGCGCCTCCATGCGCGACTGGCCGTACCAAAAACTTGGTGGTCAAGATCGCCAATGTATCTTTATTTTTAATTTGTCTATGGGATTTACCAAAGCGCGGCAGATTAATATACAGGGGGATACCTTGTACCTGGTTAAGTACCTCCACCAAATATGAGCCCCATAAATAAGGCCGCCCGTCAAGGATGAAGGATCAGATTAGTAAAAAAAAAATTGATCATCGGAAATTCTCGAGCGCGTCAGATTAAGGTAGGGTGAGTTGATTACATGCTAAAAAGTGTATATTCCACTAATCTGACAATTTGAGAGTGACGTAAAGAAAGGGGAGGGCTACAAAGTTGAAAAAAAAGAACGTCATCTCGACATTCTCGAGCGTGGCTAATTTTTTTTTATTTTGAAGGAAATAATTCAAGGATAACGAAATAGTATATTGAAGTATAAGTGGATAAAAAGGGCTTTAAAACACGCGCGATTTTTCGAGCACGACGGCGCAGCCGGAGTGCTCGAAATAGAGCAAGTGTTTTTAAGACCAGTTATCCACGAATACTTTACGTTATTTTTTTTTATTGGTGCACTTTGAAATCATATATACTGGTATTATTACTACAAAAAATAGATATAAGAACTAATAATGCAAGAAG
Organism: Gonioctena quinquepunctata; assembly: GCA_018342105.1. Taxonomy (NCBI): domain Eukaryota; kingdom Metazoa; phylum Arthropoda; class Insecta; order Coleoptera; family Chrysomelidae; genus Gonioctena; species Gonioctena quinquepunctata. The sequence continues at coordinate 397,033 of JAFIRS010000658.1, forward strand.
GTTGAATTCGTGATGTGACATCAGTATACCTTTCGTTGTCATGGAAATGAGAAAAACATTCATTTGCAATTTGTTACCAAAGATCAATATTTGTTGTCACCAGAGCTCAAAAATGAATTATTCTAATATCGATTTTTTGAATAGTGAGGCAGAATCGCGGTTAATACCGCGAAAATCCAGTGATATATATAAAAAAGAATATGAAAAGTTCATCAAATGGATGGAGGAGCACATATAAATGAACGAATCGTGAGTAATATTTTATTTGACGTTACAAGGTGTCAGTCAGATCAATAATCACAAATTTGTCATTTAGACTTCACGTTTCTCGATTTGTTGATGTTGTCATGGTTACCTTTAGAAAACGCGCGTTTTTTAAAGTTCGATTTAAACACGCTGGGGCGTGCTTTAAATGGGTAAAAAGGGGCACCAATAAAAAAAATATATAATCTGACGATTTTCACAAGCCGAAGTAATAAAAATTCGACGATAAAGTTTAATGCGTGCAGCTGCGTGATGCCTATATTCCCCTCTCCGAGTTTCTATTCCTCTCTCATTCTTTCTCTATCTATTCACTGGTTGCGATTTCAACCCAGCATTGTACCGACGAGGGAAAAAGATACCTTTGCAATTTCTGATAAATTCAGAAATTTTCCAAGAAGCATTTCTGGATTTGGGATCAAAGGAGCATAATGTGCAGGATTCTGCATACAGTCTTTTACTTGCCACTTGTATGGGTTCAAAAAGTTAGACGATGTCAATCAAGCCAGGATTGTCATCTTCAATAAGACGTACAAGGTAAAAGACAAATCACAACCCTTCTCCTTGAGTGTCCGGAATTACGATGCGTGCAACTTGCCACCCTGTCAATCGGAGTTACTCCAGCAAGTGTTACGCACAAGATTAATCATTATTGATCTTTTACCAACAGACTATGGATGGAAAGTTGTCGACGGAAAGTTCAAAATGGTCTGGTTTGCAGGTGATCAATTGCCGAAAGCGTATGAAGATGTAGGTATAACACCTGATATTCTTGAGGATACTCCAGAATCAGGTATATCTTTTCTCCAATAATTAAAAAAACAGGTTATTCATAAAAAAAATATTGTTAAATATTTTAATGATGATGATGAGAAGAGGAAGATGATTGATGAAGATGATGATTAATTATTCAATTAATTGAAAGAAATTAAATTTTTTTGAGCATTTTTTTCAATTATTTTCTTATAAATACAAGTATTCTACTTAAAAAACATACGCTTTTTTTTTGCATGCTATTTCCTGGACTTTTCAATTGATTAAGTTCAATGATTAAAAAAAAATTTTTTTTTGTCAGATTAGGCGAATCCCTCTGGATAATCGTCAGATTATGAGACAGCACGTCTGGGACATAAAGATGAACCATATATATCTCAATCTGACGCGCTTGAGTATTTCAAAATGGTGATTTTTTTTTGCACATTATAATAATGGCCGCGAGTTTGCGTCACATCGAAATCGTCAGATTATTGAATGAGAGCTTTTTGTTAGGTTCACTTAGCACCCTTTAAGAAAATCTGACGCGCTCGATAAAAAAAAATTAATTTAATTTTTAACCCTCACGTACGACCACCCGCATCATGCAGACGATCAGATTAACATACGTACATTATTAAAAATACGTAGGACATTGATGCTATCAATATCTGACGCGCTCGAGTATGTCCATGCAACAGTATTTTTTTACATATTTGAAAATCTTTAGCCGCTCCCCCCACCGATGAAAAGATATACATTATATAACATTTTTTTCTTCTTATCATCTAAGCTTTGCAACCCAATAGGTATCTATGACGCTCGAGTAAATCCCCATTCAGCATCGTGGGCTCCCCTACTATTTTGAGCTCGGATCATATTTACGACGATATGAAAGCATATCAATATTTATCATTGCTCCTAAAAGGTGTGTGAGATGAAAGTAGAGACTGTGGCATATTATTACTTGGAAACTATCATTGAGCACCAAAGATGTGTATACGACGATATATAAATAGAGAGATGTACTGCGACCAAATAAGTCTATTTTATTTCGCTCTTCGTTCACTTAGGGTTTTCGTAGGATTAATGGAAAGCTATAATTTTGTTTTTGAATATTATTGCGATATTTTGAATGGTTTCGGGCAAATATGGAAATGTCTTAGTTCTCTATTGTTTTTTGGTTTTATCTTCCTTACTATTCGATTTGAAGGAAAAGTCAACTGAGATTTTTTGTAGGAATAGATGAGAGAAATCTTCTTCCTTGCCATATTATTTTCGATATGTCCAATAATTTTTGAGAAATCTGAATTTTATTAATGAAAATTTTTATATTTTTTTTCTAACTTTGGATCAATGAACAATTATGGTTCAGATGTTTTGATGGAACTCATGAAACTCTATGAATAAAATGTTTCAACTGGTAATTTTTTTCAATATTACGGTCAAATATTCATCTTTACGGTTTTTCGGCAATATCTCCCGTATTATTCAATTCAGAGGAAAAGTATCGAAATGTTTTTTGTAGAAACTGCCAGGCACAATATATTTGTTCCGTGGATAATTTTTGAATTTCCTTTCGTTTTCGAGAAAAATCAAGTTGTTTTAATTTCAAGAACAAATTTTCAGGTTTTCAATTGTCTTTTTATTTTCCGGTGGAGTGAGAGAAAAATGTATCATAAATATATTGTGGCACCATTCAAGAGGTATAGACTGCATACCGTAGATTTCCATATTTTCCGTTAGTTTGCGAGATTTTTGAATTTAAGTCGGACCATGTATTTCGGAAGATCCTCCCTGGAAAATCCATTTGGAATTTTCCGATCACGCCCAGTTCCAATAGGCTTTCTGTACGGTTGTCGAACTATTCTGGAATAAAATATGAAATCAAAAGGATCACCCATCCGACCTGTAGTCGAACCACAAGGAATTTTCAGAAAAATCTCGGAAAAACCATCTTGGAATTTTTCGATTTTCTTCATATTTCAGTGATAGGTTTTTTTTCGTGGAACCTGATGGCAGAGTATCAAGACGATACGTCGAAGGGTTCCGGAGATATTTCACTTTATGTTTGGTACAGAGACAGACGTACCACATACAAAACCAAAGTTGCTCAAAATTCGATGGGGATCATTTTCTCAAAAGTAACTATACCTCTATCTCGCTCACTTTCCGAGATAGCGTTTCACCAGAGACCGTAGTATACTCCTCTATAGTATATCGTCGTATAACAAGAACTCAAAAGGAAGTTTGTGAAATGTTCAATAATGAATTGAATACCCTAGTCAACACGTTTCACAGTCTACAGTTAGCAAAATAGAAACAAAATTTCGTGAAACTGGACATGTGAAAACTATTCAACTGTTAGCGATTGAGGAAAATCCGCATATGACAAGTAGACAACTTGCCGCCGACAATGATGTAAATAATCGATATTGAGAGCTTCACATAAAGAAAAATACCATCCTTATAAAGTTCAGTTGGTTCAGGAGTTAAATGAGGATGATCGTGATAGAAGGCAACAATTCTGTGAACTGATGATGGACAGAATGGAAGCAGACTTGCAGTTCATAAACAGAATTGTGATTTAAATGGAACGGTGAATAGACAAAACTGTAGAAACTGGAGCAGAGAATATCTTCATTGGATGTGTGAGGCTCACACACAATATCCTAAAAAAGTAAACCTTTCGGCTGGTATTATTAACACCAAAATGATTGGTCCTTATTGTTTTGAATGCACAGTTAATGGTGAGATTTATCTAGATTTTTTTATGAACTTTTTACAGCCTACATTAAATATACTTTTTCCTGATGTTAATGATCCGAATGCAATAGAATCAATTTGGTACCAACAAGTCGGAGCTCCACCGCATTACAAACGTATTGTTAGAGATTATTTAAACGAAGTTTTTCCCAATAGGTGGATTGGAAGACGTGGAAGTTAGGATAACGGAAGAAACATAACCCCTGAGGTCTAACAAAATGTTTTACGAGAATTCAAAGATCGACTTGCTTATTGTCAAGTAGTGAATGGTGGTCATTTTGAACAATTAATTTAATTGTAAAATAAATTGAAAAATACTTCTTGAACATTATGTGACATAATTTACTTGATTTTACGTAAAGTATCAACGTTTTTCATTTTCAAAAAAAAATTATCAGTTATGATTGCACCAAATTTAAAAAAACTTAATATTGCTGAACAGAGAATGAAAATCCCTTTCGAAAAATGTGCCACACGACCCCATCTTTGAATTTTTTGAGGGTGTGCTCATAATTCAGAGGGGATGCAAAAAGGAGATAATATGTTCATACGGAAATTGTCAAATTGACAATAGAAATCGACGTGTTTCAGGTTTTTGAAACAAATACATAATAACGCTAAAAATTAATTTATTCCATACCGCACTGTATAATAACAATGAGCCCTCGCTATTGCTGTGTAGGTCATACATTTCCAACGGCATCACCGCTAATCTACAGCAAAGATATAAGTGTTCTGTTAATTCACGACATTTCAATCTCTAAATCCGGGTCGTGAGGTTTTCATTCGATAAATATTTTTGATGTTTTTCGTTTTCCATATGATCGCCTAGAAGTGGATAGGTTCCGTGGGACGGTGTTGAGCCGGTGATAAAAAGCAGACAGCGACTTAAACCACGAGTTCGGGAACGCCTGGACGGTGTTGTAAACTGATCAGCCTCATAAACAGGGGACAGAGATACTTTTGATGCTTTTCTGAGTTGTATATCATACATTGGCATTCTATTTGATTTGTGTTTTAATTTTCACGAACTGGTTTCGGTTACAAAAGCAATGGGCCTCACATGTGAACTAATGTTAAATGTAATTCACTTTAAGTACTAAGAGTAAACATCGTATAAGGAGAACGCAATATTTTGTTGACAATTAGGTATACGTGTTAGAGAGTGTTGAACGTGTTAGTATTATTTAGGGACCGTTCAACGTTCTCACATGATTGCAAGGGTAAAAGTGAAATACCATATTCAAGTAAAATTGTGAACCTCATTCGTTTTCTGATTATTATATTATTTGAGAATCCCATTAAATAGTTTTGCGTTGAATCTGATGTCATTTAGTGGTTTCCCGTCAGGGTTATATGGGTACCTTTTTCAATTTGTTAAACTACTTGGCGCCCCCACTTTTTTATGTTCTCAAGACCTTATGAACCTGCGACCTCAATAAACTAACGAGCAAGCACATCAATTGCCGTACCTAAAAGTACACAGAATAGCATTACTTTATGATATTCGAAATATCTATAACTTGACATGTATAACCTCCAAATGGGGTGAACTATCGTATCAATACACATATTTTTCATCATTTACTTACTTTTTTCTTTGACAGTAAAAAACTTCGATTCATCTGGAACTAGTAGAGAGCACAAAATAAAAAAAATTAAATTGTGACACAGTGAGTATTGGAAATAAACCAGGAGAACTTCAGCTATCGGGTCACTAAAGGGCATTACCAGTCTTGCACACAGCGAATAGCTTTTCATTAAGGAAATTTCATATTGTTCAATTTCGTCAATCTTGAACAACATTCGGAAATAAATCGTGAATACAATTGATCATTACTTTCATGTCTACTAAATATTGTATTCTCAATGTGATTTATTATAGTGTTGGGTACTTTTGCGGTCTTACTGCCAGTATTATAGCTCATAAAATTGAACATGCTGAAAATTCATGTCATTAATACATTGCAATGAAAATGCCATAAAGTTTGCCAAATAATCTTGATTTATAGATTGATAGTTACATAGTTATTAAAATTTATGGAATTCTCGTATTTATATCTCGATGGAAATGAATAGAATAAACCAATGTAGTACATTCTGTTACGATCGAATTATAGGGTGAGCTCATATTGCTCGCATTTTGATTTTATGAGCATCTCAGAAATTGGAAATTGCTTGTTTCCAGCTTCAGAGTCACAGGGATACTACAAAATGGCTGGACAATTTTTTGGGAATATCTTGCAACCGTGCTTCATATGATACAAATTCCTAGTACAAAATACACATTTCATATAATAATATTAGCAAAGTATAGGTATGTCGTTGGATAGAGCTTTCTGAGCTTACATTCGTCACAAATCACCAATAAATTAACGGAATCTTGATTTTTATACCCAACACGAGTCATATTGCATTTTTCAGAACCATGAGAGAAATCCAATAATTTTATAAAATCTAGGGTATCCTATTGAAAATAACAAAGATGACGTCACTCCCAGGGGAAACCAGAAGTGTCACAATAACAATAAAATGCTATCATTCTACTATTCTAATTTTAGTACTTTTTATATAAAAATGTATGCAATCTTATATATTGAATAAATGGTTGAGATTGAAAAACTTAAAAACTAAAAGTGTGCTCATAGCAGAGGACGAATAGGCCAGTAGAGGTAGACATGATTTTCGCAAAATTTTATAATTATTACAAAAGTTTCAAAACTTCAGTAAAGTGAAGAGGACTTTCATATGATGTGCAGTCTGATTTTGCAACCCTTTTTTCTGAACGGAAAAAGTTGAAAATCAGGATTTAATAAATCTTCACAATATTAGCGCGGAAAAAGTTGCAAAAGTTCTGCAAACTAGCGAAGTTTTGATAAACAGCAATGTACATCCTCTGATAAATTTGCAACCAATCAAACAAAACGGAAATGTCTGTTTTATCGTAAAAAATTGTTGTTAGTCCTAATTACTATTTATTTTTGCAACGCCTGTGTTATCTGAATAATAAAGATTTTCATATACCTAATAAATGACATTCATTGTGTTAACAAGTTAACTATCGACCAAGAAGAAGCTCGTCAACGGTATGTGAAATCATTCAATGTTGAAAGCTAACGTTCTCGATATGAATTCAAAACATCATATTACAATTATGAATTTGCATAAAAAATACTCTGAGTACGTTTGATGGAGGATCGAGAATCTCTCGACACATTTTCATAATTTTCTTGATTCATTAAAAAATGGAGGACATATTGAGATTTAAAAAACACTCGTACAGTTGTACATTTGTACGATTAACTTACAACTGTGTTACGTCACAGTGTTTTGTTCACAAATTAATGAATGCACAGCAGTTTAGTAACATGATTTATTACCAGAATAACAAAAAGAATGTCAATTGTTTTTTAATGACAGACAACTATGTAACTAACCAAAAACAATGCACATTCATCTGATAGTCCTGGAGCTACAACTGAAATAGAATTGCCTACCAACATGTTTTTCCCTCTTTATTTAAAAAACAATTATTTATCAAGAAAATTATGTTCACGTGTCGATTACATTTCAGTCCTCCATTCGAATTCAATAGAATTTTTCATGTGAAACCACAATTGGAGTAAGCAAGTCGAGTGGAAAGGTAAATTATAATTTTATTTAATTCAAGAAATATATACCCACCTGAAAAATTTAATTGAGATGTACTATCGATGTCACAAATTTTTATTTTTCACCAACGTTTCTGTTTGATGATGAAAATGATGTACTTCCGAGATATACAATCAATAACGTTTTGATATCCTTACTTCCATAGAGCATCGATTATTCATTTTAAAATCTCGTCGATTGCTATAAAGTCATGTTGTGACAAGTGAAAATTTCAAATGAAGAATGATATCATTTCATTTCTACTGCGATGAAAAATTAATGTCTTCCAATAGTCTTTTAGCAGAATCTTGTACTCTTTCGATTGTTGCATTCTAAAATAATAGATGAATTTTATGTCGCTGATTAGTCGAAAACAGTGATTGCTTCGGAGATTAATGAGTAGTTTAAATTTTTTTAATGGGTACCTACTGTGCTAACCCACTGATACAATAATACTCGACACTATCTGAAACACCTTTATTCCCGTAAACTCGTAAATAACACCCAAATAATTAGTATCTATACACATTCGCTCCCGGCGATCGGTAGTCCCTCACTGCCTCCTCGATCAACTTTCTCCCACTCCTTTCCTGAGTCATCGTTCACTCATGACTCGTCGTGACAGGCTCCCACATTCCGTCCCTTCTTTTCAGCTTCAATGGCTCAACCCTGATAGCTTCTCCTTTGGATGAGTGGTTGTCATTCGATGCTTCTTGATGTTCCGACCCATCCTTGGTTGTTGATGATCCTGCTAATTCACTCTCAGCCGCTGAAACAGGAAAATGAAATTTACTATTACCAACAAAATATGAATCCGTAGGCATACTTCCCACACATGTTCCCGTGATGGAGGGGATCCTCTTCACATGGGTAACGTGTCGTTTCATAGTTTTTCCATCTCCTGTTACCTTCGTTTCCCCTCCTCTCCGTAACAACATATTCAGTGGTACCGAATCTGGACGTTAGTTTATGTGGAATCACTGCGTGCTGCACAACTACTCTGTCTCCTACTGTTATATCATTTTCTTTCGCTCGTCTTGCTCCGTCTTCTCTCCTTTCCCTTTGAATTTGTTGATAATATCATTATCTTGAGCTTCTGGGTCACCTTCCTCTCCTACAATGTCAGTGACTGATGGAATTTTGTCTCGTATTCGTCGGTTGAATATCAATTCTGAAGGTGACTTCCCAGTCGTCCCATGAGGGGTAACATTATGCATCATGATGAACTTCTGGATTTCACCTTTGTAGTTTCTGTTGTTATTCTGGCAAATTTGGAGCCTCTTTAGTATTGATTTATTCATGTTTTCCACCTCTCCGTTAGCTTGTGGCCAATATGGAGGTGTATGAATTAACTGAATATTATTGCTTGTACAGAAGTCTTGAAACTCCTGACTAGAGAATTGTCTCCCATTATCCGCTCGAATTGACTTGGGAATTCCAAGCTGGCAAAATAATTCTTCCAGGTGTCTGATTATAACAGACGATGTCGTAGTTCTCAGAAACTTGATACTTTGGTATCGTGAATAGTAATCTATGACAACAAGAACTTGTTCTTGGTTTGGTAGGGGCCCCATAAGGTCAATCGCTAGACATTCCCAGGGTCCCTTCGGAAAACTATGCCGTGCCATCGGCGGATGATTTTCTGGTCGGCTGACCAACAGGCAATCCCTGGAATGTTTGACGAATTGTTCAACCTGTCTGTCAATCAAAGGCCACCAAACTTTCGCTCTCAGCCGGCGTTTCATAACTGTTTTGCCGGGATGGCCTTCATGTGCTAGAGTGAGTATTTGCTGTCTCTGAGAAACTGGTATCACGATTCTATTGTTCCTGAGAAGAATCGGTCCTAAATTCGTCAATTCTAGACGGAATGGGTAATACACGTTTTTATCATATGTTTCCCAACTATTATCATCCATTTTGCGTATTGCGTAGAGGAGCTCTGGGTCTCGTAAACTTCCTGCTTTATTTCAGAAATTGACATCGCTTCGGTGTCCTCGCTCCACGATTGCGAAAATGTGAAGGTGGCTCCCCCTATCGGCCGTGCATGTGTCATTTATTCGGCACAATCTCGAGATGGAGTCCGCAATATTAGAATAGCCCCTTTGGTAGATCACTTTGAATTTGAATGCTTGCAGTCGCAGTACCCAGCGTTCAATCCGAGCTGGTGGCCTCGAAGTGGGCTTGAATATTGCCTCCAACGGTTTGTGATCAGTGACCAATTCGAACTCCAAACCTGTTAAGTAGAAACAAAATCGTTCGACCGCCCAAACTAATGCCAAACTCTCCTTCTCCGTCTGTGAATACCGCCTTTCCGTATCTGAAAGTCCTTTGCTGGCAAATGACACAACTTTGGGTGTATCACATTCGAACTGTATTAGGACAGCACCTAATGCCACAGGGCTTGCATCCGCTATTAGTCTTGTGCGTTTCTTTGGATCGAAATAACTCAGGGTTGGAGGTTTCGTCAACACCTGTTTGAGTTTTTCGAAATGGTTATTGTGTTCTTCCGACCAATTAAACTTCGCATCTCGTCTGGTAAGTTGTCGAAGCGGTTCAGTTGTCGTCGCAAGATCGGGTATGAATTTCCCAAGATAAGTTACCAGTCCCAAGAAACTCCGAACCTCCTCTTTCGAAGTTGGTGGGCGGAATTGCAATATGGTTTTGACTTTCTCTTGGTCAGCATCTATTCCTTTGTGCGACAAGTTATGTCCGAGGAAACATAATTGCTGAACTTTCTTAATGCATTTCGTTTTGTTCAATAATATATCTTCAAAAACTTGCATAACAGTCATCATGCTCTTGCTCGGTACTACCATACACAATAATGTCATCTAGATAGTTGATGCAGTTTTTACACTGCGATAACAAGTTTTCGAAAATTCTTTGGAAAATCTCAGGCGCAGATGTGACCCCAAACATGAGTCTCTTATAGCGGAACATTCCTTTATGTGTTATGAACGTCGTGATCGGGCGGCTCTCCTCATCCAGTTCAATCTGATGATAAGCCCATTCCAAATCTTATCGTGAGAAAAATTTGGCCTTTCGAAGTTTTGTCATGATGGAATCGAAAACTGGTAATGGATAGTTTTCTCGACGAATCGCCTCATTAGCTCTGCGCATATCCACACAAATCCTGATGTCCCCATTCGCCTTGTAAATTACGACAATAGGTGAAATCCATGGACTATGTCCTTCCACCGGTTCGATGATGTCACGCCGTATAGCTTCGTTAAGCTTGGCTTCCACTAATGCTTCTACTGCGACGGGTACCCGCCTCAGTGGTTGCTGGACTGGTTTTACAGTTTTGTCGATTGTTAATGACACTTTCACGTTCTTGACTTTTGGGAAAACCGATACATCCTGTATACAATTTACTCCCAGGCCCAATTTTAAAACCCCTAATCGTTTGGCCGAATCTTTTCCCAAAATTGACAACTCTCCTTCATCCACTACGAAGAACGATGTGATTATCTCACGTCGGTCTGAAGTTCCCACAGTCGTCTGGAACTGATGGCGAATATCAAGGCTTTGTTGAGCAGCATACGGTTTCAAGATATTCTTTGATTGAGAATCGATGTTCCATACTACAGCTTGTCTCTTCGTTAGTACCTCCCAATCACGTCCATTTATAATATTGGCCTTCGAGCCAGAGTCAATTAGTAAAGTTAGAGGTATCCCTCCCACTTTACATTCGATCAACTCGTCTTCTTTATTGGGGTTGTTCGAATGACGACCATTGTCGATTTTGAAACATTCATAATTTCTGATTTTGTCACCCCTATGTCGATCCTCCTCATCCGATGTTACCGGATCTAAATAGTTTACCCGCGATGACGTCATTCTTCCTCTTTTCGCGGAGTTTTAATTTCCTTTGTTTGGTCTTTTCCTTGGTTTGGTCTTACATTTGTTAGCAAAATGTCCCATCAATTCGCATTTGTGGCACTTGGCGTTCCTTGCTGGGCATTGTGCACTCGACCCAACATGGCTATTTCCCCCACAACGGAAACAGTTTTGAGAATTCTTATCCCGAGCTGATATTTTGTTGACTGAGGTGCTAGGTATGTCGGTTGAACAACTGCCCATTACCTTTGACTGGTCCAAAATCTGTTCATGTATTTGACAAAGATCAATTATGTCCGACAAACTCCTCTTCTTCTCCAATAATTTTCTTTTCAGCTCCAAGGGGGCCCAATCATCGATAATTTTGTCCTTGATATTTATTTCGGTGGCTTCATCTGCGTTATTGCCGAAAGAACATTTCGTCGCTTGTTGTCTCAGTCTCAACAAAAATTTATTGAGAGACTCCCCATTGCTAGGTTTGATATTCCTGTATGTATGTCTTTCGAACGTTGAATTCTGAGTTGGAGAAAAGTACTTTGTTAGTGCTTCCACTAGTATACCGAAAACATCATTATCATTTGCCTCATTGTATTCAACTATCGCCCCCAGTATATTATAAGCAACCTCTTGTAACTCGATACCACCGAGATGCAACAGCTTATTCCTTTTCCGGACACTTTCATTGATGTTTTCCGAGTCTAGATACAACTGGAAAGCTCTTACCCACTTCTGCCATTCTGCCCTTATAGATGCTTTGTCGATGGTGTCACATAGGAAGGATTTAATTCCGGAGTGTTCTGCCATACTTGTAGGTCTGTAAACAAAACGACATTCCTGTAGTTTCCATCCATTGTCTCCCATTTTTTTTAAGATCTAACCCCATTGCAAAACCCTATTTTTCACAATTTAATGTGTTCGAGTTACAATTGAATGTAACACTCTGTACATCAGAACATGAGCAGATAGAAGTGATTGCCAACCCATATTACACAATCTAATGCGTTTAAGTTACAATTGAATGTAACCCTTACTATCGAATACTACGATATACGTAATCATCCGTATTCGACACAATTCAATGCGTTCAAGTTACAATTAAATGTAACACCTACTACGGAATAGTTTAGTACGACATGCGTAACCACTAAACCGTGTTCTACACAATTTAATGTGTACGAGTTACAATTGAATGTAACACTTTGTATTCTACCAAAATTTGGAAGAAACACTCTGTTCCTTGCCGTTTATTCCGAAATAACTTATGCCGGGCCATATATGAGAACCTGTCATTCATAAGACTTTTCGGTACACTCAAAATGAATATCTAAAAAGTGAATAACAGGAATTATATATTTATATTCCGCACTCTGTTGACTGTGAGTCGAACACACCATTGTTTGTTTCCTCGTTTTTTTTTGTTTTTCTATCTACCGGTTATGACAATTGAATATAAAATATAGTTTTTTTTTTCATGAACAGTCGAAAGTTGTTCCATTTCCAAGTGCCTGAAATTCTGTAGCACCAAATAAGTATTCTCACAAGGATGAATTACGAAATCTCATCTGAATGAAGAAATCAAATCTCAAACTCTCCACAGACAACTTTTGAATGGAAATTAAAATAAATATAGTATTTACCTTCGTCGCCAATTGTGCTAACCCACTGATACAATAATACTCGACACTATCTGAAACACCTTTATTCCCGTAAACTCGTAAATAACACCCAAATAATTAGTATCTATACACATTAGCTCCCGGCGATCGGTAGTCCCTCACTGCCTCCTCGATCACCTTCTTCCCACTCCTTTCCTGAGTCATCGTTCACTCATGACTCGTCGTGACAGGCTCCCACACCTACGTAAACGTATTATTTTTCGGATGCAATTTCAATCAACCAGTACAAAATATAACAGATATACTCGATGGATAATCAAGTATTTAACTGGACCACTGTAGACATATTTCGGTCTAATATATATATTAAACCTATTTGCACAATGTTTGCAATTTATGGCCGAATTATAAAAAAATCAAATCAATTACACAAAAACAATGTTCTGTTGAACAATGACGGTTGCAAATTTCTTGCGTCACGTAATATCAGTCGTAATTTCAATTGCAATTTGCAGAACTTTTGCAATTATTTCAGAAGTTGTAAAAAAAGAATGGTGGAATAGTAGGTTCCGTTTTTCGTATGAGGTTGCAAAGTTACATATCCACTGAGACCGATATTCTCTTTATTTGCAACCGCAATAAAAAACTTTTGTAATTATTTCAATGGTTGTGTGTATTGAAAATGGGAGCGTCGATAAAAAATTGATAAATAAATGATGCGGTTTTCAGGAAGGGTTGCAAATGTACCTGAATATTTTAAACTTTTGTTCACTTATCCAATTTGCAAAACTTTTATAGTTTTTTTAACAAATTACAATAAAAACTCAACAAATGAGAAAAAACAAGTTCCGTAACTTATACAAGGTTGCAAACTTAATGCATGTTGTAAAACACTATTACTATAGGTATGCCTAGTTTGCAGAACTTTTGCAATTTTCAGTGCACTAATAAAGCATAAAAACGTTTTTTGCAATTAAAACAATGTTCCGTTCATCACAGACTTCTGCAAAATTTTATAGTTTGTTTTCATTAATGCACTAACATAGCATTCAAGTTTGAAAACTTTTTGAATTAATGTTAATTGATTGTCTATATCTAGTGGCCTAGAATAATTATCCACTTATAAGAGATTTCGGGAATATCGGTGATACTCTGGAATCATTGTACTTGTACCATATGCCTGCATGAGGATGCCTACAGTGAGCCGTGTAGTGTCCGCTATGGTTGGACACGGAGTTGTAACAACACGGAGTTACGTCATCTGCTACATAATTACACATATCTAAACCTTCGGGAGGGAAGTCAATGGTGGCATTTAGTTTTCCCATGAATATCCCCATCGGCGAAAATCGTTTCAAGTGGATTACTAATATTTTGGGGAATTCATGTGTAGATGATGACTTTGTGCATTTTATCATTTCCTTACAATTACAACAAGTAATATATACTCTGTATACTATTTGATTTCAACATGACTCATTTATTTTTGGTTTAATCGTAATATTTTTGAAGGGCTTCGAACTTCATACATATTTGTAACTGTGCCACTTCACGAAACGTTGTAGACGCTCAAGTAAATAGATGAGTATATGGTCTGATTAACAAGTTGAATAAATAATAGTTTAAAAAAACTAAAGAACACGATTTTATAGAAAACCAAACTGAAAACATAGAAAAAAAAAGTACTTTATTTAAAAAAAGCGTGGGGTGCATGGTATCAATAGTTATATAGTACATTACACACCTAGGGCAGTAAAGTAAGAAATGTCTCAGATCACAGGTAAGTGTTGGCCGAGGCAAAACCATGCATCCCACGCTTTTTTTGAAATAATTTTTTTTTTCTTATTTTCTATTTTTTCAGGGTTTGGTTTTTATAAACTATTATATATTTTTCAAAACAAATTGATATTTCCTACAAATTAGTTGGTTTCATTTATAAAAGGGTGTTTTTTTTAGTTTTTTTTTAAACTTTTAAATTTTTAAGTAATTGAATGTACAAATATAAAAAAATTGAATAATTTATCAAAAGTGTATTGGGTTCATCAACGGTCCTTTCGATAAATCTATTTGAGTTTGAATTTGGGGAAATTAGATGCGTTTTAGGAGACAAAACAAATTTAGAGATATACATATTTTAAAATTTCATTTCTTTACTTAATGTTTGCTGCAAGTCAAGAGTTACAAAAGAATTGTACAAGATATACATATAAAAACCCTTAAAAAATACGATTTAAACATATATATATATATATATATATACAATATAAAAACGATTCACATAATAAATTTTCTGATATAAAATCCAAAATTAATTATGACAAAATTTAAAAAAACATCTATAACAAGCACGTGTACGAAAAAATGAATTGACCCTGGCAAGGTGACAAAAATGTATTTACTCAAAACAAAAAAGTTGCATTTAAATTCTCCTCAGTGCTATAAAAACAATTTTCCAACATGAATGACTTGATTTTAAGTTTGAATGACTTGGGGTTAAGTTGTTTGATATATTCAGGTATATGGTTGTAAAGGTTTATATTTGGAGTTTTTCTGGGACTTTGTTAGTCTAAAGTACGGTATTATGAGCAGTTTAGCATTTCTTGTATGATACTGATGAACATCCTGATGTTTCGAGAATGAATGTTTATTTTTATGGATTTCAAGAACGGTGTTATAGATGTGAAGAGATGGAAGGGGTAAGATACCCAAGCTTTTGAAAAGTGGTTTGCAATGGTCTCTGTACTCCGCGTTCATAATAATTCTTATGGCCTTTTTTTGTTGTCTGAAAATTTCAATGGACTGGGAGGAATCACCCCATAAAATTATGCCGTAATTTATGTGTGAATGAAACATGGCAAAATAGGCAGTTTTCAAAGCATGAAGGTCCACAATTTGTTTTAGTTGTCTTGGAGCAAAAATGCTCTTAGAAAGCTTACATTCACCTCATGTATGTGGGTTGACCATGATAAGTTTCCATCGAGAGTTATTCCCAAAAGTTTTCCACATTTAACGTACTGTTACTGTTGTTTGAAGAAAATATAATTTCCTTGGTCTTCTCTTCATTCAGTTTCAGTTGGTTTACTGTGAACCAATCTGTAACCAGTTTCAATGCTTTATCCGTATTTACGGATAATATTTCCAAGTTTTCGCCGTTTGACACTAAAGAGGTATCATCTGCGAAGAGAACACTCCTGTTCGGCAACATAAAATTGACATAAATCAAAAATAACAAGGGTCCTAAAACAGAGCCTTGGGGAACCCCGTGTAAGACATTTTCAACACCAGAAAATGTGTCATTCATACACACTGACTGAGTTCTATCCGTCAAATAGGATTTGAACAATTTGAGGGGTAGCCCTCTCACTCCATAGTATTCCAGCTTGTCAAAAAGAGAAACATGGGAAACACAGTCGAATGCCTTGGAGAAGTCACACACTGTAATGGCCACGATATCACCATTCTCAAGACCTTCCACAATGTAATTCACAACCTTCAACAAAGCATCAGTTGTGGACTTTGCAGCTCTAAAGCCATACTGGTATTTGCTGAAGAAATTATTCATAAAAAAAAAATGAACCAACCTGTTTTTCAGAATAATTCCTAGAATTTTGCCCAGAACCGGAATTATTGAAATGGGAAAATAAATTTCGGTTACAGATTTATCACCCTTTTTCCATAATGGCAAAACTTTTGCATACTTGAAACAGGTAGGACAACACCCTGTAATTATGCACGACTTGAAAAGTGTAGTAAGTGGTTCAATGATTACATCAATGATCCCTATTATTATTTCACTAGATAAGTCATAGCAATCCAGACATTTGGATTTTTTTAATGACTTTACTGCCTCGATAATTTCACACGGCAATATGGGCTTGAGAAAAAAGAAGTTACCTGATGCGGAAGTGGAACTGAGTTGATCAACCGAAGTTTTAGTCATGTGAGGTAAACCAGATATTATATTTTCTGCGACGTTGGCAAAAAAATTACTGAAGCTTTGAATTGGAACATCCGATATAACCTGTGTTTTAGGTTTTTTATTTAGTTCATGATTAATCAATTGCCAGCTACTCCTAGGCTTGTTCTCTGATTCAAAAATGTACTTATTATATGCTGTTTTTCAACGGTATTTAAATGATATCTGTAGTGGTTACGATAAGCCTTGTATGCAGTGTAATCATCCTCATTTTTCGTACAATCACAAATAGCTTTCAAACAAGAGGGATTTTTCCTCATTTCTCTCAGAAAGTCATTAAACCACTCAACTGGAGGTTCATTTCGTTCGAGAACTTTTTTCTTTGGAAAACATTCCTTTCCGTAGTTACAAAATGTCTAGAAATTTGTTGGCAAAATCATTTGTGTCACGATTATTTATGGTGAGTATATTCCAAGAAACATTTTCCAATAAAAGTTTCAGCTTTAAAATATTTTTTCATTAATTTGTTTCCTCCATACTGTTGAAGGTGTATTACTACATTTAGCATTTATGATCATGTATTGTCCGTAATGATCAGATAAGCAGGGCTCCAACACTCCCGTTTTGAAATTATCGTTTTCAAGATTTGTCAAAATGTTGTCTATACAAGATGACGAATGAGATGTAACACGTGTATCCTCATAAATAGTTATGTTGATATTAAATGAATTTATCATACAAATAAGTTCTTCACGTTGAGAGGAATTTGATCTAAAATTCACATTGAAGTCACCGCAAATAATAATCTTGTGGCATAGACTAGTACATTTTACTGATAGATTTTCAAAATTAAGCATGAAAAGTTCAAAATCACCCAGACCGGACCTGTAACAGGTAATGATAATTGTCTCGAGGGACAATATCTCAATACTGCAGAACTCCGAATTTATCTCACTGTTAAAGCCTTCACATTCAATTTCCCTATATTTCATGCCAGACTTGATGAAAATGGACACACCGCCGTGTTCCCTTTTTTCTCTACAAAAAAACGAAGCTAACTGGTAGTTCACAATATTCATGGATTTGAGGGCAGATTCACTCAGCCAGTGTTCGGATAAACAGGTGATATCATATTTCTTCTCATCCAGGAATAGATTAAATTGGTCAACCTTATTTGAAAGACATTGAATATTTATATGAAAAATTTCAAAACTCTTGCAACCTTGCCACCTTTACATCTTCAAATACAGGGTTTGTTAAATATAGTGTTTCGCGTCTTTTCTCCTGTGAAAAAACCGATTTACATATGCACCTTTTGGCCAAATATTGGGGTGCATTGCTTTGGTTAAATTGGCAAAATCAACAGAAACCTTGAAGGAAGAGTAATGATCCGGATACATTGAGTTAATTTTTTCCACCACAACTTCTGGAAAAGAATCAATTAAAATAGATTTGTGCTCTTCCACGGTCATTCGGAGATTTATTTTGTTAACATGCAAATATGCAAGCTTAGGTAATACTTTGATATTTATATTATTTTTTACTTCTAAGACACCAACTATAGGTTTGTTAACATTTTTTCTCCTGTAGGTAACTCTGGTGAAGTTTTCAGCATTCCCGATATCAGAATTTGCACTACTAATTCCTGGTACGTGACGAATTGAGTGATTAGAAGAACCCGATACACTCGGCTCTTCAATAGTAGCCACCTTACTGTCTCTCGAAGTTATGGTAGTGCATTTTACAGCATATGATACTTGCGCAGTTGTAATTTGTTCCTTAGCAGAAACCTGCAATGCTGTTGAGGAAACTGGAAAAGCGACCGCACTTGAAACTGATGTCTGTGATATTGAAGGTCGTTTAGAAGATTTATTCACAACATTCGAACTGATAGTGGTAGGAATTTGAACCTCTATGGGAATTGAATTCATGTTCATGTTCAATATAACATTCGTAAGCTTTAATTGAGCCTTCAGTGACTCAATTGTGTCTTGTTGTTGGTTAATAATCACATCCTTCTGTTGCAAAATGATTTTCAAATACGATATCCCTTCTTACCAGAATTTTCATCGACTTCTCCATCAATGGCACTACTGAAGGTCATATCAAGATCAACATTCATGTCACAACATTTTATTGATTTTTCACTTTCACTAATCATCACAATATTTCTCAGTGAGTTGACACAACTATTATGTGACATTGTACCCCATTGAATACATGTCAAGCCACTTCTAGCAATTTTGTAACACTTTTTGCAAGCCTTTGTCGGGTCGCCAGACTTCATCCTACGGCCATCAACTCACAACTCCATACATACAAGTGATGCTAATATAAAGCGTGTAAAAACGGCTTAATTCTTGTTCCCGGTCCTAAACATATGGGCGATAGCTCATTCTATTCGAAATGACGTCTAGAAAAATGTATCTCGAGCATTCATTAGTACATAAAAAATTGCAATTGTTATTAACAAAATAACATTAAAAAAAATCAGTTTTTCGTTAAAAACTCAAGAACTATCAATATTTTAGACATTTTGAAAGGAGAGCCTCAAAGAGGAGGAAATTTCCATTGAAAAAGTAAGGACTCCCGGAATTCTATCTCCATTATTTATAATTTTTATTCAACGCCGAAAATAGGTTTCCGCGCAGCCGTTATTACGGCATTGGCATGAGCGCAACACCGCTGGAGACAGTATATCACACAAAATAATTTTTGTATAGCATTAAATATAAATTTGAAAATTTGAAAAAAATATGGTGTCATCAGAATACTTGAACGAATGGAGTCCCATTAGAAAAACATTTTTATGTCACTTTTTCAAAAAGTTATTCGATTGTTAATTAACAATTTTTATCCAATCTTTGTTTTTACAAAAGTCGACATAAAAGTTTAAATAATTGACCTATAAATATTTTGCTTCTTGGATACCTTCTTATATACATTCTCAACAAGATCGGATGATGAAAGTTCATTAAAGCTTCATATTTTGTTTGTTATAATTTTTTTAAATAAACAAATAATAAAATATTAAAAAAATGTTAAAAAATGTTTGATGATAAATGTTATTATACAGCTGTTCTTGCATCTAACAATGACATTAATTAACGTAAGAAAAAATTCGTTTACGTCATTTGTTAAGAAATTGTTTATAAACAAACAGACAAGTATAATATTGAACAAAAATGTTTCCTATCATTTCATTGTCAAGACATAATGATGATCAAAGAAAAACTCAAAAAAAAATTTGATTGTTTTAATCTTTTTTTTAATTTGTCGTATGTTTAATTAATTAATAAAGAAATTATTTTCTTTTTAAAAATCATAATTGGCATTTCTCTATAGGTTAACAAAAAAAAATTATCAATAATTTCATTGTTTATTAATTTTACAATTTGTTATAAACAATTTGTCACCCTCGGTTTATTTTTATTTTTTTAATTTAAAAGAATACGAAAACAGCCATATATAACAAAGTACAAAAAAAAAAAAAATTATAAAAAATTAAAGACAATTTTTTTCAGTACTTTGTTATATATGGCTGTTTTTGCATTTTGTTTTACTTTCAGGAAAGAAATTACTCAAGGGTCACAAATTGCTAACTTAATAAACAATTAAATAAATGAACAATAAACGCCATGTGTGAAGTGGAATAAAAATAAAAATAGAAAATTGAAGTAACAGTCTTCTTCACATAGAAGATTCAATAAATTGAACCAGAAAATGGTAGATCACAGGGGAAAAACAACTACTTTCCTAGCAAATACCACGCAGAACGTTGAATGATATTCACCTGAAAATCCATGCATACCTTTTTTTTTATGTTCTGGTTCCCACGAAAAGGGATATCCTGTAATGTTCAGAGAACATCGTGGGAACCAAGGGAAAGAAGGTAGGAGTTGGCGTTCTTCTTAAATTTCTGGAGGTTGTATGCCTCGGGGAACACCTCCCTAGGCAATGAGTTCCAAAGCCTCGCTGTTCGTTGGATGAACGAGTCTTTGGAAAGTGATGTTCTGCAGGTCTTCAAAGTGACCACGAAGGGGTGTGATGACTGAACTTGACGGGTTAGTCTCGAAGAGACTGCCAAAGCAGGAACGATTGTTGATATTTCAGAAGAGCATCGCCCATGAAAATATCTATAAAATAGAGACAAATCGCCAACTTTTCTACGGTGTTCCAGACAAGTGAGCGAGTTTGTAAGCGAGGCATCACCGACGAGACGCATTGCCCTTTTTTTGGACAGAATCCAATAGCCTCAGGATATGTTAAGGTGCCGCGCTCCAAATATGGGAACAGTATTCCAGACAGGTCGGATCTGTGCCTTATAGATCATAAGCAGCTGAGTGGGGGTGAAATAGCTCTTGGCACGAAACAAAAAACCAAGTTTTTGGGATGCACTTTTGGCAATAGACCTCACGTGATTTTCCCAGGAAAGGTTATTGCTGATAGTAATACCAAGCATCGATATGGATGACTTCAGTGGTATGGTTACTCCTGACAAAGTTATGTTAGGCACAGTGAGATCGGCTTTTCTAGAGAAAAGACATGCTTGTGTTTTGTTTGCATTGAATTCTACCAAGTTATTAGATCCCCACTCGAGAATTGTTGCTAAGTCCATATTTATATTATTAACATTTCTTCCTCGTTCATTTCTGGTTTCACGGGCTGATATAGGGGCCCTGAAATGGACATTGAATGCAAATGTTTCTTTCTGATAAGCTCGATTATGTTTAATTTATGTCGTGTCCACCTAAAATCCATACCGGTTTAGGCTTTTGGCCCTCATCAGTACGGAGTAGTCCAGCCACAGGTCAGAAGTGAGCGAACAACAAAGTAAAACCATCATCGAGTCTTTATCACCTATAGGTATAAAGTTTTCTTTTCCGGCGTACCTATAGGTGATATAGACTCGATGATGGTTTCATTTGTTGTGTCTCCTTCAGCCAGAGTTCTTCGGACCGGGTGAACTACTCCGTACTGATGAGAAAAAGCCTGAACCGGTATACGGATTGTAGGTGAACACGACATAAATTAAACATAATCGTGCTTATCAGAAAGAAATATTTGCATTCAATGTCCATTATATGGAGGTATGCATGGATTTTCAGGTGAATATCATTCAACGTTCTGCGTGGTATTTGCTAGGAAAGTAGTTGTTTTTCCCCTGTGATCTACCATTTTCTGGTTCAATTTATTTAATCTTTTATGTGAAGAATACTGTTACTTCAATTTTCTATTTTTATAATTAAATAAATGATATATAAAAAAAATCTGTTAGTCCATAGAGAAATATCAATTATAATTTTTAAAGAGAAGAAAATTTCCTAATTATTCATTTACACAAACGAAATATAAAAAAAACAATTCATAAACAATTAAAAGATTTAATTAAGGTTTTTTTTAATAAAATGTCAAGAAATAATTTTTTATAAATATTATACTTGTCTATTCGTTTATAAACAATTTTTTAACAAATGACGTAACATTTTTTTTTCCTACGTTAATGAATGACATTGTTAGATGCAAACACAGGTGTATAATAACATTTGTCAACAATTTTTTTTTTAACAATTTTGTAATAATATTTTATTTTTTGTTCATTTGAAGAAATTATAACAAACAAAATAGAAAAATTTTATGAACTTTCATCTCGTGATCTTGTTAAGGAGGGCTCAAAGAATCAAAAATTTATAGGTCAATTATTTAAACTTTTATGCCGACTTTTGTAAAAACAGAGATTGGATAAAAGTTAGTTAATTAACAAACGTATAACTTTTTAACAAATCGACCTCACTTTTTTTTCAACAGGGCTCCATTCTTTCAAGTGTTTTAATGACACCATAATTTTTTCAAATTTTTTATTATTATTTAATACTATAAAAATATATTTTGTGTGATATACTGTCTCCAGCGGTGTTGCGCTCATGCCGTATAGCTTTTGAGTTATTAACGAAAAACGGAATATATTTTTGTTACATCTTATTTTGTTAATAACAATTGCATTATTTATGTGCTAATAAATGCTCGAGATACATTTTTCTAGACGTCATTCCGAATCAAATGAGCTATCGCATATATTTTCAGGACCGGGAACAAGAATTAACTCGTTTTTTAACTTTTTAATCAGACTAATATACAAATATATTGGTATCTATCAAAATATTACTGAAGGGAAAAACATTTATTTCCTAGTTTTGTTGCCAGAATTGGGCCAACCCGAGAAATATTGCCACAGAAACATCAATACTAGTAATAGTTAACATAAGTTATATAAATATAAAGAATCAATTGATTATACCTAGAAATAAAATCACATAAACAAATTGAGATAAAACATTAGAGTGCAAATACTTAAAAAACCTTGAATAATGATATAACTGTAGTGAAATGTGTTCATAATAGGACACATGGATAAAATACAAAACCATGAAACAATATTTAAGTGTATTTTGTGTATATTAAGTGTAGCTGAAGTATTTTTATAGCAATTCGATTAACTATATGTTTTTCTTCTTAGCGTACTTCTGATGTGTTCTTTTATATCATTCTTGAATCCACCCAATGTGTTCAATTGTTTGATATTTTCAGGTAAGCTATGGAATATTTTGGTTCCCAGATAGAAATAACTTCTCTGTGTGACATATTTTTTCGTAGTCATTGCAATATATTATTTTATTTCTTGTTTGATGTTCATTTATGAGGCATTTTTATTCACCTGTATTCGAGTATTGTCCTATGTTCACCTGTGAATAAAAAATTTGTCGAACATCTAATATATTTGTCGCAGAACACAGCATATCAGTGATGTATCGACTATTGAGAATTTTGTTTTATTGAAAACACTTTCCCAACCTATGATCACCTAGTTTAAAGGAGATTTTGCCAGACTTTGGTACACAATAATTTTCTCTTTCAATTTCGATTTTTTCTTCATATTTTTATTTTGCTCGTTTGGGATTTTTCTATACTTGAATCCAGGAATAAACTCCTATAACTCCAGCTCATACCTGGAATTCAAATATCTGACAGAACATTCCCCGATATTAATAATCCCAACAAGGAATTACAATTCAAATCGCAGCGGAGTAACTTGTGTGTAGTTGTGCGATGCAATATTGAGCTCATGCATAACCAAGAACTTATATGTTGTCCACATAACTGTAATTGCCTCTCAAGTTTCCTTGAGTTTCTCACCATATGTAATTACTCAATGCGGAATTGACGTACAAAACTATTGGGGTAATTTGAGCTCTGATCATTGGGTGGCAGGTTAAGGAGCTCGAAGGGCTTTCAGTCACGTAGAATTCCATGGTAGAATGGACGAGGCCGATTTTCTGAGGGATTTCTGATTAGAAGTAGAATACGAAGGCGTAAAAGAGCCAACAATGAAATATTTTTCATAAACATTTGGAATTGCCACTTTCAACTGACAATTGTCACTTTGAAAAACATCTGGAATTGCAATTTTGAAAAGACAACTGTCTATTTGAAGTGACAATTGACACTTTGCCGTGACAATTGTCACTTTGAACTGACAAGTGACATTTGTCAGTTCGAAGTGACAATTGAGTGCAATTCTAAATATTTTTGTACGTGAGAATTGTCTCCTCAAAGCGACAATTGTCAATTCAAAGTGACAATTATCACTTCAAAGTGACAATTGTCAGTTCAAAGAGGCAATTCCAAATATTTTTGAATTTTTTTTTTGTACAATGCCTTCGTAGAATAGTGTTTATTTTGCGAAAAAACTAAAAATGTATGACAAAATGATTCTAAGCTGATAGCAAAATGAGCCTTCAAAATATATCACTGAAGTTTCCTACACATGAGTGTACCAAAGGGAACAAAATAGTAATATATGACCTGAGGTAAAAATAAAAAATTAAGTATAAAAAAAAATTGTTCCTTTTCCTGTATATGATTATAATTTCACATTGAAACTCGTACAAAAGTAATTACTTACATATGTTAAAACAGACAAAACATGAAACATTGAACTACTATGAATACCTTCCTAATTTTTTTTATATTCATGTAATTTATCAAGATTTAATGAGGTTTCGAATTCACGAAGGGGAAGTACTACTCATGTGGTTTTACAAATTCTCAACTAACTTCTTCACCCAATCTGTGTGTTCAAGGAGTTGTGATTATGGGTTACATTAAGCGGATTATCCTTATTTTTATATTGTCTGATAGTGCTTTTTAATAATATAATTGTTTAAGATCTAGTTTATCTAATTCTCTATATAAACGATTCTTCTTCTCATTTTGGTATTATATTATTTTTAGAAATCACTTTCGACTAACTTGTAGAGGACGAATGTAACTTTCAGATATTCCTACCCATCCAAGTAAACTTTATGTCAGATGTAATAAATCATTGGTTTGTTTCATATCAAGGATATTATTAAATTGTCTGAATTTGTAAGGACGAAACGAAATTTCTTGAGGAAAAAATTCAAATTCTGATCCAATCGCATATGTATGTTCCATTTTTTTAATTTTGATTAATGAAGAAATGTCTATGTTATTTTGCAGTGAGTTATTTTGGAAGTACGATAAGGTGGTTTCATACAGTAGAAGGTAGTAGAATAGTTATTTATACAACGAGAATATAAAGCGACTCTTTTTTGCACGCGTGAGAAGTTTTCATAACGAGCCTCTAAGGAAAAATAGAACAAATATTAGGTTGTCAGGGTGCATAGTAACAATTTCAATTATTGAAGTCGCCGTTACTGTAAAACCGTAATCCGATAATTTTTGTGAATTTATAAAATATCGCTTCAATTATGAATGAAGTCCAGACTACTATACAGAAAAGAATATGATGCATTTACTCAAAAAAAAATTATCTAAGGTATCAGAACCCGTCATTCTTGCGAATTTGGGAGAAAAATCTAAAACCATGAAGTCGTCTATGTTAAAATCAACTCTAGCTATCAACAAGAACATCCATATAGGTGATTATCCTAAAGTGGAGGCATTTCTTAGAAGAAAAAGTGCGGCTTTTAATATAAATCTTGTAAAAAATTAGTATGGATGGAATATGATTGTAATATGTTCAATAAAAAACGATTGAAATGAGAATGATGGGTATACTGTGTATTACCTGTATATGAACAACGTAGGTCTGTACTATTTTGCACAGATTTTTTTTTGCACTCCGTTCAATAATAGCCTACTTTTGACATTCAAAATTGAGAAAATTTCACATTTTTGACGTAAGTACTGGAAAAAAGTTTTCTCGATGTTGATAGTTAGTAATCTGTAGTCAAAGAACTGGTTCGGTTTCCACATAATGTTTCAGGCTGGTCAAATTTCTTCCTCATAAACCTAGGTTGCAGAAATATTCCTTGCGGCACTCCATACTCTATTGTTCTGAATTCGCTTCAAGTTTCATTAATTTTAACGAATTATTGGCGTTTTTGTAGTTAATTTTGAATACTTTCAGGCAATTATACATTATAGGTACCAATATTATCGATCAATTACAATATGTTACTTATGATATCGAATCTACGGAAACTATAAGGCATGGTTCACTTCTATGTGAGGCTCCATAAACACAATTTGTGAATTCTAGTAGAAGATCTTTGATTGATTTACTTTCTTCAAATCCAAACTACATATCAGATCTGCATATCCATACTGCAGATAATTATATATTTTTTTCAAATATTTTGCGATTATTGAAATAGGTCTATAATGTTTTGCATGTGTAGTATCTCCTTTTCCATGAATGGTCTCACTACTGAGGTTTTGATTTATGAGGAATGTTTTCCAATTCCATACATTTGTTGATTATAAAAGTGAGTGGACTGACTGTGTGATCAATCAATCCCTTCCAGCCTTCACATTGTCGATGCCAAGATATTTCCATTTTTCAATTGGTATATGACCTTGAGAACTTCGTCGGGCTGATAAAAATTGGGTCAGTTGTGGTTTTCTCCTTCAGCTTTGGCAATTTTCCTACTTCTTTTACCCATGTTGATGAAAGTGCTATTGAAAATATCAGCCTTTTGTTTATTATCAGAATTGATTTAATTTTTGCCAGCATCCTCAATTCCGTAGGTATAAAATTATTGGTTTTGCAAGCACCAAATAATTCATTGACTCTATTCTACATATTTTTTGGGTTATTGTCATTTTATTTATTCGTGGTCTACAAAAGCGTTTTCTTTATATTTCATGATTTTTGTTTCAAATTCGATTTTAATTTATTTATCAGTTTTTGTATTAACAGATTTGATTAAAGACTTGGCTATGCACATTTTTTGTTTCCTGTGATTAGCTACTATTTATTTTGATTCCTTATGTGCATTCTCTCATGCAATATTTTACTACTGACGTTTCCAATACTAGGCATCGAATATACTTATTTCTGAGATATATGTGCCATTTTCCTTTCAAGTTGCTCACTAACAATGATCTTGCGTAGAGAACTAATAATGCTTCGGGTGGGTTCATCCAAAGCAACGATGATGAAACTGTCGGAACCAGAATTCACACCAAAGATGAATATTGAGACATCTATTTTTTTACAGAATTTATATTTTTTTTTCAGAAACAAATATAAGTATACAATAGTGTAGTGTAACCAAAATATAGGAACTGTTCATAGAAATCGTAATAAACAATAATTTTGATATTTTTAACACGAATAAAGAACATCGGATATTGGAAACAAATTTTGAAAGCTACAGAAAACCATGAACTAACTTCGCGGCTTGAGAATATTGAATAAGCTCATGTGCATCAATATACAGTGCATGACTACACCTAGCCCAAGCAGCATTATAGTGATGGAAACTGATACTGCAACTTCGACTCGGTGGTTATCACGTAATCACCACTGAATCTACCACTATACAGTGAGAATAATTGAAATTTTATATTTGTATGGTTGTAGTCACGTAATTTCCATCTATGGTAGCTACTCCACAGTTCTGTAACTTATTAGTGTCATTTGAGGTGTTTGAAACATTATGGCCACTGAGCAAATCACTTTGAAGGTTTTTGAACTTAAAAGTGGAAAATAACCGTTGCGGTAACCATCCTGTGCCACTTAATTATCACTTAGAAGTCACAGTCACTTTCAAGAGAGTATGATAGTTTTGGCAACTTCCATAAAACCCTCAATGTGGCAGGCAGTCGATTGTGATATGTGGTGATGGTTGCCTCGTTCTTGCTATCTCCATAATTGATAGTCACAGTACGCATTTGAAAAAAGTCACTACAAATTACAATAACCTTCAAAATTCTCCATTCCGTGCGATGGCGAAAGCTAACCTAAGTTTTCTCAAACTATTTTATTGTGGCTTACAAAAAGTTAGTTTGACCTATTACGTGAAACATGAATGATATTTATTCAATATGAAATGGGTTATGGGTTTTGAAGTGACTGTGGATTAGTCCTTGCGATGATGAAAACTAACCTAACTTTTCTAAAATTCTTTCATTGTGGCTCACAAAAAGTTCGTTTTACCTGTTACGTGAATGATTCATTCCAAATAAAATAGGTTATGTGTTTTCAATAGATAATTCCACTTGATTTTGTATAAAAAAAAAATTTAAATAGATCGGATCTCTGACCTGTGCTCCTGCTTAATATTTATACCTTAATTGTTAATTCTGTTTGCATAAATGCCATCATTTTCATAATTTGTTAATAGATAATTGTTACTCGATAATTGTTGATTAAAGCTGCATAAATCCACTATTTTTGCTACATGTCCTTTTTTAACAATTGATGAACATGTCCCGCAATTTCGAGGTTACAACTTTGAAGTAGCAGGTTATAATAGCTCGACGTGTTCGCCCCTTTCAAGGGTATAAGACCTATTGTAATTTTTAGGTTATAACTTTGAAGTGCCTGCGACGTGGGTGTCACTTTCCAGTGGTGGAAAAGTTAATAATTCAGTTCCACTGGACACTTTATGATGGCAGCAGCTTTAGAGTGGTATATTCACACTTTCTGACACTTTAAAGTTATATTATCCAAAAGCCGCCATATTTACAGAAATATGCTGGGTCGCCATTAATAGAGAAATGATCGAAATATTCAATAAAGATTTATTTGTCGTCAGCACTGCATCAAACGTAGTAATTTACTAAAAACAATGTTTGAGGGATTCAAGTACATAATTTCAGAGGCGGTTTTTTTCCAAAATCATAATGTTTTCCTTAAATACAACACCCATATTTCACATAAAACTTTCAATTGTTTCAATTTTATCCCTATCAGAAATATCCAAATTCAATCTACTTACGCGTTTGTATGTTCATATGTTATATTTGTTTGAAGGTTGTAGACGATGTGGTAACTTGATTACTATCGTTTCGGGCGTCCATCGTCTCAATGTATTCAAAAGGTTTTTACGACGTTTCGAATGCTTGTATCTGCAATCGTCTTCAGGTGAATACTGACAAGTTTAGGTGCTACTTACCAATTTATATGACTGTCGGCGCAATGATGCATGCAATTCTGCCATGTGCAGCGGTGCGTGTAATTTCGCGTGGTGTGGTGGTGCGTGAAGTTTCGCGCCTCTGCAGCCCGCCAGAAGGAGCAATCAGGGGTTTCCATACGTTCTTGATCTCAACGCTTGGTTGACTAAAGGCGTTATTGGCTTCGATGTAAGCGGCCTCTTTGAACTTTCGTTTGAACCAATGCTCCTCTCTATGTAGAACACTTGCGTCGTCCCATTGAACTCGATGGTGCTCAGTCCAGGCGTGGTCAGCGATTCCCGATTTTGATGTTTCTCCAAGTTGAGTCCATTTCTTGTGCTCATCCAATCTTACCGATAACGGTCTCTTTGTCTCTCCAATGTAGGAATCTCCACATTCACATGGAACTTCATGAATGCAATTCTTACTGATTTCATTTTTGTTGTCAGGTTTTGTCTTGGTGAGAAAACTCCGTAAAGTACTGCCGGATTGGAAGCAGCTCTTGATGTTGAACTTGTTTCCGATCCTTCTGATCTTCTCGGAGACACCTCTGATGTACGGAAGGCAGATCACTGTACTTTGTTGTCGCTCTTCAGATGTCTTCGTTCTCCGGAGTTGTTTCAATACTTCTTCTACAAGTTTCTTGGGATATTCATTCCGGTGGAGATCCTCTCTGATGTGGTTTAATTCGGCATCTAGTAACTCCACGTCGTTGCATATGTGCGTCGCTTTCTCTACCAATGTTCTCACGATCCCTCTCTTCGTCGAACTCGGATGGTTGAAGCTGTAACTGTAAATACATTAAGACGATGGGCGTCCGAAACGATAGTAACCATATGTTATATATTCTTATAGTTGATCGAGTATTAGAAATGAATCATGCAAAATGGAAGAATCATCAAGAAGAAGAAGAAGAAGAATCATAAAAATATGTTGCTGAACAGAGATCGAACTACATATCATTTACACAAACGCAGTCAGTTCTTCAACGTGCCTGATGTCGGCCACTACATATCCACGTTTTTGCCAGGGACCACAACGTGGTTGGAATGTGGCTATTGTAGATCCAGGAACGTAGATCGGAACTTAGCAGCCACCAAAAAATGTGTTCCTCATTCTGGTAGCCGCCGCGTGATAGAACCGTATATATAACGTGGCAGTGGTTGTGGTCAAACACTTCAAAGTTTTCCAGAATTGTGGCCGCTATGTTCCGTCCACTAAAAATGCTACTTGGGAGTGTCAAGACTAAATCGTGTTTTCATAATTAATCTCCCGCAAAATGTCTATTCCACAAATATTTGATTAGTTTGGACCCAAACTTATGTGAGCCAGGTTATTAAAGCTGTTTTCAGATAAAACAAGAATGTATAATGTTTCTTAGTAAGGGTAGAGGAATAAAATTGTATTTTTGATTTTTTCTTCAATATGGTACATGAGGTCCTAGTTAGATTCCAAACACATTTTCTCACTGAATTTTTTTGATATCTTGTCAATTTTACCCATTTTTCGGCACCAAAGACAACTTTTTCCAGAATTCCCGCCAAATCTGGGGTCACGTGATATGAATCACAACGGATTTATTAGTTGCAGAAATTTTGATAAACAAATTTTCCCCATATGTAGCTAACTTTATGACGAGCACTGTATATATATATATATATATATACACATATATATATATATATATATATTCTTCAATTTTTGGGAATAAAGGTCTGATTCAGCCAATTCATATAATTTCTTTTAACGAAGTTTCGACATGGTATTTGTCAGCTTTATCCAAACACGAAAAAAAGATCAACATAAGTTTGACACTAACAACGTTGAAATTTTGACCAAAGAAAGGAATCCAGGGGTAAGAACATTCCTTGAAATGATACATATTGAAAGAGACCCCAATAGCATTAACAATAGAAATGATATCAAAAACTTAAGCCAGATTTAACAACCTTTTTTACCTTCGATTATAGTGATAATAATGAAAACTGATCTTTACATGTTGCCAAAAAAAAAAATACAGTCCGGCTCACATACTAAAACTCAATATAAACAATCCGGTGTACTTATGAAGTAGGTAAAAATGCATGAAAGATAAATAAACCATTCCCGATAACTTTGACTTCGAAGTCACATTACCTACACAATAACGTTCGTACAATGCGAACGAAGAAATTCAAATAAAATAATTTGTAAGTGAATACTCATATATATTACAGATATTTTGACATTGTGTTGAATATCGTGCTATTTTTCGAACCATATGTTTTCAAAGAATTATTTCAGTGCATATATTTTAATATAGTGTTAAGCTAAATATGTCTCAAACTCCATATTTTTATTTTAGTGTTTTAACCTGATGATGACAAATACCATGTCGAAACGTCGGTAAAAGAAATCATATGAATCGACTAAATCAGACCTTCATCCCGAGAAATTGAAGAAAATATATATATGTAGTCAAGAAACTAAAAAAAACAATATATATATATATATATATATATACATATATACGGTTGAAGTTGAATGGTCCATACATATATACATGGGGTTGAATGGGAAGTGGCCCACTTAACGTCGTTTGATGGAATTCCCCTAATTTATTTTTTGTTTCAGATACAATCATGCCACGTAAACGAATCAGAACAGCAAAAAATAGATCATACTCATCTGAAACTCTGAGGCGAGCCACAAATTGCGTTCTGAGTTCTTGTTTTATCACCACATCCTGATGATATCGAAATTTCAATTCTTTGGGTAACCGTTTGCACAGATGTAGCAAATGAAGACATTCAAATGTATAATTTTTTCTGATATGTAAAAAGAAACCCCTTTTACTTCTTTCTTGTTGTTGGGTATTTTGGCACCTGCGTATCAGCAAAACCGATACATTAAAATTCAATATTTGTGACACAAAATCAATTAGGGAAGTAAGATTTGACAGATATTTGGCACATATGTATAGCATAGTATACAATTGATTGTATACATTTCAAATACATTTTAAAATTTTCATATGTTTTTTCTTGATAGAATATCCAAAATTCAAAAAACCTAATATTCCTGGATAGAGGATTATAAATTTAATTTTTTTAAAGGGGTTGCTGTCACTCCAAGGGGGTTGAAGGAGAAGATATAAAATTATGCTTAAAAAATGTCATTTTAGAATCAAATTTGGACGTGTTTCAGATTCTTACCCATGCATTGTAAATTACGGAGAAAATTAATTTATCCGTTACTCATGGACCTCACTATGGATAATTTCCATGTGCATCGAATTGGCTTCCTACACTCGTTGCATATTCACGAACAATATTATCTTATCAAAAAATTTACTATACAGTTTTCCAACCAAATAATCATTAGTTTTGATTAAAAACACCGGCCGACATGATTTTCCTTGGTTAAATTATTATTAATTTTTTCTACCAATTTTGTGGTGCTGACGACGAGACCAGACCTCATTTTATCGTATCACTCAGGTTTTCAATAAAATCAATATATTGGCAATTTTATTTGTTTCAATAAAAATAAGTGAAATTGTTAAGTTTTGGCGCTCTTTTTTCAAATTGTGCGACCTCTAGTGAGAAAATCTATTAGTTGCAACAGCGATACATCCAGTTATAAAGGCGTTACATGAGAATAAGCCGTTACAGTAACTATGTTTACAAAATTTTTACTGAAATTAGAGTGTTTATTTATAAAAGGTGTTAGTGTCTTATTTTTGATATTTATTGTATCTTATCAATGATTTGTGGCTGAATAACATTTCCAGAACAAAATGTCTTGAAAAAAGTGTCATAGAGTGAATACATTTTATTACATTCGTGGAAATTTTATTATTTCAAAGCAAAAACAAAAATTACTGATTTTGTCTAAAATGCATATAATGCTCACTTTGGCTGTAAAATACAACTCAAATCGTGGACTCCGCAATTAGTTTGTTCTTTTTGTGTCGAACAATCAAGGCAGTGGACAAACCGCAAAAGAAAATCATTACCTTTTGGTATGCCTATGATATGGAGGGAGCCAACTAATCATATCAATGATTGCTATTTTTGCTGTACAAATGTGAATGGTTTTAATGCAAAAAATAAAAATAAAATAGCCTATGCAAATGTAACCTCATCTACACATCCAATTCCACACGGTCCAGAAATTCCAGTACCACTTCCAAATTCGATTTCTGATGTTAGTTCAACATCATCAGAACCAAGTATATAGCGTCAAGAGTCAATGGAAATTTTTGAACCAATTTTGAATCAGCCACAGAAATTTACACAAGGCGAATGAATGATTTGATAAGAGACTCAGGTCTTTCTGAAGAATCTGCACAACTTCTTGGATCTAGACTTCATGCAAAACACCTGTTAGCTCCTGGGACACATTTTGCGTGGTATAGAAAACGTGAAGAAGAATTT
Organism: Gonioctena quinquepunctata; assembly: GCA_018342105.1. Taxonomy (NCBI): domain Eukaryota; kingdom Metazoa; phylum Arthropoda; class Insecta; order Coleoptera; family Chrysomelidae; genus Gonioctena; species Gonioctena quinquepunctata. The sequence goes on from JAFIRS010000658.1 coordinate 430,701, forward strand.
GTAACTTACTTCAGTCAAGAAGAGTCATTAGTTTATTGTAATAACATTCCTGGTCTTATAGAAACATAAGGTGCACAATATGATCCTGCAGCATGGAGACTTTTCATAGATTCATCGAAACAAAGTTTAAAAGGTGTTCTCTTACATAACTCTAATCAATAGGCTTCTATTCCTGTCGCTCATTTTGTACATTTAAACGAACCTTATGATAATTTGGAGACACTACTGGATAAAATTGGATATGAAAAACATGGTTGGCAGCTTTGTGGAGATTTAAAAATTATAACTATGTTGTTAGGTCAGCAATCAGAATAAACAAAATATCCTTGTTTTTTGTGCGAGTGGGATTATAGTAGGGCACGACAACTGCACTACGTACACGGTAATTCTGTTAAATGGAAACAATGGAAACCTTGTAAAAAGCTTGAACCTGGAACCAAAAATGTCATACGACAAAACTTAATTGATCCTGAAAAAATTTTGCTAACTCCGCTTCATATTAAATTGAGTATGATGGAACAATTTGTTAAAGCAAGAAACAAAGACAATGATAGTCAAAAATTTCCAAGATTATCTGATGCAAAAATGAAAGAAGGGGTATTCGATGGACCACAAATCAGATCTATAAAAATATCGTGGCAACTTTATTGGATAAATATAAAAAATTGGGAGGCAATATGAGTATAAATAAGTCCGGTCCTGCATAGAACCGGAGATGCTGTGCTCCATATCGCTCCGCAAGAAATTGCGAATTTCCAAGTGTTTTCAAACTCCGAAGTCAACTTGTGCCCCGAAGAGTGGAGAAGCAATCCGTTAGAGCCCACCCCACCGAAGATTCCATATGAAACCAAATTCTCAGTAGAATTAGACGAGGCCTCTGGAAAAGGTATCCTGGCAAGCAAGGAAGCTCTGCTGGCAGGGCTCGGTTCTCTCCCGAGGGCCGATCTCCTGGAACTGCTGAGCAGCCTACTCGCCTCGTTGGGAGATTATCTTTCAAAAATTCCTGCCGTAAGTGCATTGATAAGTTCTAAATCGACTGATTCCGATGCTCAAAATGGACGTGCCCCTGCAAAGAGACATAAAAAGGAGACATTCCCGGAATTTCCAGTGCCTAAACATAATTCAAATCCCTCATTACCTACTCATGCTTTCCGTAGAAGCAATGGATATGTCATATAAAATAGCCCTGTTGGAAAAAATGCGAATTATGTTGTAACTTCCAATAAGTATGATCACTTGTCAAATCTGACGGACGGTGACATGCACGTTCCCACGTTTGGAATGTTTACAAATCCAGGGTCGGGATCAGCCAATATGAGTTCAACCGAATCCTTCACGAGAAATTCAAAATCCACCGTAAACACCAATAATGATAATAATATTATTCAAAATTCCACTAATGACGACATAAACATCAACCAAACTAACGAGACTCCTGTACCACCCACGAAACAGACTCCACAGACAATAAAACGCCAGAACGTACCCCCTATCACTGTTAGGGACAAAAATATGTTGACCACGGTGGTTTCATTGTTCAAATCAAACAACATTAAACCAACCAAACCTGCTAAGAATGTCTATGAAGGCATAAAAAAAATTCCCGACTCCCCTGATGACTTCAAGAAAATTAGTAGCATTTTTAAGGATCAGAAAATTCCCTTCCACACATATAGTCTCCCCGAGGAGAAAACATTGCGAGTTGTTCTCAGAGGTGTCCCAGAATTTATTTCCTGTGATGACATCAAAAACGAGCTAACTGAGAGGAGGTTCGCCCCGGAATCAGTGGCACGCATGCACAAAAATGATGCCAAAAAACCTCCAATTCCACTAGTTTTAATTCTCCTGAATAAAGACCAAAAAGAAATTTTCAAAATTACAGATTTACTGAATGTCCAAATTACGGCTGAACCACAGAAACCCAGTGCCTCTGTGGGCCAATGTCACAGACGCTGACGGTTTGGCCACTGCCAGCTGAACTGCTGCGCCACCCCCGCCTGCGTCAAATGCGGGGATGCCCATATCATTCGTGAATGTCCAAAGCCTAGAGAAGAAAAAGCTAGGTGTGTGAACTATCGTGGATGTCCCAAATGTCCACGCATAAGGCGCAGGGTGGACCCCGCTTCAGTATCGCAAAATCGACGATATTTTCCCGAAAACTGGACACGGGCGGGGGTGTCATATGCGGCGGCGGCCCGGGACGCTTCCTCTCCTCAGCCAGCTCAAATTTCAACGCCTAAAGTCTTCCTTAGCACTTTGGACCAAATGAGGATGTTGTTTGCGCAGTTTCCTTAACTACAAAGTGCTTAGAAATTACCGGATTGGACGTCCGGGTGGCGGTGTTGCCATTTTGGTCAAGCGTTGTCACTCGAATATTCAGTTTGGCATTTCCAATGATGATACCCATGGTATTGAAGCTGTAGGTATAACTTTCAACACGATGAGTGGTCCTTTGCGTTCAATCAGTGCTTATAACCCTTCGCGGAATCAAATAATTCCTGAGGCACTCTGGAAACAGACCAACCTGTTTTGGTCATGGGTGATCTGAACGCTAAGCATGTGCAATGGAGTCGTGAAACCAACGTCAATGGCAGACGTTTGAGGCAACACAGTGACAGGTATGAATACCAAGTGTTGGCTCTAGATGAGCCGACACACTTTGGTCCATACAGGCCCGATGTACTTGACATTGCCCTGGCCAGGAACATCACCTGGAACTGGGATATACACGTCCTCGCCGAGTTGGGCTCTGATCACAATCCGGTGATTTTATCACTGGGAGGTGATCCACCGCCTCAGACGGATCGCATGTGTACCAAGGTGAACTGGGAGAGATTCCGTTCGCTTCTGGAGACAGGTTACTGCGCTCCTGAGAGAATAGATTCTCCACTCGAGTTGGATGAGGCCGTAGCGCGCTACGAACTCACCATCAAAAATCCTTCAGAGGATTCCTCCCACAAGGAAACGGCTCCTAGATTCCATGACAAATTCCCTTTGCGGATTAAGAATCTCATCCGCGAGAGAAATCGCGCTAGAAGAGCGTATCAAAGGAGTCTGTTCCCTGTGGACAGAATCCGAGCTAATGAATTGAATAGGGAGGTTAGAGAAAATGTATCGGAATTTCGGAACGAAAGATTTGGCATAACCCTTCAAAATTTAGAAAAATGTGACCAACTTTGGAAAATTAATCAAAATTTAAAACAAAAAATTACCGATTTTTCCCCTATTCATGGTGAGGCCCGAATGTGCTGACCCAGTGTCCAAAGCTCAAGCTTTTGCAGACTCGATGAAAAGGCAGTTTAGACTGAATGAGTATCCTGACGATGATCTGGATCGTGAAATTTTGTTGGAAAATCGGGTTCATCGTACTCTCAGGGAACCCAATCATGACGACATTCGTCCAGCTACTTTGGATGAACTTAAGGCACACATGAAGGGACTCAATTCCAAAAAGGTGCCCGGTTACGACGGAATTACTAATCGAATGATTGAGTATTTCCTGGATAACCAGGTGCAGTCTTGATTGAATGTTATCAATAATTCACTGTGCCTTAAGAGATTCCCTCAGAGGTGGAAGCATGATTCCGAAACAGAGACAAAACCCGACCTTTCCACAAAATTATCGAACAATCAGTCTGCTCTGCAGTTTGGCTAAGCTGGCTGCAAAAATCGTTTCAGAAAGGCTTGACGAAGAAGTGGAGGATAGAAATGTCCTACCCAACGAACAATTTGGTTTAAGACGTGCTCACTCCACTGAGCTACAGGTGATGAGGCTAGTGAAGGACACTATTTCATCCTCAAACTCGAATAACAGCGCTCACATTGTTTTACTTTTACAAAGCCTTCGACAGTGTTTGGCATGAATGCCTTCTTGCTAAGCTAATAGATTTCCCCTGCTTCTGAGTTTGATCAAGTGGATCAAGTCGTTCCTCTTGGGTAGGACATTCCAAGTCAGGGTCGACAATTCTCTCTAGAGAAATTGGGGCCGGCGTTCCTCAGGGGGCAGTACTGTCTCCTATATTATACGCCCTCTACACGTCAGATATTCCAAGAAGCGAACATGTGAAAGTCTCTCTGTTCGCCGATGATACGGCTTTGCTTTCCTCTGCAGCTGACCACCTGATGGGTGTAGTTTACTTGCAGAGTGCATTAAACGACCTCCAGCAGTGGTATCTGGAGTGGAGAATAAAGCTAAATCCTGAAAAAACACAAGCGATATCGATGGGTCGCAGGAAAAGCAGCCCGGAGAGGGGGGTGACTATCTCTGGAAGGGAGATAGAATGGTCAGAGCAGGTCAAGTACCTGGGAGTTACTCTGAATCGCCGTCCCACCTGGAGACCATACGTCATTATTTTCAGAGACAAAATCGCCAGAAAGATCTGTGCACTATATCCCCTGATTGACAGGAAGAGCAAACTGTCCCTTAAAAACAAAGTCACGATTTACAGAATGATGTTCAGGCCTGTCATTTTGTATGCCTCGGCCGCCTAGGGCCAAATCTGCAGGTCTAGCATTGGCATCCTGGAACGGGCGCAAATGAGAGTCCTGCGGATGTTGAGGAACGCTCCGTGGTACGTGCGGAACGATCGAATCCTCGAAGACCTAAATCTGCCTTCTATCAGAAGTACGCAATCAGAAAGTATTTGATTATGCAATAGCTCACGAGAATCCACTCGTGAGGGAAGCCACCGATTACAATATAGACGACCCCTCGCGTTTTAAACGTCCCAGGGGGGTTACCTACTAATCCATACAGGGTAGCGAAGCTGCATCCTCAATGGAAATTACTATTTTATCAAATTTTTACGATCGGAATTCCCTCTTGTTCATTGTGCGAGATACATCATCATGGCAAGGAACACAGACCGGTCTCTAATTCTTGACCAACCAAATTCTAAATTCGTGAACGGCCGTGGCCCACTTACTTGATGTCTAAAGAGTAAGAGCCTTAGGGCTACACTCGGCTTATTAACAGTGATAGGAGATCCAGATATGAGTGTAAAACTCCATTTTCTAGATTCACATCTGGATATTTTTCTTGAAATTCCTGGTGATTTTAGTGAAGAACAGGGAGAACGGTTTCATCAAGACATCAAAACTATGGAAACAAGGTACCAAGGTCGATGGAATGTGAATATGATGGCTGATTACTGCTGGTCACTGAAACGTGATATTCCTGATAATATTCACCAAAAAATTACACCCAGACGTAATCTTACAGAAAAGCGCAAAAGAAATCACTCTAAATAGTCCTATAGTAACGTTTGTACTTGATATTTTCTTCATAAATGTTTAAATAAACGTATTTGTAACATAATAATTGATTTTTTCCTAAAAAATTTAAATAAACGTTTTTTTCCTTTTATAGAAAAACCTGATGTGACAGAGCAAATATGGAGGCATTTCTGTGTTCAGAACACTCAAAATTAACGATATTTAACACTCAAATGAAAACAACGTTCCACAATGATTCATCGCCAGCACGTACTTGTAGTAATCCCCCAATTCAGAAAGTGAAAATTTCTGGAAAACCCTCACACTTTTTCTTCGATGAAAACTCGGCAACGACCCATTCAACAGAATTACCGTGTACTTCATTTACATATTTTTGGGTGGTGAGCGAAAGTGAGAAGCAGCGGCACAACGGTGATGAAATCCAATAATGATGCATTTTCAACCTCACCGTTCAACGCTGAATAATTTAAGTGTTGAGTAGTCGATACAACTTGTTATGAATTTCAATTTATTCAATTGAGGAAAATGCTGTCAATCTGGATAATATTTTCATAGGAATTTGATCTTTGCGTTCAACGTGGAATGATCAACATTCGACCGGGTTTCGTATTTGATATCAGATAGATAGAGCTTATTCTTTCCTAAGGGCGAAATAGTCTGATCAACAAGTTCAAAATGGTGTTGATTATTGATAAAGCCCCTAAAAATATGAGCGATAGCTCATTGGATTCGGAATGACGGGTAGACAATTTTATTTCGATGATTTTAATTTACATAAAAAATTGCAATTGTTATTAACTAATTAAAGGAGGGGAAAAAGACATTTAGTTTTTCGCTAAGAATTAAAACACTATTGATAATCAGAAAGTTTGAAAAAAATCTCAAAGTGGAGGATATTTCCAATATTAAAGTCCCAACTCCTGGAACTCTATCTCTAATAGGTATTTATAATGTTAATTTAACGCCAAAAATTGGTCTCCGTGAGGCAGTTACGGCATGGGCGAATGAAATAATTTTTTTATAGTATCAAATATCAATTTAAACATTTGAAAAAATTATGCTGTCATCTAAACACTTGAAAGAATAAACTTCCGTTGAAAGGAAATTCTTATATTGATTTTTCAAAAAGTTATACCTAACTAACAAGTTTTTTTCCAACCTCCGTTTTCACAAATGGCGACATAAAAGTTTAAATAATTCACATATAAATTTTTTGCTTCTTGGAGATTTTCATATATATATATATATATATATATATATATTTATATATATATATATATTTGAAAAGATCACCTGATAAAAGTTTACAAATGTTTTTTATTTTTTTATTATAATTGTTTGAATTCAAAAATTAATGAAATATTCAAAAACTGATGTTGAATTATTTTTTCAAACAAATGTTATGTTATTGCCGTTTTCGCATCTAACAATGGCATTAAGTAAAGCTGGGTGAATGTTTTACGTCATTCAATAATAAATTATTTATAAACAAATAGACAAGTTGGCTATATAAAAAAAATCTACCATTTTGTTATCATGACAAAATAATGATTAATAAAAATCTTAAATAACTTTTTTTATTGTTTATAATCGTTTCTTTAATATTTTGTTTAATTAATTAGTTAAGAATTTTTTTTTTCTTCAAAAATCATTATCGGCATTTCTCGATAGGGTAACAAACAATATTTTTTTTTCAATAATTTCATTGTTTATTGATTTAACAATTTGTTATAAACAAATTCTGTTTAAAATTTTTTTTTTCGAAAAGTAATTAAAATTACAGAAATCTCCATATGTATAAAAATAGTAAAAAATAAATTTTTAAATCTTTTATAACACTTTCCAATATTACACGACACCGAAGTTTGTTACATATGGCTGTTTCTGTAATTTCAATCACTTTTAGAAAAAAAAATATTAGTCAGAATTTGTTTTCACAAATAGTTAAATCAATAAACAATGAAATTATTGATAATTTTTTTTGTTACCCTATTGAGGAATCCCAATTATAATTTTAAAAGAAAAAATGATTATTTAAACAATGGAAATATGAAAAAACTATTATAAACAATAAACAAATATTTTTGAGATTTTTTTTTATTATTATTTTGTCAAGACAAAAATGGTAAATAATTTTTTTTTGTTTATATTAAACGTCTATTTGTTTATAAATGATTTATTAACAAATGACGTAGAAAAATTTTAGCCAGCAATACTTATGACATTGTTAGATGCGAAAACGGCAATAACATAAAATATTTAAACAAAAATTTTCATAATTTTTTTAATATATGATCAATTTTTAACTATAAATAATAATAATAAACAAAATAAAAAACTTCCATGAACGTTAATCACGTGATCTTCTCAAGTATATACAGTGTCCGTCAAAAAGTTGGCTACCTATGGAAAAAAATGTGTTATTGAAATTTCTGAAAAACTCTTTTGGCGGTTCGTTTCTGCATGTCTGAAAACCAAAAAATCAGTTGCGACTCATATAACACGACCTCAGATTTGGATGGAATTAAAAAAAAAGTTGTCTGTGGTGCCGAAAAAATGGGTCAAATTGACAAGACATACCATTTTAATACCATTTTATTGCTCTACCCTTACTAAGAAACATGATACATTCTTGTTTTATCTGGAAACTTTAATACCTAAATCACATAATCAAATATTTGTAGACTAAGCATTTTGCGGGAGATTAATTATGAAAACACGATTTAGTTTTGCCACTAGGTGTAGTCATGCCCTGTATAATGATGCACATGAGCTTATTCAATATCCTCAACCCGTAAATAAAATTTAAACCAACTAATATTTGTGATTAAAACTTAATAATACATTATTTATCCTAATTTAATTTAGTATTGTTCAGGTGGATGTGGAAAAATAAAAAAAACTCAATAAACAAACAATGTACAAATTTTCAATATTCGCGCTGCATACATAGACTTGGTCTGGAAAACTATTCGCGGCGAATATTTTTCAACATAGTTCTGTTGATCAGTGCTGCACAATTCCTTATACAAATTTCTAATTGTTCTACATTTCGAAATGGACGTTGTTTATAGACATTGCTTTTCAGGTAACCAATATTGAATTCAGCAAGGATAAATAATGTATTATTGAGTTTCAATAACAAATATTAGTTGGTTCAGATTCTATTTACGGGTTGAGAATATTGAATAAGCTCATGTGCATCAATAGACAGGGCACCTAGTGACAAGACTTAATCGTGTTTTCATAATTAATCTCCCGCAAAATGTCTATTCCACAAATATTTGATTATTTCTGACCCAAACTTATGTGATTTAGGTTATATAAGCAGTTTCCAGATGAAACAAGAATGTATAATGTTTCTTAGTAAGGGTAAAGGAATAAAATTGTATTTTTGATTTTTCCTTCAATCTGGTTCTAAATTGGTGAATGGGGTCCTCGTTGGATTCCAAACACATTTTCTCAATAAATTTTTTCGATATCCATTTTTCGGCACCACAGACAACTTTTATTTAAATTCCCTCCAAATCTGAGGTCACTTGATATAAGTCGCAATGGATTTTTCAGTTGTCAGACATGCAGAAACGAACCGCCATCAGAGTTTTTCAGAAATTTCAATGAAAAAAAAATTCCCATATAGCCAACTTTATCGCGGTTACTCTATATAAGAAAGGCTCCAAGAAGCAAAAAAACTATAAGTCAATTATTTAAACTTCTATGTCGCCATCTGTGAAAGGTCGGAAAAAAACTTGTTAGTTAACAATTGTATAACTTTTTGAAAAATCAACATAGGAATTCCTTTCCAACAGAACTTTATTTTTTCAACTGATTAGATGACAGCATAAATTGATATTCAATGCCATAAAAAAATTATTTCATGTGGTATATTGTTTTTAGCGACGGTGCGCCCATGCCATTACTACCGCGCGTATTCCAATTTACGACGTTAAATTAAAATTATAAATAATAAGGATAGAGTTCTGGGAGTTCCAACTTTTCTATTGGAAATTTCCTCTTCTTCAAGATGATTTCATCAAATTTCTTGATTATCAATAGTGTTTGAATTATTAGCGAAAAACTAAATGCCTTTTTTCCCTCTCAATTTATTAATAACAATTGCAATTTTTATGTGCTGTTAAATCATCCAAATTCATTTTCCTTCACGTCATTCCGAATCTAATGAGCTAACGCTCATATTTTTGGGAGCTTTATCAATAATTAACACCATTTCGAACTTGTTGATCAGACTAAAAAAACAGTCAGACTAGGCAATCATTTTCCTTTGAGTGCTTCTCTATTCAGTGGTGAACGCACAAGCAGTACCATTTTGAAAATAATATTGTTCCAAGAAAACTCTTAGTCATACTCCACAATGCTCAACCCTCTTAGAGATGGTACATGTTTCGGACCTATAAAGGTCCATCATCAGCCAAAAACGGAGACTGAGAGACCTTTATAGGACCGAAACATGTACGATCCCTGATAAAGAGAGTAATTGTGAACACGACTAATAGTTTTCTTGGAACATTCCATTACACTCCAGTTCGAGATTCGATGGCGTTTTTCCACAAATAATATTGAATAAACCTGTATTTACTATATAAATAAAATCCAAGAAAATAAAAACAACTCATAAACCACATACAACGAAATAATAGGATTATTTGACTCAACAGTTTCTATTGCTATAACTTAACTTGGTATGAAATAATTGTGGTAATCCACTCAAATAGGTGATTAATCACTGGTCGCCACTGAAACTATTATCATTTCTGCCATCTTCACCTACGTTTATATTGAGTAGTTATTGTTATGTCAAGTAGGCGCTCCTTTTCCAAATATTCATTTTCAGTTTTAATTACATGATCACATCACTTTTTCCAAGTTTCTTGGGTAACTTTCGCAAAAGAATTTTCAATTAAAGTTTTGGCCTCATCGAGTTCAAATGTCATGTGTTTTGCTATAGCTCCTTTTAGTATCGCCCAATTTTTTTTGATTGGATTCAAATCCGGGTGATATGGAGACCGACCGGTGATATCGAGATATGGAGACCCTATGATGGTGTTCTTCTAACAACTTATAACCTTTTTTTTCTTCGTTTTTTCAAATCTACAAAATGAACTTTCCTAAAGACGTGCAAATGGCCAGCTGTCAAAGCGGAGGCAAGGGTTATGTTTCAATTAATAACGTGATTCTAATTTCAAAAAAAAAAAATTTTTCATCGAGAATGAAGTTGGTTTAATAAAGTTGAAATTTTGACGCCATCTACAGTTTAAATTCATCCACCCTACTCATTCTCTACCAGTATCTGTGGTTAAACTTGCACGAAAAATAACCATTCTCCAAATAACACGATAAAACTCTGAACCTTCAAAATAGAATAGAATTATCCACATTCCTGGTTCAAGAATAACAATTCTTATTCACTTTAGTCAGTTCTGGAGAAAAAAAAAATACTTTTCTATGAAATATGAAATGTAACGAATCTACGTGTGTTATCAATGACCTTCAAGAACAAATTTCACCTATCGCCGACGTGGCCGAATTTGCCGGCTTCAGTCGATGTTCAGGTGCAGATCTCCGGTTTTTGCCAAATGTAATTACAAGAGTGAAATTAATAATGTCGTGAATATATGAAGAAGTAGGAAGGAAATTGGTGAATTGCAGTCAAATTTTCAGTTTCCAGAAAAAACAATATTCGAGCAGGAATGGAGCCCGCGACCTCTGAATTGCTAGTCTTATGCTCTACCATCTGAGCTATCGAAGACAAAGTGTTCACATCTTCGTTTCGCGATAGCGATTTTTCCTAAAATTGAATGTTAGTTAAAATATGGAAATATTAAATTCTAGGAAAAAAGGTATCGCGGAACGAAGATGTGAACCCTGTCTCTCCGATAGCTCAGTTTGTGGAGAATGAGACTAGTAATCTAGAAGTCGAAGGTTCGATTCCTGCTCAGAAATGTTTTTTTCTGGAACTCAAAAATTTGTCTGCAATGCCACAATTTCTTTCCTACTTCTATATATATATATATATATATATATATATATATATATATATATATATATATATATATACATATAGAATGAGTGTCTACCGGGGATTTGGTCTTGAAGAAGGTACACTCTTCTTTGCTACCCGAGCTTTCGCAAATCTTTATTTGCTTTTTCGAGGGCTACAAAGTAAAAATATGGACATACAAATATTTAAGCAATGATTATACATACTGTGCAATTCGAGATTTTCTTTGGACATCAAAGATTAAGAACATATTATATAATTATAAAAGTACAAAGGAAAACTCAAAAAATGTTGTGACAGGAAAATTTGATCACTGACAATCATTAATCATGGATGTCAAATAAGATAGGTATATACACAGGTGTTTTTATTCAGGTATTTTCAAATGGAGAATGGTTTTTTGATAAAAGTGGTACGAGTAAATTTCACTTAAGTTATCAATATCAGTTTTTTTATTCATATTCAAATAAAATACTTTTTGTAGAAATGGCTGAAATTAAATTACAAACTGATAATATGAATAAAAAAATTATTAAACTCAAGTAAAATTTACTCGTATCCACTTTTACCAAAAAACCATTCTCCATTTGAAAATACCTGAGTAAAAACACCTCTGTATTACCATTTTATTTGACATCCATGATTAATGATTGTCAGTGATCAAATTTTCCTGCCACAACATTTTTTAAGTTTTCCTTTGTACTTTTATAATTATATAATATGTACCTAATCTTTGATGTCCGAAGGATATTTCGAATTGCACACTATGTATAATTATTGCCTAAATATTTGTATGTCCATATTTTTACTTAGTAGCCCTCGAAAAAGCAAATAAAGATTTGCGAAAGCTCGGGTATCAAAAAAGAAAGTACTTTCTTCAAGACCGAATCCCCGATGGATACTCATTCTATAATAATAAGCCGGTCGAGATACTTTCCTATTTATATATATATATATATATATATATATATATATATATATATATATATATATATATATATATATATATATTGTTATGATTGGTTGATTTTATGATTTTGAATTTGTATATATTTTTGGTGAATTTATTTCACAGATTATATTTCTGATTCCCTATCATAACAAATAAAACTCCGGCTATGTTATGTTACCTTTCTCGTTCTCAAACTCTTTCACCTTATCCCAGCTCAGTCAGGTACGCCTATGAACATGAGTCACTCCTTCTCAGCAGTCGATAACTGCGATCTGTATTGTGAGGTTAGAAATTGAAAAATAAACACCAGTTGCAGAGAATAATCAGAATGGTTGTTTTTTTATTCAAATCAAAACTTATAAATACCCTACTCTGCGATAGATACCTTATACTAGCAAAACAATGACATGAAATGGTGCAATTTGGATGTTTGTGACAATGACAGTATTGAAGAGGAAAGTTTGAACTTATTTCAGTCCTTTGACATGGAATTTTATATGAAAGTTCAACCCAGAACAAAGTAACCAGTGGTTTAAACACGTTATTGGTTTACTGTGAAAAGTTGCACTTTGATAAATTCGGATATTAGTATACCTTGTTGCTGCCTTTCTATTGAAGTTTCCAATCCGGTGAACGTATTTCTGAGATCTCAATGACAGCTTACATGCACTCTTTCCAGGATTTATCTCCTAGACCAGGTAGGTGGAATTTTTATTGACTATTTATTTCTTCAGTTCTGCCTTTCAAGAATTTTTTGGTACGGAATTTTTTTTAAATGTTTTTTTTATATTATCTATTGATGCTTCTTTTAAAATTTTCTTATTGGCTTCACTTTTTGAACTTTTTTCAATCTCCTCCAAACTTGTTATCTCATTCCAATTTTTTCATTTTCTCACAGCTTTTCCGAATTTGTATCACTTCCTTCCCAATTATTTGCTGTTCTAATTAATTTAATGATTTTATGAATGATATCTAATTCTAACTCTTACATACTTTTTACAAATTCATATAAAATTATATTTTTTCAATTTCTGCCATTACATTTCATTGTATATCATCACCTTTCCCACACAAACTCTTTCGAATCCCATTGGTGGTTTTTCTGATGTGAATTGTCATACAGAATGTTCAAATCTTATCTATACGTTAATCTTACTTTGAATCAATGTTTGCTATAAATTTCAATTTTGATATGATTTAATCGTGTATTTTTGTTAGATATATCGTTGGTTATATATTTTTGATGATAGAACCACTTCAGGACTGCCCTCTTGATACATATGCATCGACTAGAGCATAGTATAATAGTAAAAAAGTAAAGAAAATTGCAAAATAATATAAGTATCGACGATAACTAAAATATCTAATGATAATAATGATAATTATAAGTTTAATTATTTAACAACATTGCTTAACATAACAATATATATATATATATATATATATATATATATATATAGTTTTCCACGTTTAAATACTCGATTAAATATATTCAACCTTACATGTCTCCTTTGATACGTTTTCGTTGGTACTGGTCCCTTCACAAGGACTCATATACGGGTTAAAAAAAAAAAACCGTCGATCTCGTTCCTGGGGTGAAAGGACCCCGCAAAATCCTTATGGAAAATGACTCTCTTCTAAATTCGCTGAAACTCTGCAAAAAGATAGTATTCGGTATGCTGATTGAAAGTCTCAATGGGCACAACCCTCCATTTTCAACCCCAGACCCCCTACAGCCCCCCAAAGCCTCCAAAATACACTTTCCGGTGTGTTAATGCATAACAGTTTCAATTCATCAAGCGTTTCCTTTCACTGCCCACTCCTTTCTACAACCGAATCCTACATTCTACCCTCACCACACCTCGCCCTCACCCCCACACCCCACCCAACCCTTCATTAACGCCCAATTACACACTTTGAAGGTTAAAGATTCTTTAAATTGTTTCATTTCAATCTTTTGAAGCTTTTATTATATATATATATATATATATATATATATATATATTTATATATATATATGTATATATGTATACATTAGTATACATTAGGCACATCCCCCACCCTCACCCCCCGCACCACCACCCCATCCTTTATGAATGCCCCATTACACAATTGCAAGGTTAAAGATTTTTCAATTGGTTTTATTAAAATCTTTCATGTGTATACTATGTAATAATATATATATATATATATATATATAATATATATATATTTTTGGGTTGTCGATCAGGTTATCGACGCTCTTTTACAACTTTTCCTTGGGTGCTCGCAACAGTCCTATTGAGGATAGTTGCCGAATATTCTCTTTCTTTGTTTTCGTTGAAGAATCTTCAACCTTGAAAGTGTACAATGGGGCGTTAATGAAGGGTTGTGCGGGGGTGAGGGTAGAATGTAGGATTCGGTTGGAGAAAGGGGTGGGCAGTGAAAGGAAACGCTTTGAAGATGAATTGAAACTGTTATGCATAACACACCGGAAAGTGTACCTTGGGGGCTTTGGGGGGCTGTAGAGGGTCTGGGGTTGAAAATGGAGGGTTGTGCTCATTAAGACTTTTGATCCGCATACCAAATTCTATCTTTTTGCAGAATTTCAGCGAATGTAGCTGAAAGCCATTTTCCATAAGGATTTTGCAGGGTCCTTTCCGATATCCATTTCCTTCAACTAGGAGGAAACTTACAATATTTGCATTTTAAAATACATAAATTTGACAGCGCGAAGGTAATATGATTTGACATTTGAATAATGTTTAGTTGCCTATACCACAATTATACATTAATGGACCAAATCGGCGATTTACAGGTTATTATTGATCGATTTCAGTGTATGTTTGGTTGCATAGATCACAATTGTGCATTGAAAGAGAAATTGAAGGTTAATGGGGGTCATTAACGATCGATTTCGTGTAGATTGAACGGACTCGTTATCACGAGGTCGCCGGAAAAGATATTTATCAGCAGTCCTATCTCAACACGTAATATTCAACTCCAATCTCAATCTCTGGGGATCCTCTGATTTGGTCTCTCCTAAGGATCCTCAGGTCAGCCAGTCTATCTTGTTCACCAACGCTTTTAGACGTTACTTTCACTTATCAAAATCTAGTGAATCTCGTAAAATATTGCTAGACGAACTTTATATTGCAGGCTCGTGACATATTGTAAAAACGAGTTGATAAATCATAAAACAAAACTCTTTGAAACGAAAAAATCCGTGAAACTAAAAAAACCTGACAGAACTATAGCATCAAACAACAGAAAAAACATCTTTGGAAAACATGTCTGACGAAGGTAGGTACTTTTAAATATAAGAAATTATTATATTCAGCACAAAAGTTACCAGAATATAATTTTCACTTAGATAGTTTGAATTTATTTTCACCTCTTAGCAGAGCTGTTCTTCTTCTTTGTATCGATATGGTATAGGAAAATTATCGATCACCAATCACGAGTTCATTCGGTGAAGCCAGGTACAGAAACTTCCTTCCTCCTTAATAAATATAAAACCTTCACACTCCAAATTTTTATAACTTCCTGTTAATATTTGATGCTGTGTTTCAAAATCTCAACAGACATACGCGGAGGATATGCAGAACCAAACCTAGTTATAGTACAATACATATCTTTGTTTGAAGTGTCTCTTCTGTTTTCCCATTCTGTAGTGTGACTAGATTGGAGAAGAAGGGCCTTAATGACATCTCTCAATTATAATAACCTCTTATTCTTTTCGCCAGTCAAATCTTCAACCCATCCTGAATGTGCCCAAATATCGAAATATATACAAATGATATCCTGAGGTGGAGAATCAGATAATCCGAGAGGATGTGGAAATAAAACGATTACTTTTGGCAGTGTCATAACCCCAGCAGTGTACATTTACCAGATTTAAATGCAATCTATTGCTGTTGTAGTTCATATTACTGTGTGCAGATTAGTGAAATTGAACGTTTCGAGAGAAGCAAACTTCACAAATTAATCGAATTTGTAGGTAATATGTTGCGTTTTGTGGACCTTTATAAATGTAAAAAGTTGACGTTTGTACATAGAGGTATATTCTTCTCAGAAAGCCATTGCATCATTCTCGCCTTCGAAGACTTGGATGAAGGGGCTCCATTAACTTGTACATTTTGATGAGACGCATTTTTATCAACGACTACTGATCTGGAAGGGCAATTAGGTATTAATTTTTCTCGCAACCATTTCTCGTAATTTTCCGAGTTCATTTCGTCGTGATGATTGCCCGCTCTTCGATCCTGATTTGAAAATAAGCAGACAATTCGGAATGAATCCCATATCTCCACCAGCGTGAACAATAATCAACCGCTTTCCTCTTTGAATGGGTGTAAATAATCCGGATGATGTTCCATCACTCCAATACTTGTAGGTTGTATGTCCAGCGTGAACGCAACTTTCATCCAAAAACACGATCGTTAAGCCTTCATTTCTAAAACTTTTCAACTTTTTTAAATCGTTGATCCTTAACGCTCTCATGATATTCTTTTCTATGATAATTTTCCAACAACAAAAATGAACGTGCAGCAGAAAGTGCATATAGGGTGTTGTATCCAAATTGTTCAACACCGTCAGAAAGTACATTCAAAAATATTTATCAAAATGTGAATCATACCTTTAGTTTTTTTAATGGAATACCCTGTATATTATTGAAGTTTTGGAATGATCTTTTTCCTGATTTCAAAAATATATCATATGTTATTCCTATCTTATTCCGTTTTTGAGTTATTAAACGTCGAATAACTTAGACTAGTTGTCACTGTAAATACCTACGTATCCTATGAAAGTTAACGTTTTTAATGTAAGCTATGAGAATGCGACTATATCATGTTTGTTTAGTAACATTTCTTCAATGGAATAATCAAAATGGTTTACAGTAAGGAAGAAAAAGTTTAAATATATACTTATATACAGTCGAACATTTTTACCAAAAGGTGAATCATACCTTCAGTTTCAGTAGAAAAAGGCATGTAGTTCAAGAAAATTAGAAAAAACAGCTAGATATATTGCTTTATTTCGAAAGTAAGCCTATCCATATTAATTCGCGAATAGACTTTTTCGAAACATTATATTATTTTATAGAAAATTCTGAATGTAGTTTGAAAATGTAGCCGATCAATTGGGTGAAAGTTTTTATAAAATCCAACGTACTTTGAAAAAGAACAACTACAAATCATATAAAATTTTACCCGTACAAGTTTAAACAGAGACGTATAGAGGAAAAGGCTGGAATTTTGCCAACAGATGTTTTCAATAGAAGATCCCAATTATTTAAATAAAATATTATAGACCGATGAGTCATCCTTTTCTAAAGCAATAGCTTTTAATAGAATAAATCGAAGGTCGTGGAAAAAAAGGACAATAGAAAAAGATTGGTAAAACAAATAGAGGAATCAGGAAAAAATTGTAAGCGTTTGGTGCGGAATTTTTTGAAATTGAATTGTTGGCTCTATATTTTATAATTAAATATAAAATTATAGTTTAAAAAACTAAAAAACACGCTAACAAAGCTATAAGGACTAAAATGTTGAAAATAATAAGTATAAAATCACTGACCAAAAAATTTTCTCTTATGTGAAAAAACGCGAGGTACTTGATATTAGTTATGTTGGTATAATTATGAAAAGTAAGCACGCTTTATATGAGACACAATTCTTTTGTCAATGACTTTATTCCTACTATTTTCAAAATTTTATTTCCTATTGCTTTATAAGCGCGTTTTTTAGTTTTTTGAACTATCATTTTATTTTTAACTTTTTATTCCAGATTGCTTACTACAAAAGACTAAAAAAAAACTTCGGGAGAAAAACTCTTCGATTGATTCCTCGAATTGAGATTAAAACTATAACAAAATTTTGGCGAATGTGCATTCGCCGTATTTAGAAATGTAAATTATGCTTAAAAAAAACAGTGCATTTGCCATATCTTTAAAATATTTATTCTTTTCGACGATAGGTATGAAATTAAAATTGAATTACTTAATATTTCAAATACTTCGGACATCTGGAAGTCGGTGAACATTAATTTAAAAGATTCCATTACCTATTTAGAGATACAGGTGAAGCTAATAAAGCTTGTATATTTGACAGGAGTTTCGTATCAAGAAATACTCATCCCAGAAGTAAAGAATATGTTTTTACAGATTTTTTTGGAAGCCGATCTTGCCAGTATGATTTGGATGCAAGATGGGGCAACCCCGCAAATGTCTTACCCGTTCAAGAATATTTGAATGACGTATTCCCAAAATGGATAGCAAGAAGTATTGAATGGCCACCTAACAGTCCGATCTTAACCCCTATGGTTTCATTTTTCTGGGGATTTCTGAAAAACACTATTAATAATAATTATTGAAGTAAAACTTCTTTACGCACGCTTGACTTGGGGAGTAAGCTGGTGAAAGCGTGACGAGAGCGATACGAAAAGTGTGATCGTGCGGGGCGAACGGTCTCGACAAAGGTGAGTGCGTATTCTCAAACTAGTTGCTGGCGTCGTAGCGCCTTATGCAGCGTTCTTTTTTCCTTGTCTATTTTCTCCCTCTAGTAATACGCGGCATTCTACTGTCGACATTGAGGCGCGTTTGATTCTCTGTACTTTTCTTGTCTCTCTCTCTCTCTCTCTTTCTCCTTGTTTCTCTTTCGTATTTCGACCTCGCGTTTCCACAATTTACTCCAGCAAATTTTCAAAATAGAATATCATAAAATTTAACTGATACGTAAATAATCAAATACTTATTAATTGTAGAGGTTCACCATTACATATAATTGGTGACATCGTGATTGAACATTACAATATTCAAAGGGAAGTTGATGATGGAATCCCACTATAGATCATGTACAAAAACCGAGACAAATAATTGGAGTTAGGTAAATTAATTTTTATTTTATTTTAATAATCATGAATGACTCTAGTAATGATTTACTAAATTCACCAAACTAAAATGATGAAATTATAGGTTATTAGGAAATTAATATATGTATATGTCTATACATGTATATATTATACATATATATATATTATACATATATACATATATAAATATATATTTATATAAATATATATATATATATATATATATATATATATATATATATATATATATATATATATATATATATATATATTGGGTATAGTGGGTTCTTGAATCTTGGTGATTGTATTTTTGGAGTTTTCTTGGGTTTCAGATTCGATTGTATGAAAACGGGAAGAAAAATTAAATTTTTTCAGACGTTTCGCCCTCGCTCCCGGGCATCTTCAGTAAAATTTTATTAAAAGCATTAAAAACATTCGAATCTGAAAATAAAATATTGGTTTGGATACCTATCATATGTATGAAGTTAGGTTGTGTCTGAAAATAGATTTAAATACCTTTTGGGTTACGTACCTTGGTTTCACATGATTGTGTTTTGTTGCCAACAATAGTTGGATTTCGGGGCGGTGTTGAATCTTGTTGTATCATTGATTCAACGGGAAACTTTCAATATTGCGTGGTTTATTGTTTTGTGAACTGTAATTACAGGCGCCTGAACGACTTAGTGTGGAACTATTCATAGTTATTTTGTTTGTTGTTGTAGGCCTGTAGCACACTCCGCTGGGATGGTGTTGTATACGTGTGTGGAGGTGGACTGAAGATGCCCCCGAACGAGGGCGAAACGTGTAAAAAAATTAGTTTTCTTTCCCGTTTTCATACAATCGAATCTGAAACCCAAGAAAGCTCCAAAAATATATATATATATATATATATATATATATATATATATATATATATATATATATATATATATATATATATATATTATAAATATATATATACATACATATAGATGGAGCTGAAAAAGTTTTACTCCAGTCGTGTGGTCTAAAGCACACTCGTTTTTATTACATTCAATTCATTAGAGATTTGATTCGACTTGAAATAGGGAATCTGAATGTCAATAATGAAGCAATTTTCAATGCACAATATAAGAAGACATTATCAATTATGCATTGATAATAATGGTAGACACATTGAATATCTTTTATCAGTTATCATGTCATTTGAATTTCCTAAATAAATCTATATTTCTATAAATATTTGAACTTTTTCTTCCTAACTGTAAACCATTTTGATTATTCCATTAAAGAAATGTCACTTAACAAACATAATATAGTTGTCCTTTTCGTAGCCTAATTTGAAAACAACTAGTCTAACTAAGTTATTCGATGTTTTTTAACTCAAAAACGTCATAAGATAGGGGTACCATATGGTATATTTTTGAAATCAGGAAAAAATAACATTTCAAAAATTTAATTACATACAGGGTATCCCATAAAAAAAATATCTCCTGTAATCTGCACGCCACTGTATTTTCGCTAGCATTTTAGCAAAATTCAGTCATAACCTCATAACTTTCACATTTAACTTTATTTTCTATAGGCAATAATAACGAATATCCCGGTGGGTAATTTATTCATTCTCACATGGCTTCACCTATGAAAAGTCATGAATTCAGTCACATGATATGCAATATGATCGACTATTCAGGTGAATGAAGAAATAAGAGCGGCAATTTTTTTCGATGGTATTAGAGTGCTATGGTGAATGTCAAAATTTGACGTAACATTCACTCAAAATTAAAAATGTCTCTTTTAGTTTAGGTTCCACTACGGAAATTAGTGAACATATAAGCAAATCCATCCCAGAAAATACCAAAAATAGTGAAGAGTCTGTCTGGAGACATGGTTCTTGTTGTTTATGAGTAATTGGTGGTTGTTGAAAGTAAGTTGAATAGAGCACTGTCAACTGCGTCACAACATGGCGGTCATCAGCTAATCGGAGCAACAAAATTTGAGGTGTGTGGAGATTTTTTTTGTGTTTGTCAAAGAGTTGTTTGATTTTTATAAACTTTGTAGACATTTAGTGAACATAGTATCTGTTATAATAGTGAAAGATTCCTTAATCCATTCAAACATCCAATACTTTTGCTAATTATTTCATAATTATGCCTCTGGAAGGTGTAATGATAAACAAGTTAATTGTTGTAATAGAATGCCCAGACTTTTCAGTGAAGAGCGGTGTGGAGTTGTTTGGGCCGCCTTTCTAGTTTCAATTTTTTTTTGTTTCAAGCAAAGTTTTATAAATTGTGAATTTGAATGGACGCCAGAATTTTTATTTGAACTAGGACAAAAATTCAAATTCCCTATTCAATAATGATTCCACATCAAATAATTCACCTTCTGTAAATAACTTCAACAATAAAACACATACCAACTTATAACAATCTATTTACAAAACTTACATCATTTACAGATCTTCAACATATATTGAATGAAAGATTTATTTAGTTTCCAACGCAAAAAAAAACTAATATTGTTTTTGTTTGCTGAACCTGTCGGTTTATCGATGACGATGTACCTCTGATTGAATTTCTGTGTAGCACGTAGCTATACTTCACGTAGTTGGTTGACTCGCAATCAGGGGGTACTTATAGCTGCTGGGCGACCAATCAGATGTACAGATGGATCAGGATACAAGCGTCAGCTTCCTGTCCATTGAATGTATTCTCAGCAATATTACATGAAAAACAATATTGTTTGGTCAGAATTTGCTATACAAAAATTCAACTTCTTGAAACTTGGAATTTCTCAATACACTCCTCAACGTATATTGTTACAAATGAGTGTAATCTCATCAAGAGATTATTGCTTAAAATTAAATTAACAAATCAGCTTGTGCTGAGATTTGTCAGTAATATTCAATACTGAAATTGAAGAATTATTTAATGATTCAAACATAAAGAAAAGATCATTAATTCTGATCCTGAGCCGCCAAGATTATACTTTACCAAGAATAATAAAAAAAGAAAGAATCAGAATTTGGCATCAAGTTTGTAGAATTTGATATACGAAAATGACTTCAATTTCAATGATATTCAAGAAAAGTATATGAGAATTATTGTTTGACCAGCCGTCAAATACTTCTTCAGAAAGGCTTCTATAAAATCAAAGAATATTCCAAATTTCAAGGACCAAATTTATACACGAAATATATATATAAATATATATATATATATATATATATATATATATATATATATGATCACTTCACCCACATCAAAATCACAGCTCGGTGATCATTATCACCAAATATGGAACCATACCAAATATATATAAAAACTCATGGAAAATATATATATATATTTTTCTCCAACTATATCATACCAAATACAGCGTGAGTGATATCATATATTTGCGAAACCCTCCTTAAATCTCAATAGAGCCTTGTCAGGGCAAGTAATCCAATCAGATAAGATTGAACACCGACATTTCAATTCAATCCGATATACCACATGTGGCATTCATAATTTTAAAAGAATTCCCTAGGAATATATAGTGAACGGCACTGCAATTGTTCGTCAGATTGACCTGAACAAATCTAATCACTGTTCACTTGAACAAAATACTAGATGATTTCAAAAATGTCTTTCTTTGTGAAGGACTACCTGACGTTCTCGCTAAAAATTATCTGAACGTGACATGTTTAGAATATCTTTGGTCCAAACAGCATTCCCAATACATCACTTATCAATTCACAGATTCGAAATCACTTTCGCGGAGAAAGAAAAATGCTCTGATTAATTAATAATTTTAACATGGCATATTCTACTCTGTTAATCAATGGCTGACAAACTTCAGAATCAATATATCTTAATTGCGAAAAGATCGGAAAAGGGACGAGAATGTCACTCACATCACTTTAAATATCATCGTACTGTCAGATCCCTTGCGACAGTTCTTCTTCTTTAGCCGTAATGATTGTTCCATTGCCCACGGTTAGATGTCGCTAAAATTTTCAATAGGAATTGTGATATAAGACGTACAGGGTGTTCTTATTGAAAACACACCTGTCCACCTTTTTGTTATAACATACTGAGTGTTATCAGTCTATTGACCAATAACGGAACAATTTCCCAGAGCGGCTTGAGATCTTGTTTCTCCCAGTATGTAATGAAGCGAGGGAACTTAATTTGACAGTACAAAGACCAATCTCAAATCGTTTCGAAATAATAATACAATTAGGACTTGTAATAATATATATATGTATTTTCTAAAATTTAAAAACAACTATTGATACACCTGGTATAATTTACTGAGAAAAATGTATAGAAAGTCAAAATGAGATTGAATAAACGATAATTTGAAATGAGAAACAATATGAGCTGACAATTAAAATAACTGTTCTTCAGTTATTTTAAACAATTGATAATAATTTTACTTTTGTTGAATCAATAATTTCTTTTACTATGAAATCAATAATGGAATATTTTCTTATAACACTATACATATATACCTTGCCAAATAAACAGTTTGATTTCTTACCGTCCACTGAAGTGATGCACAATATTTAAATCAAGACTTAATTATTCCGTTTTATTTCCGAATAATATTACGCGTTCACTTGTTGCAATATGATTATTTAGCTTCTTGATAAATATTAATTCCTTTCCTTTTAGTTATTACTGAGATGAATTCGGATGAATTACACTTTCACAATGATTCTGCATATGGTTGATTAATTTGCTACTTCAGATAAACTCTACGGAGTCTACGCTTACTACTAGTAGGAAGATGAGACTTCATCTTCGCTAATTGAAATTAAACTTTACTTTTATTCGCTTCATAATGAAGCTGAACTAGCTTTGTACTGACTGACTAGATCGACGACTGGATTCTGAATGAAGAGCGGAGAGAGTAGAGAGAGTTCTAGTAGGGAGAATCTTATATATATATAGTGTGGGTATTCAAACGATGCCGCCCTAATAAAATTATAATTAATGAGTCGGTGAGTACCCCGTTTGAGTTGACACGCCGCCATGATATATCACCAAGCCTATTATCGCTTCCAAAAGACCGCGGGTCATTCATCTGTCCCGGCGTACTATTAGTTATGAATGTCTGAACATATGGTTGGAATTTCGATTGATGTGCCGACACAAATAATAGAGGAAGTATCGACTTTATGAGTAGTCATATAAATTTTACTATTAATGCGACCGTTTTTTTATTTCGAACGAAAATTGATTTATTTTATTGGCATTCTTCAGTTTCAGTTTACATATGGCTATATTTAAAATACTTGATAAGGAGTGCTCGCAACACACCTCCTTTTCCCCATTTAAAAGGTATTAATTCTAATTGATACCTTTTTCATGACCCTAATATCTTGGGTAGATGAGTGGTATTGGATCTCAACTTGGTTATGGCTCTGACAATTGTTTTAGCATACCATGAGCAACTAAATAAATTCTTACTGATAATACCTATGATAACATATGACCTTTACCTCATTCAATCATGCATCTAATATCACATACATGGTCAACAATATCCCTACTTATATAATTACTATTCTAACATACTAATTTTAACATGCAAATCTTTATATAATTCTCAATAAAGATCCCTTCAAGTCAGTGTCTTCTGAGACGGTGCTGGCTTCGAATTGGAACGCCACCCTGTAGATATGACCTGTCATCACCTGCTGTGATAGAGACTGTCTGTGGTCTGGCGAAATCAGGTTGAAATTCTCCAACGACCTTATGTCTGCTCTTCGACTAGGGATGTGGTAAACAACATCTGTGAACCATATGACTTAGTTCCACTCAGTCTGCAGTGAAGTAAACGGCCTTGTCGTTAGTTTTTCGAGCCACCCTTCGTGTAGAGAACGTGTTTGACTGTAATTATCGACTTCTCTCTATGATGCAAAATGTCACCTGACATTTGTTTAAAAGTTCCAGTGAGTGGTAGTTTCTAAGGTTCTTCCGTGTTAAAGTGATGGTTCAACCTTCTATTTAATTGGATAATTTGTGCACCCTTGCACACTTGCGATGAGGCTTCCTGGGGGGGTCCCTCAACTCTGCACTCTGACTATGGGCTTGAATATCCATCCATCCTTGGGTATTGTGAACTTACTTGGATTAAAGTTCATACTCTCCATTGCGGTACGATGCTCAGTAAATAACTATTTGGTGAGAAGCTGATAATCATTAATTTGAACTCAGATATAGTTCAAAAAACATATTATATTATCCGTAATTGTTAACGATAATTTTAAAATGTTCTTTATTATCACCGATATTTTTCGCACATTTTTACTTTTAATTAATGTTATTTCACTTAGTCATTATCAAGGTAACACTTTTAATTACATGCTAAAATCTCTTCTCGGTAGAGAATTATAACCGTTTATATTAATACTTCATTAATGTCTATAAAGTCCTTCCGAATTTTCAGGAAATACACACAATTTTCTCTTACTGTCTATGCTTTACTCAAAAGTCCGATTCTCATGTAGAATAACCGACACTAGATAATTTCTGTCTCATTCCGTCACTTGACGATATTTCCAATGGTACGCGGTACGTTATGGTTCAGGTAGAAAGTCCCATCAATATTTATTTCGCAATAATTTACAGGGTGTTTCAATTTCTTTGACTACACGTTTCGATACGTGCTTGTGTATATCTGGCAAGATTTCATGAATTCCAATTATTTATCTATAATGGCTTACTATACTATTTGATCTCAACTGTGTTTAAAATATTGACAATATTATTACTTCATAAGTGCATTATTTTTGAACTTTTGAAAATTACTTATTTTGACTTTTTGCTTTGTAATAAATCCATGGAAACTCTTTTACTGTACCACGTGTTCTAGTCTGATAACGATGATTTATCTCTGGAATACTTTCTCCTTCATCTTCTGTTGATTCAAGTTGATTTCTATCTTCTAGTGTTTTTAGGTTTTCTATGGGTCTTTTTCTTGATCTATTTTCTTGATTTTTCTCATCGGTTTTTCCTTTATTTTCTCTTGAATTTCTTCTTGCATTCGTTGCAAAATTATTCTTTCGTCCTGAAGTTTTATTCTTCTAATCCTTTTTCCTTCCCAATTTCTAACTATTCTCTTTATGTTCCCACACTCAGTAGAAAAATTGGCGGAATTCTTATCTCCTGTTTACCATGTTCACTTTCATTCCTTTTGATATCTTTCAACAAATTATTCTCTTGAAAAAGTTTGATCGCTTTTCCGTGGCATACTACCGTATTGTTAAGAGTTGGATTACCACCCCTAGGTGGAAATAATCCTTTCCTATATACAGGACGCTCTGGATTTAACGTTACTCATCCTTTTACTTTCTAAAATAATTTCCTGCCTATTTTCTAGTTGCGGAAATTTTTCTTCTTTCTGATTAACTTTCAGTCGATTCATGTGTTCAATCCTGTTTCCAATTTGTGGGATTTCTGAATTTTCAAGCTATGACTTCTTAAATTTAGATTTTTCCTTTTGACTGGCTATGGTTTCGATGATTTTTATATCTTCAACTACTTCCTTATTTTCTTCGGTATTTTCTTTCAAATCTCGTACCATAATACGTTTTTTTTTTCGATGTTGAAAATTCATTATTGGCTATTTTCTTTAATTTTAAATTTTTTCCGAATTCATGTTACTCCTTGCTTTAACTATGCATATATTCAATAATCTGGGCGGCAAATTCTTGTCCTTGGACGAATAAAATTCAGCCTTTTGATTTTCGTCTACTGCGAAAGTACTTTCTTTGGCGACTATCATTCCGAGGTTCTTGGCATTTTCCAACGTCCTGGAGGGTAGAATATCTCTCTTGGGTAATTCATATCTACCTTTTAGACTGTCTTTCAACGATTTCCTATGTGCTACAACGATCATCTTCCCTAAATTTCTTGATGCGTTAGCTTCTGCAATTCCGATACTCCCTGTATATGGTTTGCTACCTTCTTGAATATTTTCATTATCAAAAACTTTCATACCTATCCGTATATCTTTTTCCATTTTCCGAACATAATTTCCTTCATTCCCGCTGTGGTACTGCATGGGCATTTTTCCGTTCCATCTTTCTGTTTCGTTAGGCAAGAAATGTTCGTTCTTTGACGAATAAATTTCTACTTTCAGACTGTCACTTTCGAGTGGCGTACTATTCATGATGGTCGTTCTCAGATCATTGATTCCTTCCATTGTTCTGGTTGAAAAAGTGTCATTCTTGAATTAGCTGTCTCTTTCACTACGACTGTCTTTTGAACTTTTTCGGCTGTCTCGCTTGACTATCCTTCCTAGTGTACAGGGCGTTCCGGTTTTTTCCATACCCTTGCTGATTTTCATGGATTTTTCAATATCCACCTTTGGCAATTTTCTATCTTCACGATTTTTCTCTAGTTTAATGAATGATGTCACAGTCAAATCATCAATCATATTTGGCTTGTTCAATCGATAACCTGTGTTATCTTCCTTCCTAGACGATTTTCCATACGTTTTTGTTGAATCGGTTTCTTCGAAACCTAGTGTCTCAAACACTTTACTATCTTCGGACATTTCCATCTGATTCGAGCCGGCTGGACTCATTTCATGGCGTGAAAATCCATTTTTGATTACTCGGCAATTCGTTTTGGGCGTGCACTCCCTCGATAAATTTAGCTTTTCGTCAAAAGTTAATCCCATCCAATGTTTTATCATTTTGGTCATGTCTTCAAACCTTTTTCCCATTTCATTCAAACTTTTTACCCAATTATTATGTTCGTTATCTAAATTAATACCGTTATTCTGTTCCTCACCTTCACCGTAGGTTAGTACATTTTTTTCCTGCTTCTTTCTATTTAAATTCCTGTTATATCCGCAAATTTTTCCATACTTTCTCGGACTATTTCCATTCGCGTAACTATTTCCTGTTTGTCTTCTGTCAATTACTCTCCCAAAATTCGGATATCGGTTTCTATTCGATTGATTGATGAATCTACGTCCTTGTTCGTTCATTCTTCCCTGAGTTCGAAATCTATTTTCCATTGAATAGTTAGAAAATCTTTTTCTTGGTTTCTTTATTTTTCTAAATTTTCTAAATCTGTTTCCTTTAGCATAGTCGGAAAACCATGGTCCTGATTCACCCAATATATCATTTCGAAAGCTATTTCTATTTGGACATCTATATGATAGGTGACCAAATTCATCGCAATGGTAGCATACACAATTTCTCTTCTTACAATTTGCTTCTTCATGACCCTTACGATTGCAATGTGTACACACTATTTTATTCGTATTGAAATGTCTAAAATTCATATTAGTTTGAGCTGTTAGTGTCTCAATTAATTTTTCTTTCTCTGCTAATTTGATGGCTTCTTTTAAACTGACAGGACTGGCAGATAAAACTTTTTTCCTTACAGGATCTAGCAATCCCATACAAAATTGCACAAGCGTATCTTGTTCAAATTTTTGCTTTAATACATCATCAACCCTATTAATTCCTGTAAATTTTCGTAATTTTGCTGCGGATGCTCTCAATCTTATGGAAAAATTTCTAACTGATTCACTATTTTTCTGATAACAATTCAAAAATTCTTTTTCTTCTTCTCCAGGTAGTTTCAATCTGCTAAACTGCTGCAATAATTCCTTTTTAAATTCAGGCCAATTTATTGTATTTTTTAATTTACATCTGATCTATAAATAATCTGGCGATTCCTGTCAATTTTAATCTAACTATGGAACTTATTTGACTGTCTGTCCATCTTGCTACAGCTGCCAAATACTCAATTTCACAAATAAAATCTTTGATATCTGTAGTACCATTAAAAGAAGGTAAATTATCCACACTGATAGTAATGGTAGGTTCATAGTTAATCCTACCAGTCCACGGCACTGTTGTCGGAGTTTCCATGATTCAATAATTTTAATAAAGATCCCCATTGAATAAAAAAATTTCACTTTCCTTTCCGAATACTTTCTGAGATCAGCCCTGTATAAACGATATATATGTTTTGATTTTTCACTCGTCAAACTCTCTGTACTGATATTACTTTCTAAATGCTTTTCGTATTATTTTTTCCAATTTTTCAATACTTTTCTGACCTTATTTGTTACCAAAGGTTTATCTTTTGCTGAATATTTCTACAATTTCATTCCTTTTAGCATTCCACAAACAATATTAAAAAAATCTTCTATATTTGCAATTATATTTTTCCAAATGACTTTCCAATATGACAACCTTAGTGCAAACTGCAATATATGCGCACTCTTAACTACACAAATTCTGATAATATTTTTACGAGGAAAACAATTTTTTACTATATTTTCATTCTTATTTGCATCGAGAAAATTTGAGTTTGACATCTTTTGCGAAAATCAACATATAAACGTTATTTTCCTGTAAATACACCCTCGACACCTGACACCATTGATATAAGACGTACAGGGTGTTCTTATTGAAAACACACCTGTCCACCTTTTTGTTATAACATACTGAGTGTTATCAGTCTATTGACCAATAACGGAACAATTTCCCAGAGCGGCTTGAGATCTTGTTTCTCCCAGTATGTAATGAAGCGAGGGAACTTAATTTGACAGTACAAAGACCAATCTCAAATCGTTTCGAAATAATAATACAATTAGGACTTGTAATAATATATATATGTATTTTCTAAAATTTAAAAACAACTATTGATACACCTGGTATAATTTACTGAGAAAAATGTATAGAAAGTCAAAATGAGATTGAATAAACGATAATTTGAAATGAGAAACAATATGAGCTGACAATTAAAATAACTGTTCTTCAGTTATTTTAAACAATTGATAATAATTTTACTTTTGTTGAATCAATAATTTCTTTTACTATGAAATCAATAATGGAATATTTTCTTATAACACTATACATATATGCCAAATAAACAGTTTGATTTCTTACCGTCCACTGAAGTGATGCACAATATTTAAATCAAGACTTAATTATTCCGTTTTATTTCCGAATAATATTACGCGTTCACTTGTTGCAATATGATTATTTAGCTTCTTGATAAATATTAATTCCTTTCCTTTTAGTTATTACTGAGATGAATTCGGATGAATTACACTTTCACAATGATTCTGCATATGGTTGATTAATTTGCTACTTCAGATAAACTCTACGGAGTCTACGCTTACTACTAGTAGGAAGATGAGACTTCATCTTCGCTAATTGAAATTAAACTTTACTTTTATTCGCTTCATAATGAAGCTGAACTAGCTTTGTACTGACTGACTAGATCGACGACTGGATTCTGAATGAAGAGCGGAGAGAGTAGAGAGAGTTCTAGTAGGGAGAATCTTATATATATAGTGTGGGTATTCAAACGATGCCGCCCTAATGAAATTATAATTAATGAGTCGGTGAGTACCCCGTTTGAGTTGACACGCCGCCATGATATATCACCAAGCCTATTATCGCCTCCAAAAGACCGCGGGTCATTCATCTGTCCCGGCGTACTATTAGTTATGAATGTCTGAACATATGGTTGGAATTTCGATTGATGTGCCGACACAAATAATAGAGGAAGTATCGACTTTATGAGTAGTCATATAAATTTTACTATTAATGCGACCGTTTTTTTATTTCGAACGAAAATTGATTTATTTTATTGGCATTCTTCAGTTTCAGTTTACATATGGCTATATTTAAAATACTTGATAAGGAGTGCTCGCAACAATTGAAGTGAATGAATCTCTGAGCATATCAATAGGAAATGTAACAGATATATCGTTACATCATCTCTGAAAATTTCTGAAAATCGGATAAATCTCACGGGTTCATCCTACTACAACCCATAACAGCACAAAATGTCAAGATGAACCTCATCAAATCTAAAAATAAACTATTTTGGTGTGTTATTATGATGACAACGTATTTTTGAACATGAAAATCCATAATTATAACACATCTATAGACTTTTGCACTTATTTCACAATATTCACTATGAACTAAGGATCACAACAATGTCAAGAATATTTTCATAATATCGTTTTCTGGGGAAAATTCACAAGGAAGACACACGTACTCCAATGGAAAAAAACTTCGCTAGCCTCCTCATCAGCTGTTTGACAACTGTCAGATTACGTCACTGATAGTGCTCGATTTAATGTTGATAAACGTATATGAATGATTGGCTTATTTTCACATTAGCGAAAGTGACAAATATGACCGCAATCTTACCGAATGATTTTGTGGTGTTCTCGAAATGATCTTTCTGAATATCACTCGACAATGACAAAAAGAGACTATCATTTTCTTCAATTTACTTCGAGCAACCCGTATTCCGAGACAATTCAATTCGACCATATGAACATTAATAATCAAAGAATAACTCCCTTGAGCTAAAGCTCTCGGGCGTTATTCAGAGTATTATTGTTCATATGGTCTCATCAAATTGTTTCAAAATTCAAGGTACTCTCGATAGAATCATGACGAAAATAATAGTCGGATATTTGTCATAGTCTGGATGTTACCTGCGAATAGCCCTGTGAATATTCATCTCATATTTTATTATCGTTTTTAAACTGTGTATATCTATATCTGTATCTCATGATATATCATAGCACTTTATCTAAATAGACTGAAAGTCGTATATTTCTATAGTATATTTTAAATATATTTATTTTCAGTAGAAACATCGTTCATTATCTATTCCTCGAAACAAGCATGAATACGCTAATCGAGTATCATCATTAATATTTTTGTAATAGCATCAAGTTCTTTATTCGATGTAAAGTTAAACCATTTCCAATTGCAGAAGCTGTTTCTATAAGGAGGAAATCAAAAACTCACTTCGCTTATACGAGCGCATATGCGAAGTAACGGAACGAAAAATAATGTTTACTACTCGTAAACATTCTCCGTCACCAAACGGAAGTTCAAACGAAGATCAAAAGAGGCGACAGTCAACGTGGGTTTGAGTGACAGCTGACTAGTTCTGCACAAGATTCGCCTAAGCCAATCAAAACGGACCGCAAGCCAATGATAATGCTTGTTGGAGGCCAAGAAAACGAATATATCACGAGTAATATTCGTGTTTGAAGAGGTCTGACTGGATAAAAGCCAGTAGCGTCTCTGGTCTGGGATATAAATAGGTTTCAAAATATTCCATAGCTCTGTTGTGTTTTGTTGGAAAATATGGCTTTTTTTCGACAAAGGAAAATGAAATTATGATGATCCGATTGCCCATTAATACATACTTCCTCACTTATCGCATATTTTTTTTTAACGTATTTTTAAAATATTTAAACATCTAAATAAAATTAGTTATCTCCGCCTCTGCTGCTCAAAGGATACCGCTTCAAGACTGGGGAACTTGTTATTATGCTTCTGCAATTGTGAATGGTTTAACTATAACAGTAAATGATAATATTATTATAGTTGAACCATTTACCATTGCAGAAGCATTAAAAACAAGTTTCCAAGTTTCGAAGCGGTATCCTTTGAGCAGCAGAGGCGGATATAACTAATTTCATTCATATATTTAAATATTTAAAAATACAATGAAATAAAAAAATATGCCATAAGCGAGGTAGCATGTATATTTTCCAACAAAACACAACAGAGCTATAGAATATTTCAATACCTATTTCGATCCCAGACCAGAGACGGTACTGGCTTTCATTTATTCGGACCTCTTCAGTCACAAATATAACTCGTGATTTATTCGTTTTCTTGGCCTTCAACGTACGGACACATCTAAAAGCATTATCATTGGCTAGCGGTCCGTTTTGATTGGCTCAGGCGAATCTGATGCAGAACTAGACAGCTGTCGCTCAAATCCACGTTGACTGTCGCCTCTTTTCATCTTCTTTTGAACTTCCGTTCGGCGACGGAGAATGTATACGAGTACCTGGTAAACATTATTTTTCGTTCCGTTACTCCGCTCGTGTAAGCCACGTGAGTTTTTGATTTGCTCTTTAGAGAAACAGCTTCTGCAATTGAAAATGGTAAAACTTCTAATTCCAGTTGATTTTGATTTGGATTCCAGTTTGATACTGCTGTCACAGAGATATTCACGGGATAATTCGATCACAACTCCCTTTTACGTACAAATTCAAATCCCATTTGAATAGTAGAATTACTTTCATGAACACGGGAGCAACTCACAATGATATGAATGTGACAAAAGAATGTGGAATACCATTAAATTCGAGTTCGATACCCAGGATATCGATATGTAATAGAGAATAAAATGTTGGATACGAGATAATCTGCGAACGTATTCAAACTGTTAATAACGTACGTACCCGTCTGTGTCCAAGTCGAATGGAGATAAATAACCCATTGGTATTGGTATCTCAAAGGCATACGTAAAAATGTTTGGGTTGAAAAATCAATTGAAGAACAACTTGGTGGAAAGTGATAGTGATGGAGTAATCCAATCGTTGATACAAAAATTGAGAGAAAAACTTGAAGTTCGTCATATTAGAATTACACCCGCACCAAAGTTTTTCGCAAGCTTCCATCTAGTTTAACCCGTCCCGATGTCTGTCTGTGGGTTTGTAATCAAATCTTACAAGTTAAATTTTACTCACTTCACGTGAAATTTGGCAGGTTTTCATAATTCCGGTGACAATGTACCATGGAATTTTTTATAGAGAAAAAACAAAATGGCTGCTTCAATATGGCGGACGACTTGTGTGAATTTGGTTCGATTCTATTAGGAATTGGTATGAGGTCGTTTTCGGGGACAGAGATCACGATTTTTTATTGAAATTCATAAATTCAAGATGTCGACGAGTTTTGTGGTTATAGCCTGCTCACAATAAAAATTGGTACGTGAGGGCATGATTTTTCCGCCAAAATCCATGAATTCAAGATGGCGGCTCCAAGATGCCGACGAGTTTTGTGATTATAGCTCGATTCCATCCAAAATTGTACTGTGGGGGTTTTTGGGGTCGAAAATCATGATGTTTTCGTCAAAATTCATTAATTCAAGGACGCGGCTCCAAGATGGCGACGTGTTTTGTTATTGTGGCCCGATTCCATCAGAAAATGGTATGTGGGTTTTTTGGCCTCGAAGATTTTCCATTTTTGTTGGAATTCAATGAGTTGACGGATTTCATAAATGACTGGAAAGATTGATTTGTTGAAAATATAAACAGGATGTTCATAAAATCAGATGTGGAATCATCTGCCTACTGAAAGATAAACTTTAGTCACTATCTTCCATCGTCAAGATAACCTCTTGTGGGGTATTCATATTGAAAAGGAAAACATTCTCAATTGAATATTGATAGAAATATTTTTCTGTGAATTGGAAAATCCACGATTAAAATTCACAGAAAAATCTTTCTATCAATATTCAATTGAGAATGTTTCCCTTTTCGACTGGAAAGAATTGAATAAAAATGAAAAATGAAACAATTTTCAAGACGAGCTTTCATACAAAGTCACTAAAAAGGAAAAACTAATTTTATTAATTGTTCGACCTAGGTTATTCTGTGAGTAGCAGATTCAAAAGCTAGCTGCGTATATAAAATAGGTATTCTTGCGCGGCAAAATTTTGAATCTGTCACTTACAGAATAACCTATAGGCCAACCAATAAAGGTTTATTTTCCCACTAAAATAAAGACGCGAATAGCCTATACTACCTTCTGAAAGATGGTTTGTAAATATTGTGAAAAATTCTCATTTTTTTGTTTTTAACAAATATCTTGGGAAGATTTGAAAGGATCGTTTTGTAGAGAATTCAAATACCTACTAAATGGTTTTTTGTGCATTTTTCAACGAGAAAATCCGGGAAAACCTCTAAAAAGAGCCAATTTTTTTAATTCAAAACTGGATCAACAATCTTGCGGGAAATGATAGATAAAAGTGGTTCAACTGTGCACAAGATGGTTTTTGTCCGATGTGTAGTTTTTGCACAATCGCGTTATAAACAATTTAAGGGTTCATCTTGCAAAATGCGCCAATTCAAGGAAAATCGTCATATTCAAATTCTGTAGAAGAGATCTGGAAGTAGAGATCAAAATCTTGAATTTGTATATTTTGGATTTATACCTGAGAGGTAGGAAATGTCACTGAAAGTTGCTCCAAACGCTAGAAAATATGTAATGGTCATGGATGGTACGCAGTTACAGCCAAAGAGATTGCCGTGTATATAAGAAACAACAGAATATGTATACAGAAGATTCACAAACTCGAGGGTTATCTGACAATATAATTCCCACCTCTCCACACCTTATTCAGTGTATATCTGTCACCAAACATCACGAGAGAAGACTTCAGAGACGAACTGGAAAAAATAATGGAAAACGTTAGAAGATGTCAATCCGAAAAAAATATAGCTGGTGATACCAATGCCAAATTAGCAGAATGGGGCTCTCCCACAACAGACGCCAGAGGAACTCTCCTCGTGAGAAGAGCAACGAGATCCTTCATCGACGACAAATTGGCTAGCCAAAAAATTCAATCTATAACGAACCGGCGTGTCCTCGACGACGAAACCCTGACAGAGCATAAATTCATAGAATATAATACCGACATAAAGTCTGCAAACACAAATAAATATCCTAGCATCGTTGACTGGGAAGTCTGCACGACACTTATTTAACCCTTCCACCTACGTTCAGTTTAATTCATCACGAGCTGCACGTGAACGTAAACGTAAACGTAAAATCTCACAAGCACAACCCGGAAAGAGAAAATCTAGTGCATCAGCTCTCAATAAATCTGAAGTATTTGCAATGGCCAGATTATATGACGAAAATGAACTGGAAGGACTTCAAAAGAAATTATATCACATTTTGGCGTTAGAATTAGCTTGGCGCGGAGGAGAAGCAGCTTACTGCAAAACCACTTATTTCGTATCTGAAATTGAAAATAATGAAGGAGAAACTGGACGTATCGAGTATAATCCTCTATTTTCGAAAACGAGACAAGGCGGCAACAATGAATTATGTGACAGCAAATGGATTACGCCTAATATTTTAGAGGAAGATATTTGCCCAATACGTTTATTTGAAATGTTAATGGAGAAACGAGACACTTATATAACATTGGACAGAGTATTTCTTACAGCAAATCCCTTTTGGAAAAAGAAAAATTCTAAAGGTTGGTATAAGAATGTGCCGATTGGACTAAATGAAATTTCCAAATGGACTGAATGCTCAGCATAACGTATTGGTATAGATTCCAAACGTGTCAAAATTACAAATCACTCGAATCGAGCGGCAGCAGTTAGCGAATTAAGTAAAAGCGGAATTGAAGAACGAGCTCTAATGAAAATAACAGGACACAGCAATTCATCATCAATAAAACCATACTCACAAATTGACAAAGTGTATCATTCGAGCATTATTCAATCAATTCATTTGGAAAAATAAAAAACTTCAACATCTGCTACAGAAACGATTAGCTATGGCACCCGCAGCGACATCACTGTTCCTAGTATGAATTCCAACTGCGTTTTCAATAATTGTACATCCAAATAAAAATGTGTTTATTTTCAATGTTTCATAGATGAAGTTTGCATTGATATGTTTCTGAATTTCTTATTCATTAAATTGTCTTGCCGAATTACACTCGATGTTTGTAGTGATATCAGGTGAATTTGTGTTGTTCAAATTCCAAACTGTTTCCTTTAGCAATTTGACTCGAAAAACTGTCAACCTAAAAACGCTCCACCTTCGGTGTCGCGTTTTTGATAGTTGACAGTTTTTGTCGTCTAATTGCTAGGCAACAGTTTCTCATAAATGCTAGGCAACAGTTTCTCATCAATGATATCATCCAACAACTCAACCAAACTTACTCCAATCTGATAATAGCTAGTGACTTCAATTTCCGGAACATTAATTGCACCCTGTCTACAGTTTCTCCGTACACAGCCGCTAGCCAATCCTTTCTTGACACGATTCTCTTGACCGGCTTGGAACAATTGGTAGATCGTCCCACTCGTTTCAGGGGTGTCCAAACCCCTTCCATGTTGGATTTGATTCTGACTGATGACCCCCAATTAATTTCGAGAATTGATTATTTACCACCAGTTGCTATTTCAGATCACATGTCTCGTCGCAAATATCCAGGTCACCACCTCAAACAATATCGAACACCGGAGAAACATCTGAAAAGCAAACTTCGACACCATAAATTCCGACTTGTCACACATCAACTGGACAGATTTTTTGGGGTGTCGAAATACCAGGGACTAGTGTTCGACCCCGGAGGATCATTTGAGCGGGTTAGTTGCGGCTCCCGGGCCCCTACAGCAAACCGGTTCACCTAAAAACAAAACCATAAATAACTAGAACCTCAACACTGGACATCAAACATGAAAAAGCATTATGGCAGCGATATTGCAGACATCCCAGCGACGAAAATTACCAAATTCATAGACAATTCTCGAATAGCCTCACATCTAAGCTACGTGACTCTCGACGATCGTACGAAAACAATCTGCCAACGAGAGGTCCTAAAGCCGTGTATAGCTATGTCAGAAGCCAATTATCGTCCGAAGTCTCTACCACCATCCTGGAACACAACGATGCATCCGTAACTGACCATTTGGAAGTCGCAAATCTCTTTGCCAACGAATTCATTAAGAATTTATCCGATGACTCATCGGTTAGTCGACCTCAACTCGACCCATTAACCAGAAATCCAAACTCCTTCGAGGAGGATAAAATCACCCAAGACATCACTCTCTCTCTCTCTCTCTCTTATCCGAACTCAAAGTTACATCCTGTCCTGGTCCTGATAATCTTCACCCCTTTACATCGCGTAACTGTGCTATACAACTAGCTGAACCCCTAACAATGATCATGGAAAACTCATTCACAAACTGTGTATTACCAGTATCATGGGCTGTCACCAATATAACCCCTATATTCAAAAAAGGCAATAAACTACTTCCGAAAAATTACCGACCTATAAATACGGCTTCCATACCTCGTAAACTCCTGGAGAAGATCATATCAAGGGAGATCTTCGACTTCGCGTTGGAATACAATCTACTCACTCCAAACCAACATGGATTTATGCCGCACAGATCTGGTATCTCCAATATGTTACTGGCAACTGATTATATTTCTCTAAATCTTGATTCCCACTTACCAGTCGACGCTACTTACTTTGACTTCTGTAGAGCATTCGACAAAGTACCGCATAATTACTACTCAAACTGGAACACCTGGGAATTAGGGGCAAACTACTGCGCTGGCCGGATACCTTCCTATCACAGTCAACTTTCCAAGTCCGTGTTGGCGAAAAACTATCCGCAACAAAAAAAGTTACCAGTGGCGTGATCCAAGGAAGTGTTCTTGGCCCTATCCTTCTCCTACTTTACATAAGTGACTTAGCTGAAGAAATAACATCCCTAAGTCTATTCTTCGCCGACGACCTCAAAATATTCAACGTCCCCACAAACAACCCGGCCGACGACACTATCCAGTCGAACATCATGAAAATATCCCAATGGAGTGCCAGATGGAAGCTACCACTCCAAGATCATAAATGTGTCGTTATGCACTTTGGATTCGACAACCCTCACACCCACTATTTAGCCTCACATCTTGATCTTGGAATGACGACAACATGTGATCTGAGTTGGTCCGCCCACGTCAACAATGTAGTGGGAAAATCTAACAGCATGCAATACATGCTAAATAAATCATTCTCCAACTCATCATCATCGCTCATAGTATCTCTTTACAAGACATATATCCGTCCGTTAACGGAATTTGCAGTGTCCGTGTGGTCGCCCTGTCTTATTCGCGATATAAAACTGTTAGAAAGTGTCCAGCGCCGTTCAATCAAATGTGCCTACGAACTCAAAAACATACCTTACTCGAACCGCCTACAAACACCCAATCTTCCCACCCACTACTGGAGACGCGCCCGCGGTGATCTGATAGAGATATACAAAATTCTAACGAACCGGTACACTGTGGACTTGTCTGTGCTATACGAATTGAACAATGATGATCGGCTCCGTGGCCATCCCCTCAAGCTGAAACACCAGCGCTTTAATAAGTGTGTTAGGGAATACACTCTTTTCAATCGTGCCTTCGCTCTGTGGAACAATCTACCTCCTGCTGTTGTGTCATCTCCATCTCCCAATGCATTCAAGAACTCACTTGACAGGTTCTACGAATTGAACCACCGAATATTTGCACAAGAATTTATCTTCACATGAAGTCTATTCGATATAAATGTATATATAAATATCATGTACATATGTGTGTATTGACGTATTCACATATCTCTTAAATGTAATTTGTCAATTAACCCTCCAAATTAGCCAAAAAGAAATAAAAAGTTCAACTTCAACTCTTGTATTTAATAAATAAAAAAAAATAAATAAATAAATATATCAAACAACCCAAATTTACCCAATAAAATACAAACCTCTCGTGCAATTATAAGTGAGAAAATCCGGAGAAACCTCTAAAAACAGACAATTTTTCAAAAATTCATATTTTTCTAAAATTTGAAGCTGAACAAACAATCTTGCGGTAAATGATAGATAGTAATATGTAGTTCAACTATGCGCAAGGTGGTTTCTGTCCGATGTGTAGTTTCTGCACATTCGCCTTATAAACAATTTAAGGGCTTATCTTGCAAAATGCACCGATTCGAGGAAAATCGTCGTATTCAAATTCCCTAAACGGCATCTGGAAGAAGAGATCAATATCTACAATTTACATATTTTGGATTTTCACCTGAAAGGTGGGAAATGTGTTGAAAATGTCACTCTCCTCCGCTGGCTCGTTTTCCCAGTACCACAGACATTATAGTGGTCAGCGTAACAAGAACATATGCAATGGCCATAATGGTACGGAGATACAGCCAAAGACGTCGCCATGTATATAAGAAACAACAGAATATACAGAAGTTACACAAATTCGGGGGCTATCTGACAATAGCATTCCCAAGCTTTACCTTATTCAGTGTATATCTGTCACCAAACATCACGAGAGAAAACTACAGAGACAAGCTGGAAAAAATAATGGAAAACGTTAGAAGATGTCAATCCGAAAAAATTATAGCTGGTGATTCCAACGCCAAATTAGCAGAATGGGGCTCTCGCACAACAGATGCCAGAGGAACGCTCCTCGTGAGAAGAGCAACAAAATCCTTCATCGACGGCACATTGGCTAGTCAAAAAATTTAATCTATAACTTACCGGCGTGTCCCCGACGACGAAACCCTGACAGAGCATAAGTTCATAGATTATAACATCGACAGAAAGTCTGCCAACAAAAATAAATATCCTAGCATCATTGACTGGGAAGCCTGCACGACACTTATAAACTTGCATATATATGAAGAAACACACCCAACCTCAAAGTGTACAACGGAGTGATTCGAAAAATACACCAAGGATGTCTTATAGAAAACGATATCGAAACGTTAAGCGTTTATTGGTGGAATGTAAACATCGCCAACAAGAGAAAAAATGCACACGGCACAGAAGGGAAGTAACGAGAAAGAGGAGAAACATAAATACTAACGCTAAAGAAATAGAAGGGGCAGAAGACCAATACAAGACAGCAAAAAACGACCTCAGAAAGCTCATAAACGAATCGAAAAAAAAGTGCTGGGAGGAGCTACTGAAAGACTTCGAAAACGACGTATGGGGCGAAGGCTTCAAAATTGTCATGAAACGGCACCGATCCTATGTGCCATATTCTTCGACCAGATGATCAGAAGCAAAAAGCCGTAATTGAACTTTTTCCAGACAGAACCAACATAAACGTCAAGAGAGAGGAAAAGACCGCCCCCCGACCTTTCACAATAGAGGAGGTATTTTCAACACATTGCTCACCTCTCGGTTGGAAATACGAAATATACAAATCGTAGATATTGATCTCTACTTCCAGATGGCGTTCAGAGAATTTAAATACGACAATTTTCCTTGAATCGGCGCATTTTGCAAGATAAGGCGATTGTGCAAAAACTACACATCGGACAGAAACCGTCTTGTGCACAGTTGAACTACATGTTATTATCTATCATTTCCCGCAAAATTGTTTGTTCAGCTTTATATTCATAGAAATATGAGTTTTTGAATAATTGTCCCTATTTAGAGGTTTTCCCGGATTTTCTCAGTGGAAAATGCACCGATCCGGTAGCACAAAATACCATTTTGTAGGTTTTTGAATTTCATACAAAAGTTCCATTGAGTGTGAAACGATTCTTCCGAAATTTTTTAAGATATTTGTAAAAAACCAAAAAAGTGAAAAAATTTATACAAAATTTCTTATTGAAAAAATTCCACACAGCGATTTTGCTGGGGCCGACACCGGTGTTTTCATCTACGAACTATCTTTCTAAAGGTAGTATAGGCCATTTGCGTCTTCATTTAAGTGGGAAAATGGCCTCTATTTTTCCTCTATTGGTTGGCCTACTAGGTCAAACAATCAAAGACATTTTCCTTTTTAGTGCATTTGTATGAAAGATTGTCTTGAAATTTTGTTTCACATCATTTTCCTCATTATAAAATTCCAGGGATGGTATAATATCTTGCACGATTCAGTCTACTCAATATTCAGGGTGACCCAGGGGTGCTCCATAACTTTTTTCTATCCAACTATATCGACTCATTTTTTTCCAAACGATAGGTCCAACAATGGGGCACATTTAAAAAATAATTCCATTCATATACAGGATCTCCCAAAATGAGATGAATAATAAAGTTCTGCTTTTTTTTACGGCAACTCCCCATTTTTGTAAATTTTTTATAACGCACCCAAGTTTCTCAGACTTATCTGCTGCAGCGTTTGACTTACGTCAATTTATTTGTCAAAATAGCGTCGTACATAGACCCACAGGAACATTAATAACTTCAGGACCATTCAAGATAACTCAACCAATTTTTTTCCAGTCGATTCCTTAGGGTTCAGCGCATCTCTTGAGATGGCGACCTGGGAGTCCATGTTCCATCGCCTACTACGATTTTTTGAATATAGTAAATTACAAATGGCAATAACACGACTTTTTCAAATGCAACACTCTATATATTATTGCATCATTGCATGGCATTGTTCGAAAGCTTTTTGTCAATATAGGGTTTGTGGGGTCTATTTTGTACAATTAACGAGATTTGTTGCATAATAAGAAATGTCGATGATTTTTTCGAAAAAATAAAAGAATCTTGTTGGACGCTGTCGTGAAATTTGACACATCCATACAATTCTGAAAAGAATATGTTCCATTAAGATGAAATGGTAATAGAAACAATCATAGTAATATTCACAAGAACAGGAAAGGATGATTAACAGGCAACAATATTAACATTTTGAAGAACGGCTACTTATAAATACTCAAATAGATCATTATCATGTTCCACACCAGCTGCTAGTCTTCTAGTAAATCAGCCACGAACTCTGAAGACTTCTACGATCCTGTTTCTCATATATCATTCGCAGTTGTTGGACGATCTCTGAACACCCTTTTCTTCACCCCCAAAGAAAGAAATTTATAGAAGTATGATCTGGGAATTGCGCGGGCCAACGATTGGGATAGGACTGATCTAAAATCGCACTATCCTATGGTTATGCACCGCAGCACCATCGTCCTTCTGGTGTTCAAATCCTCTTTCTCTAATATTCTGGAAAGATGTTAGCGAAGAAAATGTAAATACCCTTCACCATTCAGCACATTGTCGAAAAAGAGTCCAATAATACGATTTCCAATAATTTCTTCCCAAACATTAAGCGACCATCGCTTTTGGTGATCAACAGTTTTCAACCAGTGAGGATTTTCTATTGCATAATATTGCATATTTTGTCTGTTGACCGATCCGTTGTTCTTGAACGTTGCTTCATCAAAAACATAATTTTGTTCAAAGTATTATGATATTCGTCAATCATGCTATCACTTCAAATACAAAACGCAATTCTATTTGCAAAATCATTACCATCCAAATTCTTGATGTCGATTCAGATGATAATGGTGGAATAATATTAACCTGTTTATCTACTCCAATTGAATTATAAATTGAGTATTCAACTGCCTTTGAGCAATTAATAGTATCTATAAACAAACAACGTGAGATATAATAACTCACTACTATAACTCACTATAATAAATCGAAAAAGATTCTTGAAATTTTTACGAACCGAATATCAAGGTGGCTCTGTTCTTCTGTACAAGCCGTTTGGCCGAAAGGGAACAGTCCATTATTGTTATCGAGGGGAGTATTGTCACTTGAATAATTTTGACGTTTTCAAATTAATTTAATACCTAATTATTCTGAATTTTGTGCTGAAAAAGATGAATTATTATGTACACCTCCAGAAATATGACAAGTAGCTTATGTTACCCTACAGAATTTATTGCCCGAAAAATCCCAAAACAAATATAAAGGTGTATACCAAAAAATTAATCCGACGAAATGCGGAACTGAAGAGTGAAAAATAAAATAAACCTTCTTAGTCTCAATAACTAAGCTCCTCAACTAATGTAAGTAACTAATTTTGTGTCGGCGCCAAACAAACAAGCAATTGAATTAGGTAAGGCGTAAAATGATGGCATCGAGTTGGGCGGTGACATTCTGATAATTTTTTTGAGGTAATTCAATGATCTTCGTTGATTGTTTGTTTGGCGCCCACTCAAAATTAGTTACTTACATTAGTTCAGGAGCTGGGCCTAGCCCTACCGTGTGACTAGGCCGTCGGGACGGAAGAACCTTAGACAATCCCAGACACCTCTGGGCAACGTCATAGGTCCCCCTCTCAAATAACATGGTAGCGTGATTAGTAGCTTCGGCGAACTCTCACTCGAACGGTGACTCGTCAAACGTTTACACGAGTAATATCAGGTCGAAAGTCTGATATGGCGGTGACCCATCAAACGCTGACAGGAGGAGTCTTGTTAACATGGGTACCCAGGGGTAGGAGGATGGCCCCACCGGTTTTACTGCCGGTGCCTCTCCACATGGTGTTGGACTCTGGGGGGCGTGGGCTAGATAGTGGACCAATGGAAAACAATACCGTAATTCGGTAGAGACGGGGGAGTCTTCCACCTATGGGTTGAGGTGACTGTATTCCCTGCTGACTCGGCGGGGAGCGGCGCATTAACCCGCTCGGGTACTGAAATCCCATAGCCAGTAGCTTGTTGTATCAAGCGGCCTTACCGTGGCTGAGCTATAACGGTAGCTGGGTTGACCTAGCGCGCTGATTGGGCGTATCCCAATTTCGTATTCCCCCTGTTAAGTTAGCGGCACAGTTTAAACCGGAAGGTAGGTCCTGTGCTGTTGATGGGGGGACGAAGAGCGAAGCCAAAACTGGATGCAGGAGGGTTAGCTTGCGATATTTACGTCTCTTCGAGGCAGAGTTGAATGAAAATGAATGAATTAGTTCAGGAGCTTAGTTATTGAGACTAAGAAGGTTTATTTTATTTTTTTACTTTTCAGTTTCGTATTTCGTTGGTTTAATTTTTTGTTAAAAAGATTTTATTTTTCAATCTTTTGTGGCTGAAATCTACTAATTACTAACTGCTTGTTTTTTGATTACTTGCAAAATACTTACTCACCCACCTCACTCCAACTATTACCAGTTAAATAATATGATTATCTACTTCGACTATTTGTTGAATTGTCAATTTACAAATCGAAGATCCCAGTACAAAGTTATGCCTGATAGAATCGGTTAACGGACCAGAATTCAGAGGGTGAGTGATCAATATCCTTCATTTTGCTACCCTTAGGGGTGGATTTCATCTTTTAAATTCAAATGGGACCAATTTTGAAGTACATCCTATCCAATAAAAAAAGAATTATCGGAATTGGACGCCTCAGTGAAAAGTTATGCGTGATCATACATAAAAAAAAATGTAAAAAAAAATATATGCGTCGAAAGGAGAACCTCCTCCTTTTTGGTTTCGTCG
The DNA here is from genome assembly GCA_018342105.1 of Gonioctena quinquepunctata. NCBI lineage: Eukaryota > Metazoa > Arthropoda > Insecta > Coleoptera > Chrysomelidae > Gonioctena > Gonioctena quinquepunctata. The sequence continues at coordinate 475,585 of JAFIRS010000658.1, forward strand.
GTAGAAAATTTTCAAGATTGGTGTAGCAGCAAGAACATTAAGTCATCGTTCACAGAAAATGTACTTTTGGCATATTTTAGTGAAATTAGCACTGAATATGAAGCATCGTCCCTATGGACTTTCTACTCCATGCTAAGAAGCACACTCAACATAAATAATGGAATCAATATAGAGAATTATTTGAAATTACGCGCGTTTCATAAACGTCAATCAGAGAAATATGTAGCTAAAAAAGCAAAAACTTTTAGGCCAGAACAACTCAATAATTCCATAAATGAAGCTCCTGATGAGAAATATCTGGCGACAAAGGTAGTAGATCTCACAATATTCAATCGTTTTTATCATCTAGTCAATTACATAATTTATGTATGTATGCTTTAATAATGGGCATTATGGGTGCTTGTACTGCAGCAGAATTGCACTCTATGCAAATTACAGGTTTAGAAGATCATGGATCTATTTTTATGGTCAGTGTACCAAATACAAAAACAAAAATTGCCAGAAAATTCACTGTTACGGGAAATTTTTGTATCATAGTTGAGAAATTATTGATATTATTCTATAAATTTCAGAATGGAAAATATAACTAACAAAGAATTGACATTAATAAATTTTGAGCAATGGGGAAAGACATTGCTACATGTTCAAAAATACCACACTGTAATTTATATACAGGGCATTGTTTTCGCCGCTCGTCGGCAACTTTATTAGTAGATGCTGGAGGGGATATAACGGCACTGAAACGGTATGGCGGTTGGCGATCAACTACTGTGACTGAGGGGTACGTTGATGATTCCGAAAAGAATAAGACAGATACTGCAAATAAAATATACAGTTCTATAACACCTCAACCAGTTAGTACATCAACAACATATATGCAACAAACCCAAAATGAAACAATAAACTTGCATAATTCAGTCCCACATATTCAGTTTACTGGTTGTTCAAACTTAACAGTTAATTTTATTAATAAAAAAAAAATTAGTTATTACAATTAAAAATTTTATAGCATTGTTATAGGTAACTATTAAGATTTGTGAATAAAGTTCTTTCCTCTGTACTTAGTATTTCTTGTTATAGTCGTAGATGAAGTATATTATTCAACTTGCGGTAATGGCTATAACTCACTTGATGAATTACAATACTCGCCTGCGGCTCGTGCTGCAAACTTCATCTGCGTGAGTTACATATGACCTACACTACCGCTCGTTAAATAATATACTATTACACTAATTTGTGAAATACCCGTTTCCGCTGCTATTTCTCTAGTGCTTGAGTGAGGATTTTTCTGTAGCATCAATAAAACTAGCAACTAATTTTGCTCATTGATCCGATCACAAACAATATACTTTTTGGTATGAGACACACTATCAGTGAGTTCAAACCGATCTCTCAACTTTTGGAATGAAGGCACCCGTGAAGTTCTTTCTTCTGGATATTTTTGATGGTAGATTCTGCTCGAAAATGAAAGATTTCTGTCCGCTTCGCCAATACAGTAGACTATCGCTTACCGCTAAAGTGGCTTGAAAAGTTGACCCAACCGATATGGTGGAGTATTATTTGGACCATCTATTCAAGCTTATTTTCTGACTGTCGCAGGCGCTCAAATTTTATACCAATTTCGCAGTCAAACGAAAACACGTGGTGGTACGATTTGCATGAACCGGTTGCAGTAAACATTTATTGCTTAGATTTTGCCGGTCCATATACCGGGTGTCAACGAATCTATTAGACAAGTCATAACTTCTAGAATATTAGGTGTATCAAAATGAGATTTTGGTATAGGTAAATGGTAAATGGTTTCACCGGAAATGGTTCCGGTTTTGAATTTTTAAATGGAACACCCTGTATATTGTAACATTTTTGGATTTCTGAGACAATTCTGCGTCAGAATGAGACAGTTTGAAAAGTGGAAAACAAACAATATTGTATTTTCAAATTCGATAGCATATTGGTTGGATAGTGTGCCAACAATAAATTAAAGAGTCCTTATTATTCAACTTGAATAATATAGGTTCACTATATCATGGGGGTAGTCTTGATTATAATTTGTTTTCTAGATCAGTAATTAATATTGGCATTCCAATTACATTAGCATCTGATGTGAATATTCCATTAATTTCTATGAAAAAATCATTGTCATTTTGAATTTTACTTTAGCGCAATATTGCATAGTGTATATTGTTCTAATATTTTAAAAAAGATCGTACACATCCAATATTTTACCAATATATTTCAAGTAATATTGGATCAATATCACGAAATGTTCCCTTTTGATTCTTGCCAATATTTTGCCAATATTTTCGTAATATTGGAACAATATTGTTACAATACGTGTGCCACTGGGATTGTTCTGTAATTTTTCTAGGATATTATTTCACTGGGCTGGTTTCGTTGGAAACAGAATAATTTTGCCAATATTGTTTCAAGATCAGTTAACAGGAGTTAGATACTTAGATTTTCTTCAAAATTAAATCGAGGATCATCTTAATAATCTTCCTTCAGCACTTTTACGGCGAATTTACTTCCAACAAGATGGAGCACCCCCTCATAATACCAGAGAAGTTCTTGATTACTTAGTAGAGCATTTTAATAATCAAGTTATTGCAACCAATAGTCCAGTACGGTGGCCTGCCCGCTTACTGGATCTCACTGTGCTCGATTTCTTCATTTGAGGGTAGGTTTCCTATGCAACAGCCCCAGCCACCCATGACATATAAGAAGAAAGGAAAATATGGGCATTTAGAAGTATAACGCCTCAAATGTTACGAAACGTATTGAGAGAAACAATTGAACGAGCTGAAATGTGTCTTGAACAAGGAGGAATGCACTTTGAAAAGTTACTACAGTGAAAGTTAATGAATCATTACCCATGGCACACTCGACAAAAATAAATAAATTATTATCCAGTACTTTCCTTAGTTATATTTGATTTATGTACTCATTTTCAATCCAATCGCAAATGAATTAGTATCGTTATACTCGTCAAAAAATCCTTCTTTCGTCATTTGAAAAATAAAAGACACCAAACTGTAATTTTTCCAACTTGTCTTATTTCTTTCCATCAAACTAGTCACTAAAACTTTGCGATTGTAATTTTCTGACATCACCTGAGGTCCTCAGATTAGCTTACGTCCGATCATGGCCACCTAGATGCAATATTAAAAGTCAATCCAAAAAAAATTAAGTATGCGTAAAAACCTTTTGAAATGTAACATTCATCCAGAATTGTCTCAGAAATCCAAAAATGTTACAATATACAGGGTGTTCCATTCAAAAATCAAAAACCGGAGCCATTTCCGGTTAAACCGGAAGTGACCGAAAAGTCAAAACTATGCGAAAACTCTCCTCCTCGTATACCATTCCCCTATACCAAATCTCAATTTGATACACCCAATATTCTAGAAGTTATGACTTGTCTGATAGATTCGTTGACACCTGGTATTTGTCTGAAATTTGTGTGTATATTTTCAATATAATCATTTATGTTTGTTATTCATTGAAATATTGGCAAGTACTTCTTTGCAAGTCGGTACAAAATATTGTTTTGCAAAAAAATATAACTAGAAATTTGATTTTAATTGTTTGATTCTATATTTGTACCACCGCTCCAGTAGTGTTTTTTTGTAAGAGAGTAAAGAGGATATATTTTTCTTTGGGAAATGTCACACGATGAAGATTTGCCATTCCGTTCAGTGGAAATTAGACGGAGAGAGCTGGAGAATGTAATATATTCAAATATAAAATATATATATCAATAAATATAAATTTAATAAATATATTTTAATATAAGATATATGTTTCATTTCTGAACGAATAAAGCGTTGGTACACAAAAAAAGACATGCGTACTGTGATAAAATATTTATCGATATTAACCTATTAACAATCACTTAAAAGCAAATAATAAAAAAATAAAAAAGTTTTGTTGCTCTAGCTACATCAAAATATGTGTTGAACTATTGCTCCAGTAAATTCATTAATTCTTCGCAAGATATAGATGTGTCAAATTTTACGACAGTGGCCTTTTTTTCGAAGACACCATCAACATTTCTTATTTTGCAACAAATCTCGCAAACTTCACAAAGTAGACCTCACAAACTCTATATCGACAAAAAGAATGTTGCATTTGGTGAAGTCGAGTTATTGCCATTTGTAATTTGTCATTTTAAAAAATAGTAGTTGGTGATGGATCATCAACTTTCAATTTGCCTGGAATCGTCTAAAAAAAAGTTATTTTGAATGGTTCTGAAGTTATAAACTCTCCTGTGGGTCTATGCACGGCACTATTTTGACACATAAATTGACATAAGTCAAAAACTAGTGCATATAAGTTCAAGAAACCCGGGTGCGTTATATCGACAATTTAGTGGCAAAATAAAAAGTGTAACGAAAATGAGGGGCTGCCATTTAAAGAAACAGAACTTAGTTGTGTATCTCATTTTGAGCCATCTGTCTTCAGAATGTGCCTTATTCTCAGACCCATCGTTCGAGCAAAAATCAAGTCTATAGCTTATCTAGAAAAAAGTTATGGAGCTTGCACACACCCTCTATAATATGTAAGTGTATGTAATAAATAGAATGTAGCGGAATCAATGCATATTTTTGCTCAGTTGCAGAAACTGTTCTTAACCGACCGACTAAATTATATAAATCATACCTCTGTTTTAGGAGTATTCTTTTTTACGTCTACTTCTTTGTATTAGTGTTCCAAATTATCAGAACAAAAATGCCACACATTTGGCAGACTTTTTTCTAACGATACAAATGATATATTGTTCATTATCGAATGAAAAAAAATTATATTAGACATTCCCAAAAAATTGCTGCTAGACATTCTGGAAAACAAAGGTTTTTTGGGGTACTTTCATCCCATTTTTCCCGGAAAAATGAAATATAGCATATATATTTTCAATATTATTGAAGGCCACTTTTGATAGACATTTTGAGTACTGTATTTGCGGAAGTTACAAAAAAAATATCCACCTTTCAGAAAAATGGCACAGAGGGCCGGGATAATTCATGGAGATGAACAATATACGGAATTTCCCTTAGGTCAGGCGCAAATTTTTAATTTCTTGCACACCCTTTCCAGATCTTAGTGGTGGATCAGAATCTTGTTATATAATCAGAACTGAAAAATTTCTATCAACGTTTTGGAGGCATGATTAGGAGTCAGCACTCTTTAATATTTTGATTCCATCTACGGGAAGGAATGGTGCATTTCATTATTGGTATACTTTTCTATTCTAAAAACCACGGCTATGCATACGGAAATTTTTCTCCATCACGATAACATTCGAATGAACGTAATCAGAATCTCAATAAGTTTTTTTACGTGACCTAGATCGGCTCCATTGTGACAGAGCACAGAACAATTCCAATCAGGAATATATTACAGTAATTCTCTTATGGAAATGTGAAGTCCTCCAATCTCTGTAATTTTATCAGTATCTTCTTGCAGGAATGCGCTTCGAATTCGCAACTGGAATTACACTCGAGAAATATATTCGATTCTGATGATAAATGAGAATAGTACCGAGAAAAAGTGGTGGGGAGTTAGTCGAGTTCCGTAGTGAAGTGTACAACAATGTTACAACATTCAACCAGTAACAGAATTCGTATAAAAAAATAACATCTTCAAATATCTCCCCTTCTTGAAGCCCTCATCAATAATATCTGGCTATTAAAAAAAAATACATTTCGTACAATTTCAATTCTTCCAACTTATGACTAATGACCAAGTAGACTGACCAACGGAGTGTTGTTTTCCATTTTTTCTGGTATGTTTAACTGGAAATGGATCTTTCCTAGAGTTGAAGTGGCCTTTTGTTTAGCTAGTTTTTGCCCAATCGAAACATCTCACATATGTGGTATTAAAAAATACATTCCCAGTTCACTTCCAATCTGCATTGTAGCGCATGCTAATGACGATATAGAAAATATCAATCCGGAACCAGTCAGCCCGAATTCAATACATTTCAGCAAGAATCTGCAGAGTGACCTTATAGGACCCAAATCCGGACCAAAAGGGTAAGACAAAATCTGTAAAATTATTTCAGGGAAGTAAATAATTAGTGCCAATTTATCGAACTGCCCAATTCAAAGGAACTACAAGAGTATGGAGACAAGTGCCATGGAGACTGGCAGAGTTACACCAAAAAACTGATAACCTATAACAGAGAGATGAGGAAAGCTTGAAGAAATAGCTTCAGAAAATTCTACGAGGATATCGACTCAGCAATCACAGTGGCAAGACTAAACAAAAGTTATGGCGAAGGTCAATACAGTGCTGGCAATAAGGAAGCCATATGGAAGCTTTATGGGAAATGAGAAGGAAGCACTTGATTTCCACATATGCAGTACGAACGGCTAATATGGGTCATTAACATCTTTGGCTATTCAAAAGACCAGGAGTCGATGGAATCTTTCCAGCCCTACTCCAGAAGGAACAAGAGAACATTATACCACAAAAAGTTGAAATTTCTCAGAATTGGCACATACCAGAAATACAGAAAGAGCCGGAGCCACCTCCATGCCAGAAGCAGAAAAAAAAAATTATTTCAAAATTAGAAAACCCGACTGCGTAAATGCTGAACTTTGAAGAATATGGAAAAAAGATGACCAAAAAATATTGTCAGAGAAGTATGTTTCAGGAGGTTGACTATTACTCAATACTGTTGACAATCTCACGAAGTCGGAGATAATAATATATCTTTATTGTTGAATTGAAGAAGATGCCTCCGACTGCGTGGGATTGTCTACAGTCTTGAATTTAATAGTCAACCTGTTGAAACATAATTTTCTGACAATATTGTCTGGTTATCTTGTATCCATCTTTTTTGAAGTTAATTTTTTACGCGGTTGGGTTTTTTCAAATAACTTTCATTAATTTTACAGTTTTAAGTAAGGATTTTCCACAATATGGCGTCTGGTTGTCGCCATATTGAATTTTGATTATTCCTGTCATGTCTTTATTCACAATATGGCGTTTGGTTGTCGCCATATTGAATTTTGATCATTACTGTCTTGTCTTCATTCACAATATGGCGTCCGGTTATAGCCATATTGAATTTTGATCACTGCCATGTCTTTAGTAACACTCGCAAGATTAAGACAATTCGATTGACGTGAGAATCATCAAAATCGACTAACGCGTTTTGTCTCTAGAGAACATATGTAGAATATGCCAATTAATTATTGTCCGTCTTTATTTTAGTTTTTCAAGAAAAAACAAATTATAAAAAGAACTGTTCGGCCTATGTCACCAGTAATAAAACTAGCCCAAGGCGGTATTCTGAGGTGTTATACGAATCGATATTTACTTCTGCCCAACGAGTGGACAAAATAAAATATATTTGGCAGCGGGTAGCCGCACGCTGTCACCAACTTGCTCACCAAAAGTGGCTAGGATTTAATTATCCAAGGTTATTTTTCTCAAAATTACAATAAGCACTGGGTTTTCGTCACTCTATTCATCCAAAAGGTCATAGATCCGGCTAGAAGCAATATCTAGTCTAATTTGTGATTTTTTCTTTCTGGCTGAGGTTAGTAAGGATTTGAGATTCTCCCTTTCTGTTAGCAATTTTGTAATGCCATTCTGACCGGCCAATAATGACACAAGTCAACGTTAATAACAAATAGATTCAGAAAAAAAAGTTAATGAAATTAATGTACATTTGACGTGGATAATACACAAAATCAAGTAAATTCAGACCTATATAAGTCGTAGAGACCTTTTTCTAGAGGGAAGTTCATAGTTTCCCATTCGTCCATAAGGCGGAAGTTCCTTTTTATGTTGAAGATATGACTTTTCATAACTTCATACATAAAAAGGAACTTCCGCCTTATGGACGAATGGGAAACTATGAACTTCCCTCTCAAATGATAAATTGGAATTAAAGCATTTCAAGACCATACCCAATCCACCCAAATAGTATAAAAGTTCAGTAAGTTTAAAAAAAAAATCCCATAACCCTGAAATTCGCTCACTACTTTTCCTTAGTACTGGAAGGTCTGGTAGATTTCTCCTCGTAATCCAAAATTTTTTGTAACTTGTCTTATGCGCATGGCTTCCTATGATTTCCATCACTCATCAAACTTCTCGACTTTCTGAATCCGCTTTCGCGCTCAATTTCGGTTAATTGATCGCGACTATATTCACACAAAATTCTGTTCTCACACTGAGAGTGCTTTTCAAATTCAATCTTTTTGGGTACCGATCTTGCGTCGATCTGTCTTCTGAAGATTCCAGTGAATCTCCGATTGGAGCCCACTAATACGCTTCGTGGCTCTAATATTCCTAGCTTCAATACCGCGCGATGAAACTTGAAAAAATCCCAAAAAGAAATCAAAAGCTTTGAACGCAATGGAAGTACACCGGGAACTTTCAGTACCGATCACCAAGGATGTTCGCACCAAACCTCTTGTCCAAGTTCCCAATTCCACCGTCACACACACCAACACCTTTTTTGAGAATTTTCATTGGTTTAGAAGATTTTGCCTATGTTATGAGGATTGACAAACTTCTCGATTCTGTCTCTCCAATGTAGGAATCTCCGCATTTACATAAAACTTCATAAATGCCATACTCACTGATTTCATTTTTATTGTCAGGTTCGGTCTTGGTGAGAAAACTTCGTAAAGTACGGCCAGATTGAAAGTATCTCTTGATGTTAAACTCGTTTCCGATCATTCTGATCTTTTTGGAGACACCTCTGATATACGGAAGGCAGATCACTGTGCTTTGTTGTTGCTCTTCAGATGCCTTTGTTCTCTGAAGTTATTTCAATACTTCTCCCAGGAGTTTTTTGGGGTACCATTTTAATGTCGTTTAATTCGACATCTAGTAACTTCTCGTCGTTGCATATGTGCATCGCTCTCCCTACCAATGTTCTCACGATCCCTCTCTTCGTCGAACTTGGATGGTTGGAGCTGTTGTTGAGATACTGCCCCGCATGTGTTTTCATTCTCTCAATGTTCACATCGAGAAAGGGTAAGGCACTGTTGGTTTTCATTTCTATCGTGGATTCGATCGAATTCCTGATTCTATTGATTCTTGAGAAGAAATCCTGGAGATGTTTATCTACGTGATTCCATATAACGAAAGTGTCATCCACGCACCTCAACCACAGCTTTGGTTTGTATTTTGCCCTCCGTATAGCCAATTCCTCGAAACAACTCCATGTATATATTGGCGATAATTGGAGAGAGGGAAGATCCCATCGTGAGTCCGTCGACTTGGGAGAAGAATTGGTCCTTTTCCTGGAAACACGAGTTTTGTAGGCACTACAGTAATTCCAATATTGCTTGGATGGAGATAACAGCCTCATTATCTCTCCAATGAAGGAATCTCCGCATTCACATGGAACTTCATATACAGTGCTTCTCAAAAGTCCCCTCCCGCCCTCTTATTTTTGCAACGATTATACATAAACAAGTGAAATTTGGAAACTGAATATTAAAGGTTGTAAACTTCCCTACTAGTGATGATAGATGACGAAATCGTCGAAGATGACGTCACAAGGCCATTGTGACCAATAATTTCTGATGGAACCCTACGGCAAGCGACACCTGTTCTAAAAGGTATCGAAAAAACTCATTCAATGATACTAATTTTATTTGTGTTTATGGCAGTTTTGGCAACTTGCTTTTGAGAAACGCAAAGCTGTGATGAATTGAATCAGTTAATACTAAAATTCCAAATTCAAGCTCCGCCTCTGGATAGTTGTCAAATAAGCTGACATTTTTGTTAGTCTCCCTAATGCAACGTTTTTGTAATTGTCCAAGTTTTTGTACATTCAATAATTTGTGTATTGTTGATCGAACGTTCAACTGTTTTAGCAGCTTTTGGTACTTTCAATATTTTTGTACATTTTGATAATTTGTTAAACTATTGTGAGCCGAACGTTTGAGTGCTTCTAAAAGCGAAATGGTACGGGCTTTAGGTGATAAAGTAGCAGCGATCCTAATTCTTGGTGAAACTGGACAAAATATTCATGCAGCAGAACGCATTTTTAATGAGAGGTTTCCGATCGCCCGTTTCGAGGACTTATTTGAGGGAGCTCCTCCGTGAGTTTGAAACAACGGGTAGTATAAATGATCGAAACGATCTGGCAGATCACAAATTTCTGATGAGAAAAAGATTGATATACTGGCAGAAGTAATAGTTTATCCCACTTCTTCAACAACTCACGTTGCATCTACCTGTGAAGTCAGTCGAAGTACAGTACACAGGGTGTTGAAAAAATACAAATTTCACATACAAAATAAAAATGGTACATCAACTCTCAGACGACGACCCAGACCAAAGACTAGAATTTTGTGAAAATATGGAAACTAAAATTAACCAACAGCCAGACTATGTCAAAACAATTTGTTTTAGTGACGAAAGTACTTTCTATCTAAATGGGAATGTAAATACACAGAATGTGAGGTATTGGAGTGACGCAAATCCTCACCTGTTTCGTGAAACACATACCCAATTTCCCCAGAAGGTGAATGTTTGGGCAGGTATCCTGGAAAACCACATCGTTGGGCCTCTTTCTTTGAAAACTAATTTAACTGGTGAGGTTCATCTGGAGCTGTTGCAAATCGCAATAGAACCGTTAATCCTTGGAATTTTGGAAGATAATCCAAATGAATTCGGCAATTTGGAAATAACATTCCAACAGGATGGTGCTCCTCCACACTATTACGGTGCAGTGAGATGGTATTTGGATGCGGAGTATCGTGGTAGATGGATTGGACGACGAGGTTCAACGGGATGGCTAGCTCGATCAGCGGACCTCACACCTTTGGATTTTACGCCACTGAACCTGACAATATTGACGTTTTCAAACAAAGTATTGTTGCAGAATGTGAGGCTGTTCCCGCAGACACATTTGCAAAAGTACGAGAATAGTTTAAAAATAGGATATTTCACTGTCAGGAAGTAAATTGAGGTCACTTCGAGCAATTTTTTTAAGTAGATACCGATTCTCAAATCTGTAATGAATATCATATTGAATGGAATTGAAATTTTGATGTTTACTGATGAGCTATTGAAACTGCCATAAACACAAATAAAATTAGTATCATTGAATAGGTTTTTTCGATACCTTTTAAAAAAGTGTCGCTTGCCGTAGGGTTCCATTTAAAATTATTGGTCACAATGACCTTGTGACATCATCTTTGACGATTTCATCATCTTCCATCACTAGTAGGGAAGTTCACATTCTTTAATATTGAGTTCCCAAATTTCACTTGTTTATGTATAATCGTTCCAAAAATAAGAGGGGGGGAGACAACTTTTGAGAAGCACTGTATGCAATACTTACTAATTTCATCAGAGGTGTCCTGAGAACATCAGAAGGACCGAAAACAAGTTCAACATCGAGAGTTTCTTCCAATCTGGCCGTACTTTACGGAGTTTCCTCACCAAGACCAAACCTGACAATAAAAATGAAATCAGTAAAGTATTGCAATTATGAAATTCCATGTGAATGCAAACTGACTGAGATTCCTACATTGGATAGACGAATCGGCCGTTATCGGTAAGATTGGATTAGCACAAGAAATAGACTCATCGTGGAGAAACGTCAAAATCCATTAAGACGATGGACGTCCGAAACGAAAGTAAGTGTTGGAGAAAGTTCTGAGGAACATGGTTAATGCCCCAAGGTACGTCAGAAATAAAGATATGGCAGACTCAAGAGGATGGCTGGCAGACTTGACGATAGACTGCATTCCCACTCCAATACAGAATTGGATAATCCTTGGTCCAAAGACTGAAGAGTTAGTATAGTGTGATATGTGAAATCAGAACATGTGCATAGCTCATAGTTCTGAGCCCAAAAGACATTATAAACAACACCAAGGACATTAATGAATATACTTTAGATGATAATTATTTAGTTTCGAAATTTATCAAAGCAAATTGCTGGTTGGTCCTGTTGACCTGTTTCAATAATGAACTTTAATAAGATTAAGTGCAGCAGTAGTTTTCGCTGGTCATAATTGTTTTGTTTGCAGTTGAGTTCTAAATTTTTTATCATTAAAGTTTCATCTAATTATTATCATTATTGAATGGTCGTATAAGCAAGAGTGCCTACTTCAGAGCGACACATTTTCACTTAGGAGTCTTGTTTCAAGGGATGAAAATATATGTGCTGGGACCTACCAAATGGCAAGTTCCTGAGCTCTTCAGTCTAACATCAGATTTATATCGTTCCGTCTAAACGTATTTGATATAGTGCTTTCGTAAAGTACTGAATACATTCATTTTCAGTCAAACTATCCATTTCTGAAGGTAATCTCCCGAAACAGGTCGATTTTCAATCTCAATTTTCCACAGTTATAAGGGAAAATTGAATATACAGGGTGATCCACGTTTGACTAATGAATCCGCGACAATTTTTTCAAATATAATACCCAATATATTATTAAATTTTTCGAATCTCCATGGAGAGCAGATTTCAAAAATAAATCTCAAATAGGGTTTGTAAACAGAGCGTCCCCTGAATTCAGGGCACTCGTAAAGCAGTGGATGAATTCGTAAAGAATTGAAGGAATGATTTTTGGAAAGAATGCACGAAGCCGGCGAATTTTTTTTTTCTTTGGGGATTCTTTCAAATTCAATTGATACATACTCCATTTTTCATTATGGAATGTGAGAAGGTGATTATGAGTATGAGTGAAATGAAAATAAAATAGGAAAAACTGTTTTGAAATATGTATATACTGAATTGAATGGCAATGATAGCTTCAAGCAACGATCAAATTAAATGGTCAACTTGTGCACCGTTTGCTATCTGACTATTTCCATTACTATTTCAATAGCGGCCAGAATTTTGTTTTTATTGCTGAATAGTTTTTGTGAAGTTATTTCTTTGAAGATTAACATATCTCATCGTTTGTCGATACACAATTCAGTAGTGACTTTGTCATTTCATTGAATTAAATGAACGAGAAAGAAGTGAAATTATTTGCATGATACGATTTGGAGATAGAATGCGCACCCAAAGAAAAGTAGTCGAATTGTTTAATGCAACTCATCCTAATCGGCAACCTATTGACCAAAGCATGGTGAGCAGAGTTGAGTCAAAATACCATGAATTTGGGCATGTCCGTGATCCTCCTAAATCTGGTCGACTCACACCACCAGAAGACGATCGCTTCAAAATTGCGTTGGCAGTGCATGAAAATCATCACACAACACTCAACCAATTGTCTTCTGATTCAAATATGGCAGCGTCTACAGTCTACAAAATTCTGAGAAAAGCAAAGCCCCGTCCTTATGAGGTACGCCTCATCCATGAGCTGAATGAAGACGACTTTGATCGGCGAAACCAATTCTGCGAACAACTGCAACAGCTATGCAATGATGATAGTAATTTTTCTGACGAGGCTACGTTTTTTTTGAACGGCCACGTTAATAGGCAAAATTTCCATTATTGGGCTACCAAAAATCCCCGATGGATGATGGAGTATCACCCTCAAAATCCACTGAAAGTGATTGTATGGTGTGGCATAGTCAACGGAAGAATTCTGGGTCCCTATTTCTTTGACGTGAACCTGACTGGTGCAATATATTTGGATTTTTTTTATTCGAATTATTCCTGCACTAATAGCTCCGTATCTAGATCTAGAGGAACCTGATTTTCCGAGAACTGATTTATTCTTCCAACAATATGGTGCATCCCCCCATTATGCAGCAGCTGTCCGCGACTATTTAGATGTGGTGTTTCCGAATCGTTGGATAGGGAGAAGGGGACCGATTGAGAGGCCAGCTAGATCTCCATATTTGACACCACTTGATTACTCCTTGTGGAGATACTCAAAGAGTGAAGTGTATGTTAATAGGCCGGATAATTTCGAAGATTTAAAAGCAAGAATTTGTCTCGAGATACAATGTATACCTCTTGACGTTATTGACAATGTTCGAAAATAATTCATTCATCGTCTTGTCTACTGTCAGATAGCAAACGGTGCACAATTTGAACATTTAGTTTGATCGTTGTTTGTAGCTATCATTGCCATTAAATTCAGTATTTTCATATTTCAGAATAGTTTTTCTTATTTTATTTTCATTTCACTCATACTCATAATCACCTTTTCACATTCCGTAATGAAAAATTGAGTTGCTTTTAGAAAAATTACCCATGACGTCATTTCTCTTACGCTAATCATACTGTATGTAGTGATTAAATTTAAATGCCCAAATAAAAAAAAATCGAAGGCTTCGAGCGTTCTTTCCAAAAATTATTCCTATGATTTTTCACGAATTTATTCACTACTTTACGAGAGCACTGAATTTAACGGACGCAATGTATACAAACCCTATGTGTGATATATTTTTGAAATCAGCTTTCCATGGAGATTCCAAAAACTGAATAATATATAGGGTTCCTTCTAAAAAAATTGTCGTGGACATCATTAGTCAAACGTGGATCACCCTGTATATTCTATTTATCCTTAAAAATGTGGCAAATGGAGTCTAAAAATCGACCTGTTTCAGGAGGTTCCTCAGAAATGAATCGTTCGGGTAAAAATTAATTAATTCAGTACTTTACGAAAGCACTGTATACTTTCTCAATACTTCTGGGGCATCAGGTATATCCGGAAATATCTTCTCGGACTTGTGAGACTCTCATACTTCAACTGACATCATTTCATGAGGAATCGATCGAAGAAACTGTAAATATCTTTCCAGAATCCACCGATTCACCGTGATCTCCAGATTAAAGGAAGTTGTTCAAAGGCTTATAACTTATAGCCTGGTAACTGGGTGTTGAAATTAACTTTATAGTTTGGAAAGGCAGCCCCACCGAACTTTCTTGGCTGATGAGACGCAGTTGTCCTTCATTTTAAAGTTCGTGTTGGGTGGATATTGCTTTCCGGGTTGAAAAATCGCAGGATGTTTGGTGTTCGATGTAATTGGGAACAGAAGAAAACAACAACTCCGGATTTGATTCCAGTTCGATCACCGAGCAGGCTAGGCTTAAGGTCTGGATATAGATAAGGGTTATCAGAATTTATTCCACGAAGTAAATTATTCTTCTCAAATCGAAATAGCTGATGAATTCTAACATTTAATCATGTAGTGCCTACAGATTTTTTTTTGTGCAACCGTGTAAATCACGAAAAAACTTTTGTTTCGAAAAAAAACAACAGTTCATTGTCAATGGAGAAGTAGGACGGTGGTCTCAATGTAATTTTTTCTGAAGAAATTACATATTTCTCATTATAAATTCTGTAGGGATAAGGCTTGATAACTGAAACAATTATTCATTCTTTATAAAGTTATCTTCAGAGGACTACAATGTGAAATTGTAAAGTGAAAGATGTAAAAATGATATTTTGACATATTAAAATAGTGATGACATACACAGATACATACACATTAACAAAAAGTACCTATAAAATACATAGATTATAAAATATAAATGAATATACATAGACATACATACAGTGCTTCTCAAAAGTCCCTCCACCCCTCTTATTTTTGGAACGATTATACATAAACAAGTGAAATTTGGAAACTGAATATTGAAGGTTGTAAACTTCCATACTAGTGATGATAGATGACGAAATCGTCCAAGATGACGTCACAAGGCCATTGTGACTAATAATTTAAAATGGAACCCTACGGCAAGCGACACCTCTTTTAAAAGGTACCAAAAAAACCTATTCAATGATACTAATTTTGTTTGTGTTTATGGCAGTTTTGATGACTCATTAGTAAACATTAAAATTTAAATTCCATTCAGTATGATATTCATTACAGATTCAAGAATCAGTTATACTCAAAGAAATTGCTCGAAGTGACCTCCATTTACTTTCTGACAGTGAAATATCCTATTTTTGAACTCTTCTCGTACTTTTGCAAATGTGTCTGCGGAAACAGCCTCACATTCTGCAACAATACGTTGTTTCAAAACGTCAATATTGTCAGCTTCAGTGGCGTTAATCTTCGATTTGAGGTACTCCTACAGAAAAAAATCCAAAGGTGTGAGGTGATCGAGCTGGCCATTCCGTTGACCCTCGTCGACCAATCCATCTACCACGATACTCCTCATCCAAATAGCAACTTACTGCACCGTAATAGTGTGGAGGAGCACCTGTTGGAATGTTATTTCCAAACTGCCGAATTCATCTGGTTTATCTTCCAAAATTTCAAGGATTAACGGTTCTATTGCGTTTTGCACAGCTCCAGATAAACCTCATCAGTTAAATCAGTATTTGAAAAAAGAGGCCCAACGATGTGGTTTTCCAGGATACCTGCCCAAACATTCACCTTCGGGGGAAATTGGGTATGTGTTTCACGAAACAGGTGAGGATTTGCGTCACTCCAATACCTCACATTCTGTGTATTTACATTTCCATTTAGATAAAAAGTACTCTCGTCACTAAAACAAATTGTTTTGACATAGTCTGGCTGTTGGTTGATTTCAATTTCCATAATTTCACAAAATTCTAGTCTTTGGTCTGGGTCGTTGTCTGAGATGTGATAAACCATTTTTAATTTGTATGGATGAAATTTGTTTTTTTTTCAACACCCTGTGTACTGTACTTCGTCTGACTCCACAGGTAGATGCAACGTGAGTTGTTGAAGAAGTAGGATTAACTATTACTTCTGCCAGTATATCAATTTTTTTCTCATCAGAAATTTGTGGTCTGCTAGATCGTTTCGCATCATTAATTCTACCCGTTGTTTCAAACTCACGAAGAAGCTCCCTCGAAACGGGGCAATCGAGAAACCTCTCATTGAAAATGCGTTCTGCTGCATGAATATTTTGTCCAGTTTCATCAAGAATTAGGATCGCTGCTACTCTATCACCTAAAGCACGTACCATTTCGCTTCTTGGAGCACTTAAACGTTCGGCTCACAACAGTTCAACAAATTATTAAAATGTACAAAAATATTCAAAGTACCAA